>CAKNXH010002207.1:213038-332996 GCA_932178445.1 Andricus quercusramuli | reverse complement strand
GTGGTACCCTGCGGTGGTTGTTTAACTTTTTTTTTAATTATATATATCAGCACTTGAAAATCCGAGTCACGGTTTAACCCGATTACGTGAAATGCATCTCGGGTTGCCCGATTAATTCGAATATAGTTCCTTGCATACATCTGCAATTCTGCATTTAATATGTAATTCCCTGATATAACACGGAGAAAAATGGAAGTGAAAAATTGGGTCTTTAGTGCTGGTAGTCGAGGTATTCATTACTGAACTGGCGTTGTAAAAAAAATTCGAGATTGAAAATCTGTTATTGATTCAAGTGCAATCGCGGTATTAACTCCTTCAGAAAACTACAGAGATTACAGCTTGTCGACGGTCTGACTCCCCTAGCGCGCTGCACGGAGTCCTGTCCAGAATAGGAATCGTTCCTATACTCGCAATAGTAAAGAATGATCGGCCAAAAAGAATTTACAAGGACACAGAGTGGCGGTTGTTGACGGGTCGATATAGTCACTTTTCATTTTATAAACTTACACTTATTTATATATTATACACACACATATTCAATAAGTTTTTAACACTGAATTATGATATTTGCTGAAACAGAAAAAGTCGAGTTAGATGAAAAACGTAGTTGCCGAGAATTGAACCCGGGTTTCCAAGACAGCAATCAGCTTCTCTCTGCAATCTGGTATTCTGGATGCTAGAGTAAGAGGCACAAAACGTCCTTATGGTATAACGCGAGCAAGCTTCGATTCGGTGCTGCACTTATGTTATTGAGTGCGGGGATCCCATGAATGGTTACTGGACTGTTTAGGACTCAGTCGAGTTAAAATAGAACACTATAAATTATACATCGATTAAGACTTCGTCCTTCCGACAACTGACAAACGATATGTAGATTTCCATTATTGATTCTAGAAAGTATAGTAATTTATGCTTTCTATTCTTTATTGAGAAATCGCACTTTTTAAGAGAGACTCGTTTTTTAATTGTGCAAAGGTTGAAGCACTTGAATTGTAAGTGGTAACGTACGAAGTGTATACAATAACTTTAAAGTATTAAAAGATAAGGTTCTATTCAGGAGAGATACAAATTTGTAATGATTAGTGTGTAGTTTCACAATCTTTCCCGTGTCTTTTGCATCTATTCCTGAAATTTGGTAATCATTAAACAATTTGTGTACTGAATATGGAACTCTTCAACCTCATTTTTCTCCGTGAAAACTGGAATGAAAGAAAGAAGAAAGGAATAATTGTTGAATAATTTGATGTTGATTGTTTTTTTGTCTACGGGTCTAAAATCAATATTTTGAATATTTATTTTTATTTCTAAATTGTGAAAAAAGTTGGTGGTTCTTATGGTAATTTTTGTCTTTAGTTTTGGAAAATGGGAGAGAGTGAACTACTGATTCATGTTAGGGTGTCGGCAAGGTGGCGTGTCCGATGAGAATCTACGAGAAAGCATAATAATTATGCATATCAGTTTGCTTCCGCAGGTAACTTACTTTTGGTCGCTCAAACTACCCGTGAAACTTGTAAGAAAAAACGTTGTATGCTCCGACGGCGTACGTGTTTTTATTCAAAAGCAGCCTGTATGAACGACTTCGTCGATAGCAAATTGTGATTAATGATGCTTCCTTTGGGGGACGCGGCTTTCTGATTTTAGCAAAAGTTAGGCAAAACGGGTAATTTCAAATGGTCATAACTTCCTTTCTACAAATGCGAATTGAATGTTCTTTGAGTGATTTCTGAAGGGGCTTTCATGCCATTCCATATCCTATCAAATCCCTTTTTTAAATTGATTAATTTTCATAAACGCCCGAAAATAGCTTAACTAGCTTTGTTCTACTTTTTGGAATAAATTATATTAATAATAATAATACTAATAATGGTAAAGAAACAAAAATTTGCACCTTCATGTACAGGAGCGCAAAATTTTCAAGGCACGTGACATGGGTCGGGGCCAAACGAATATTTACTACATGTAGTCTTGTGCGTATGGGGCGCGTGGTTATTCATGAAATAATTAATGGGATCCCTTTGTGTCCTCGTCGTTTCCCGAGGGAGGCTTCGTGAGAATTTTTTCATGAGTCTGCTAATTGGGTTGATGGTTCACTGGTCCGCAATTACGACTTGGAAACTCGCTTACCGTCTCCGTAGACAAAATAGATGTCTCGCCAGAATCTGTTAATCCCTCGTTATAAATTACGCACGCCGGAAATATTTACGTGAAACGATTATACTTTGAACTGGCTAAAAGAATTTGTGAGGCGCATTTGTATAAAAAAATGTATTTCATAAATGTGAGAGAAATTAATTTTTTTTTTAAATTCAATTCGATAAAAACAGTTATTTGGAAAAGGGGCCAGTTTTGATTGAAAATGTTATTCCGACGCGAAATAAAAATTCCCAGATAATTTTTTTACGATAAGAATTAAGAAAACTGATTCTTTAAAATAATTATTTCAACGATCCTGTCAGAAACAAAAAATTTGAAGTCTGATAATCAGACTTCAATAATTTGATAATCAGAATATGTATTCAAGAAATCGAATACCAATTTATAGAATTTCAATCGCGTCAGCTTTTAAATTAGAGAAATTTCACAATTGCTATAAATTCAATCCGAACGATTTGAAACCCGATTAATAACCATTTTAATTATTGTAAATTCTTCTACCTTCTTTCGTTTTCATGATGTCTAGCGGAGGGGAAATCGGGAAAGCCTAAGATTTTTATTTAGAATCGGGAATTTTTCTACTTTATTTTTGTTTTATTACTTAGTCATCAATCAGACAGAGCAAAATCTGATTACTTCACGTATCGCATATGATATCATCAAAGTTTTTCGCTGATTGCTTAACTTCTTTGTATGTTAATTTGCAATAACAGTTTAAAAAAATTCTTTTCAATAGGTTGAAAACTATCAGAGTTCTCTATACAGGAATCCATTATGAAGGCATTTTGTAAATTATTCAAGAAAATATAAAAAAAAAGACCGCAATTTAAAAGTTTAAAAAAATTTTAATTAAATTTAGTATAATAAACTTTTCAAACATAAATAGCTCCTACCTAAAGTGGCGTTATGCGACATTAGGCCATGATAAAAAAAGAATTTCAAAAATCTTTTAAAATTATAGCAAAAATTACTTATTAGATTTTAACTTCAGCGTTTCAAAATATTCGCTTATTTTGTGTCATGATAAATTAATATGGAGCGTTACCGGACATTAAGAAAAAATATTGGTTAAATTCTGATTATTTTAAATTGAAATTGAGGAAGTATGATTTCATATTAATTTCTTTTAAATATCCCCAAAGATTCAAAACATAGAATCAACTATTAGTTTTAAAATGTTCAACCCAATTACGAATTCCTTTTCCTGGAACGTAAATTGTTGAATTTTGACAAAGTACTGAGTACACATGGCGTCAAAACTTGAAATCATATCCCGAAGATAGTTTACGAGCTGAATCAGTTTGTTTCAGGACAGTGATTTAAGGATTCAATTAAGGTAACCCAAATGGCTTCCAGAATCAAAAGTCGAACTGCTCTGGCCCGGTTCTACTTGATTGACGCACCACAAGGGAAATAGCAAGTCTCTTGAAAGCTCCTTTAATCTAGAGAATATCTACTTTTCATCCACATTTCATAAAACTTATTTTCTACTTCTTACATCCCCAAGATTCCCACAATCAGAGCTTTGATAATAAATTCCATTATATCTCTCAAAAAATAAAAGAAAACTTCCCTGGTCTTTCTGTAATATTCTCAGGGGATCTTCACAACGTACGAGGATTGCTTCCTAATTAATTAGAAATCTTATGTTGCAGAAAATGCAGGGAAATCTAGTATTTATTGATTTCTCAGAAGCTTATATCTGAGATAGTTAAGGTGGTAGAATCTGATTCTTATCCGTCTCTTTGTGGCTTAAAGTTTTCGTGGTTCGAGATCGTAAGCACAGGACGCTACAGGATGCTACAAATTACAAGCGGCATGCACGGAACTTGAGTTTGATAAAAAAAAAACAGGGATCTGTTATAATCTTTGATTTTGTACTGAAACTAGCAAACAAGCGTAATGAGCGTCGATTTTAATCTTTACGAGGGCATTTAGAAATAGGAAGTTTGCAGAATGGCTACTGGACCGGGAGATTACCAGGAGACACTGGAAGAATAGTATTAAAAATAAGTTTGATTGCAACCTTTTCCAAATATTAAGTTCAATTGTTAACTCTTTCAATTCTTAAATTATTTAGTTTAACAATGCGTAATTCTAAAATATTACACATTAAAAGTTTTCATTTTTAGGTCTTCATTTTTAAGCGTAAATTTTTAAATAAAAAAAGTTTTATATTGCACTTTCGTAGGCCTAAAGCAACTTTAAATGTAATTTAATTAATTATTTTTAATACTGAAATCTAGTCCGGCTGTTAAAAATGGAAGATTAATTGATTTTACAAGGCGATTCTCAATTTGAAACTGAATTGTTTAAAACAAAAATCCTTGAATGTTTACTATTTGAGCGTGGTAAATTTAAGCTTTGAACCTTACAATTTTAACTGTTCCATTTGTAAAATTTGTAATTTGTGAATGAAAGTGTTGAGTTTTGATGTATAAATAATAATCGAACAATTATTATGTGAAACGACTTGAAATTAAGGTGATTCATCTTAAAAGGATTTTTTAAAAGGTTTCTATCGAGTGGCTAAGGAAGAAGTTTTGGTTTTCTCTTTTTCTCTTTTTAACATTTTTATTGAGATTAAGGGAAGAATATGTTATTTTTAATTTTATATTGAGTTGAAAGAGAGGAAATTTTGGTTTTACATTTTTTTCTGAATTAGGAGAGGGAAATGTGCTGTTCTTAACATTTTTATTGGGTTAGAAGGGTGGGAATTTTTGCCTATTTATTTTTTTCTGAATTAGAAGAGGGGAAATTTGTTGTTTTTATAATTTTTATTGAGTTGGAAAGGGAGGAAATTTTCGTTATTTATTTATTTTATTCTGAATCGGATGAGACCATTTTTTTAACTCGTTTTTCTTGAGTTTAAGGGAAGAGTTTTTTTCATCTTCAATTTTTTGTTCGAATCTTTTAATTTAACCGTAAATAATTTTTGCGAATCGGGAAATGACCGGGGATTTTTTCCTCGATTAAAACTGCCACCCTGGTATGGACAATTGAAAACGTTTATTTGTATCTTCAATTGGCACTGTTTTCGGAAGCTGATCATAAATCATTGTGATGTAGTCTCACCGAGTCATAAATCGTGGAAAATTTATTTCAAACAGTTTCAAGTCCAATCGCAGGGATTGCCGAACTATTAAGAAGAGGAGGTTCGACTCCATTTTCCAATCAGGTCTAACTCGACCTCGTTTAAACCACATGTTAACCTCTGACTCTGAGGCCCTCCCATGTTCCGGTCTCTTTTATGAACGCAAATTCGCATAACCCTTTATCTGCCGAGAATCGGATTTACGAGTGCGATGTACGGGCTATCGTCGTGAAACCCAAGGGCGAGAATCACATGAACGGCTTTCATCAACGATTAAGCATTAACGGATGTGCTTTGAATTCACATCTCCAAATTTATTTTCCGTCCCTCGAATTCTCGATTTAATGTGAATGGAAGTTCTTAAGACGTCGGCTACCGTAAACTGGAGCCAAGCGTGAAACTATAAAACTGTAAAACCAAACTGTAAAACTTCAATTGCAAAACCTAGAAGACGTAATATCGCGTTTTAAATACAGAAGTACGCGGGCGTCGCTTTCCCCACATTTGCGCCGCTCTAGAGCCCCAGTTTACGGTACCGTCAGACTTGTCGACACGGTACAAAATTTCAAGTGACGAAATTTGTATTTGATTTTTCTGGTACATTGCACAAGAGGGAGTTCACAGAAAGCGTTTTTCTGGTTGAATTAAAAAAAGCTCGATTTCGATATTCCAAGTGAAAGTTTGAAGTTTGCAAGTGGCGCTTTTCAAGATTTTGTAAATCAGGAGCTCAAAGTAATCTAGTGATGTATACTGATTTAGAGAAAGTCATGCCCGTAATCATTAAAGTGAGGAAAGAGAATCTTGCAATTTGAATTTCGCGCCGGAATAACGCAGAAATCGTGATGCCACACTTGAGCATAACCTATAATTTTCGGAGCGAGTGTTCCGATTTTTGAAAGAGGGAAATTCAAGGCTAAGTTCAAATGAATTAAAACTAAATCTCTTGTTTAATTGAATAAATTTTCAATAATTGTGGCTCTTAAATTGGTTTATAGAAGGAAATTTTGCAATTAAAATAACAGCCGTGGTTAAAAAAATGGTCCTATATGGGTAATTTCGTTTTATTTCGCCAAAGTCAGTTGTCTTCTAATTAAAAAAAAAAATCTTAATACTTAACTATAATAAAATTCAATGTGTTTTACAATTATTTATCATATCAATTTGTAAAATAATTTTATTATGAACCGACACTTTAGAAAGCTTTATTGAAATCGCAGTTTTCAATTATTAAAATTAAAATTTACCTCACAAGGTTCATGCTTTAGCGGACTTTTCAGAACTTGATCTCTTTTTTACAACATTTGATGCTGACATATATGTACAATTTATTTTTTCGAAAATCGATATTTCGGTAGAAAAAGGCTCGAGACCAGCGTGAATTTTTCATGGGATAAAACGAAGATCTGATTTACATACTGTAAATCCGTCCTTTTTTTTTATTTTTCTGCCGGCGCGTTCATCCGCAAAATGGAAAAAACCTCCAAAGTAACGGATTCTAAAGTGAAATTTTACATATTTCAACATAAAAAATTGAAAAAGGGGCTCAAATTCTGAAAATTCTGTTAAAAAATGAACCTTATGAGGTAAGCTTTAATTTTTAAAATTAAACACTGCGATTTTAATAACAATTTGAAAGTGTCGAAAATGGTTATGCTTCAGATTTTAAATACAATTTTCTTTCATAATTTCATACTAAAGTTACTTTTCCTCATTTTATATAAAAGTTAAATGACATCTTCACTGGTTTCTCGAAAAATATCGATTGAAATCAACCCAAGTATCATAGTTGCAAAGTAGGTTTTTTAATTGGAATTATGGTGTATAATTTTTATTTTTTATTCTGTTTTTAATTTTTAAAAGTTTTTTTTTTAAATTGATTTTTTCATTCATGCGAAACCAAACGTGTTTTGACTCCGGGACGTTCAACGCGTTAGGTTTCGTATGATTCAAAAAGTAAATTAAAAAAAATCAGTCAAAAATAGAATAAAAGTAACAATTGTGGACCCTAATGGCAATTAAAAAATCTTCTTTGCCTTCTTTGACCTCGGTGAAATAAAATGGAATGACCCATATACAAATTTTGATGCTAATTCAAAAAAATTGGTTTTCTGGAAATATAAGTTCCTAGAAATCCAATGCATAAAAATATTACGTTGCACAAAAATTACTTGATAAAAGATTAAAATTTCGAAGCATCATAAAACAATTATCCAAATTTATTAAAAGCTGAGCATGTCACATTCTTAAGAAAACTTAATTTGAATGAAATCCTAAGTCAAAAGTATAAAAATGCAATGAAATATGCATTTGAAAGCAATTTTAATTTATGTTGTTTAGGAAATGTTTTAATTGTTGAATGTCTAAATCGAAAAAATATGGAATTTTGTAACATACAAAATTGTTAATAATCCAAATTTGAACGATGCTTAATTGAAACTTTGAAACATCTAATTTTTAAGGATTTAAAGTTTGAGGGCATCCAAATTAAAAACATCGATCTTTGAAAAACTAAAAATATCTTTAAAAATGGAATCAGTCAAAGCATTAAAAGTTGTATTTAATTATTTTAATTCAAGGCCATACAATACTTATCCAATTCCTGCTTTACCGACTGCTTTCTTTTTCGTCAAACTCGTGTCCACAGAAAATTTTTATACAATTAAGAAAAAAATTCCAAATTTCTATTTCTCATGACAATAAAAACTCCAGAATTGAATCAACTTATAAAAAGAATTCCTATTCACCCCGAGTTACTTTTATATCCTCCAAAGATGACCTGAATCAAATCATCCCTAAAGTTCATGTCTGCAGAAAAAATTGCAAAAAGTTTCTAGAAGGTTGATTGGCAGGAATAATATCCAGAAAATAAGGGAGAAGAAACTTCCAGACTTTAGATAAAAAGCACATTTTTTGACGTCTCCCTACACTCGCGACACTTCATACAGAGGGTGGGTGAGAATCGATAAGGATAGGAAATCCATCCACGAAGTCTTTTTCTTTCGTTTTTTTTCTGGTCCTTTTGTTCTGTTTTATTTTACCTTTTTTTTGTCGTTTCATACTCTTTGAAAGTATAGTACAATATCAGAAGCAATATTGCTTAGGTTTTAAAGAACATCACTTTGTCGGAGAGAGAAAACAGAATTCTGTTTGATTTCGAGTAGTAATGTAATTTCTGAAATGCCAACGGCCTTTGTGTAACCGCTTCTGACAAAACTACGACCCTCGATGCGAAACTCAATTATCTCGTTGCACCCTCTCATCGTCGCCTCACGTTATCATTTTCGCCCCAGGAACATCCGCTAGTATCAAGTCTAAGAGCTATAAAATCGAGTCATAAAATTTATATATTTTGATCCCCATTTTTTATTATCTTAACTTCATTATCTGATTTCCAGTTATTCTAGTTTTTTTTTCTTCCAACTGACAATTGTCACAGCCAGGGTTGCTAGAGTTCAAGGAATTCGGGAAAGGCAGGGAGGGTCAGGGAAAACCTGCAAGATTAAGAGAACTTTTAATAAACTGAATTTGAAGTTTATAAAATTCTGTATTCCCCTCTTTCTCATTTTTTAAAGATTTCCTCTGTTTTCAAGAAACTTCTCCTCTTTCTAGTTTTTTTTCGATCCAATGGGTACTGAATTAATAGAATCCAAAAAGAAAATCCAACTAATTTTGGTTGAAAGTTAATTCTTTTTAATTGAAAAGTCAACCCCTGGTTCAGTTTAAATGTTAAAAATGCAACTTTTTATGCTAGAAGTTTAATTTTTTTTTTGTTTGATAATTCGACTATATGGTTCAAAATTAATTTCCTAGGTTGAAAATTCAACTAGTTGGATAAAAATTTAAATATTTTGTTGAAAATTCGTCTCTTGCTTACTATTTGATTGTGAATGAAAATATTTGGTCTAAAATTAATATATTTTTTTGTGTTAAGTTACATTTTTTGTTCGAATTCATCCGTCTTTTTAGCTTGGAAACTCAACTTTGTCCTTAATAATTCAACTATTCCGTTGAAAATAAAATATATTTCAATTTGAAATCTTAAGCGTTTTATATTGAACTCAATATGATACATATACATTAATTTTATTAAAAAGAATTTATTCCCCTATTATTGCCCTATTTTCTTGAAAAATCACCCTATTTCCCCTGTTTGAGAGCATTTTTGGCTGCAGAGTCTGACTGTTATCACTAAAAGTGTTAAAGATCAGTCTAGAATCAAAAATTTATTTGCATTAACATTACTTATAACGGGCAGGAAAGGTGAAAAATTGCTCAGGAAATTTTGAATTTGGGATTCCGTAGCAACCCTGATCTCAATGTATTTATCCTATTTTGCAATTATCGTATTTTATTCTGGAGGCTGGTTCTTCAGATTTATTACAGTTTCTCGAACCATTATCTGAGATCTCTTGATTGAAGGTATCTATGAAAGCTCGGAAAGCTTTCTTTTCTTTGTTCTACATTATCCTTAAAACCCATCTTTTACTTTTATCCCTCTAAACTTGCCCTGAATCCGCGCTGAAAGAGAAAACAACAAAGGACACCATTCCAACTTTCGAAGAACCTCGAGATTATTCCTCACTCAGAATTATTTTCCCTCATTGATAAGAAATCTGGCGTTTTCCACAGGAAAAATTTTGTCTTGTCTTCCATCAGGTGAATGCATCGAAAGTAATAGAAGAATATGAAATTTTGTACTATTTTCTTCTCGTATGAGGTCGTGCTTCTCATATTCAGAAGAAGAATTTATTTTCCTTTCCTATTTCTTATTCCAGATTCCTGCACAGTGAAGAGTGCATACATTGATCCACGAAATATCAATACAGGGTACATAATACACGAACATTGAACATCGTAAAGACTTTATACAGTACCGTCCTCCAGTAGGCTCTTTTTTAATTCGCTAAAATGATAATTTTTATTGAATGAAATATAATTTTTTTATACAAAATATCCTAAAACATTTTGAAGTTCTGCAAAAAATCAGTCCTAATCGAAGTAATTGAGTTTCTTCTGTAAGGTGTTATTATAAAAAAGTAGAAATTTCAGTATATTCGTAAATTATTAATATCTCTGGAAATATTGATAATTTTTTAATGTTCTTTGGGGTCATTCTAAGGATGGATTTTCATAGAATGTTTTTAATTTATGAAGAAAGACTGTGAACATTATAATTTTTGCTAGAAGCGGTATTCGAAATACGAAAATTGTGAAAATTCAAAAATACGTAATCATTTAGGCACCCATTTTATAACTCAGTAGAGAATTCATTTTAAGAAATTTATATGAAATGTACAAGATTACCAATGAACAAAATTTGAGACACATTTTGCGAGTGCAAGCATTACTTGAATTTCCACAATCTTCTTCATTTGAAGAAATGGTATGAAAATTTATTTTGGAAATGAACACAAAAACATTGAAAAATGTTCAATATTTCGGGATACATTAATAATTTAAGAACATTCTGTAATCGCCACTTTTTGTTTGTATAACTCCTTATAATCACTTCGCTTAGGACTGCTTTTTTTTCTAGAATTTCGATATATTTTCTGGTATTCTCTACAAAAAAGTAGTAAATTTGATACAAATTATGGGCATTTTAGTGAATTACAGAAAACAGCAGTTACTGTAATGGAATATGAAAACACAATTCTTTAGTCCTCATCAAGATCCTCAATACTTTTGTTACTACCATAACTTTTCTTGATATTAATTTACACGCACCTCCTTAAAACAGCAATAGTATCAATGATATGTCGATTACTATTATGACATGACACGATATGATATGATATGATATGATAATGAGATGATTAATGTGACCATGACCATGATTTCTTACCATGATTTTATATTTACTTATTTGTTGCACGTTGTTTGGTGCGTCTCCGTAAGCAGTATGAGGCGTTCGCAGCACTTCTCGTCGACATTTTGCATACAGCCATCATTTTATGTAAAAAATTCTAAATTTTAGGAATATTGGTATTTTTTGTATTTTTATAAATTTAAACAAGTATTCTCGATCTGTTGTAGGTTGTGCTAATTATTTTGAACAATTCGGAGACTTATCTGTTGCCAGAGTATAACAAACTCAAGACTGTCGATTACTATTTAAAATCAATTTTTCAGTTTTTTCCCTTTGTAAGATTACATTTCTCTTTCCTTTTATTTTCTTGAGATTTTTTTTAAATTTAGGAATTGGAAATTTTGCTTTGGAATTTCAATAACAAATTTTTTTAAATTTGTATGGCATTTCTGTGAGATTTTGCATTTCAGGTAAATTTCTTTCAAATTTCCTTAGAACTTTTATGGAAATTCCATTTTTTTTTTCTTAATTACATCGAAACTTCCTAAAAGTTTATCTTTAATTTGAATTAGATTTAATTTTATTTCAAATTCCACATACATTTTATCGAATTTCTATTTAAATTTTCTTTACATTTTCATAGATTTTTTTTTATACTCACGTGGAACTTTAAAAATCAATTTTTAATTTTCAAAAAACATGTTTAAGATTTGTTTCATAAATGTTTGAGGTTCATTGACTGCTGTCACAGCTCTTCCTAAATCAACAATTTTCAACTCTAAATTAAATTTTCTTTTTAAGACGTGTACAAATATATCCTAAACGTTTAAAAAAAGTTGACCTCAATACTTTATTTCTGAAAAATTCACAAAAGAACAACTGAGTTCAGTCGTCCTAAAACAAGTTCCCCCTTAAATTTTTATATTCAGGGCCTTAAGTTTAATTTCATGAATGACTATTTAGATTGAGCTCTAATTAATTTATCGTGACTAGGACATCTATTGGCTTATGATTTTCACTACTTGGAATCAAATAACTGAACTCGAAGAGCTTCAATGTCGAGACAATTGTCTTGCCAAACATCGGGTCTCTGGAAAAATGTATAATGAATCTTAGAACTAAATTTATATCATGAGTCATGCCGTATGAAAGCAAAAACATTACTTTCATGAAAAAAGTTAATAAATGACGAAAAATGTTTTCAACAATAGTTCTTGAGATTGAATTTTTCCTTTCTGTCGCTTCTTTCCGATTTCTTTAAAAATGATTGCATTTCCATAAATCATGACTCTTTTTCCCGGGTAAATCATTCCATACAAATCTACTGTTGCCCAATTTAAAAATAAGTCAATAATGCTCCAATATAGTCATTTCATAAAAACATGTTTTATTTAAAAACAAAATGCTTTCAAGATTTCGGCCATTAAAAAAGCTATTTTCAAAATTGGAAACAGTAGAGTTGCAAGGAGTGTTTTTTATGGCAAAATAAGCTATCAATTATTAAAATTCAACCATTTTTCAATCATTGGTAAGAAGGGATAGTAAAAAAAATTCAGGTGCAAAAAGTATTGTTAAAATACATTTTTTTGTAAATTGTAAAATTTTTTCATCATAAATAATGTTTTATATTTCAAATGGCATCATTAATGATATCATTTTTATTCTTAAAATCATAGAAAAACAATTTTTTTCAGAGATCTGATTTTTGGCACAACTACCATAAAGCAATTCTTTGACGAATAGCTCAATTTCAAGTTTGATTCATGAAAGACCTTCGATTTGATAATACCTCCCTTGCCAGATACTCTATATCCAATCGAACTTCCTTACTCCTGCCACGTCAAGATCTGCTTTTAATTGTCTACCTTTCAACAAAAGAAGTATTGTCTTGTGCAATTAGAAGCACAAAGGGAGAAAAAGCAGATATCCTTTCATCTCCCAAGCAGGCGCGAGAATTAATTAGTGCTCGATACACAAGAGACGAAAAGAAACAAAAATAAAATAATGAGAATAAAATAAGCAAAACAACTTCCACTCCAATAAGAGATTGAGAATATTGCCCAATTAATTTCTGAATCTGAATTTTATTATAATAATCAACAGAGAACCCGAAGATCCTTTTCATTTAGTTAATGGTAAAAATTAGCGCCAGCTTCAATCTGAGGCTAATTTTAAGAATACGCATACCAAGACATCAAAGACGCCATTTGGAATTTGAAACTCGATAAGTCTTTGAAATATGAGAGGTATCAAAATGTCGACAAAGGAGGGTGCATGTGGAGCGCGGCAGTCTGTAAGTTGAGTTTAATGCATGTTGTTTTGTCTGTCCTTGCATGCAGGGATTCGGTTTTGTAACATTCGCAAATAGTGCTGACGCGGACCGGGCACGTGAGAGGCTACACGGCACCGTGGTTGAGGGCAGAAAGATTGAGGTGTGCATGATTTTCTTATACTTATAAATATACTTATAAATATACATATATACATATATCAACCTCGATAGCTTTAATATATTATAGTACTTGTAATACTGTATTAATTAATTACATCGTTTAACTACTTAATTCTTCTTCTTGCAGCTCGTCCAAACGTCTCCATGTCGATCTCAAATAAAAATTTCCAAATTTATCTGATTCTCAATCGACCTGCAGATGATTAGACACTTTACTTTTAACGTGTACACATATATGCATACTCATTCGATCATTAGAAGTAACCTTATGTAGATGCGTGACTAATGCGCATAATAATCATGAAAACGTGCAAATTATACGTTGACACTTTTTACTCGCTTGCGGTGGATGAAACGTTACCGTTGAAAGAAGCTCGCTTTTGAAATCTGCTTAATATTTTAATCTCGATTTTCTTATGGAGATTAATTAAAAATTTGTAGTGTAAAACACTTTTTTATGCGTTATTCAAGGGTATTTTTAAATCCCAAGTTTTTAATGAAAATTAATCAAGAAAGCGGTAAATTCATTAGGGATTTTTTATTCCTCTAGGTTTTTCATACCTGTAGAAATGCTTTCCTGGCATTTTTCAGGAGTGAGCTTCTTCCTCGATTCGAGCATTAACAAGTTCTGGCGGTTCCTTTTTTTAAGCGAGTCAGCAAAGGTCTGGAGCTTTCAGGCCAAATTAGTAAACCCGATTGCCAGGGTCGCAGGTGCGAAAAGTTTCTCGAAAATAAGCTTTGAATGAAAATCATGTTAGAGTACATTTTTTATTTCAAGCGAGGTTAATTTTAATTAAAATCACATTTCACTCACCTCTTTAAATAGATTATGATTATGGTGGTTTAAAAAGCAGGAACAGGCTTTTTGTATTTTTTTAAATTCAGTATTATTTCTATTTTCATTGTATAATGAGAAATGTCGTGGTTTTGGCGTCATCATGGCGCTTAATTTAAATTTAAATTACAAAATAAGCAGAATTAAAAATTTTGTCTCGTGCAGTGAGTAGATCCAGGTGGAATTTGATTTAGATGAGAAAACTTTTGCCACCACATGGCATTGATGTCACGGAATCGTCGATAATTATTAAATTGAATGCGGTATCATGGATTAGGATTGTCAGTAAATTGATAGAGCGCAAATGGTCGTAAATTATCGTGACGTTGATTGCACAATGCACAATCGGCAGAAATGGAACTGAATTTTGGCGAGACATGGATGGATTGATCCGCAAAAGTTACTCTAGTCAAACTAGTTTGTCAGTTAGATTGCCTCTGATACTCGAAAATTCAAAATTACCCCCGAAGTATATACTTATTTGCATCCATACAACCAAAACTGAGTTGAATGGGTACTTACTCGAGGCATTATATCAATTGGTGGAACTTGTCTCGCATCAATTTGAAAGCCTTTTAATCGGACCACTTACCTGGCTTAAATTTTCGCACTAACCAGGTTTCATTGGCTAAATTAATAGCTGAATGAGCTGGCTCAAATGCATTTAAATTGCAATATTTTATTTTCTTGATTTAATATTCATGAATACTATTTTGATAAATAAAAATTTAATATAATAAAATGAAGTTCGGCAAAATAAAATAGACAACTATATTCTTACTTACCTTGTTTTAAAATATAGATTGAAACTTATTTTCAGGCTTGTTAAATCCAGAGTCAGATTAAAAAACTATTTTTCAAAAAAGTTTATATACTGTTTTATTCATGAAAAAATATAGTTTAAATTTGAAAATATTAGCTTGCTAGCTATAACTTTAAATTAATATTTATAACTAATCATTTATTTTGCTTTTTTGGATGTGCTCTTGCGATTTACCTTATCATGTTTCGCCAAAAAAACTGTCAGAGATAATCTGCTAAAGACGATGACAGCAAAATTAGTCTAACATTACGATAAACAATATATCGAGAGAAAAAAATTGCTGCTAAATCATGATTTTGTTTAAAAAATTATTCTTCATGTTTACTTAGAATTTTATTGAGTTTTATTTGTAGAAAAAATGTACAGACCATTAATAATTATAACAGCAAAGAGACAGGAGCTTTATTTCAGTTTGTAATTAGCAAAAGCTTTTCATACATTGAAATGTAATGAGGAATAAAATTCATATACATAATGAGACCCTTTCATATTCACGACAATCATAATTAGTGACTGTTTGAATACGTTTATTCATTATAACGAATTTCACTCTACTCGCTTGATTTTAGGTTTCATTACCGCCGAACTGTTTTACAAATCTCTCAACTTTTTAAATTAAATTATAACAATTTCATATAGAAATCTAAATTTTTAAATGAAAACCATTGAAGAAAAGTTATTTTTTTAAGGGGAAACAAATGGTTCTTAGGTTCTACTGCCATCGTCTTTTTTTTTATTTTCAGTTCCAAATTTCCATTTGTTTTGCGTGAAACGAGGCTTTTGAACGTTCCAATTTTGAAGAGACATTAGTTTCGGAAAAGCTTTAATAAAGTTGAAGTGTAAAAAACGGAATCGCCATTGCCGTGTAATTAAATCTGTAATCTAACCTGCCCGTTGGAAATGTAGAGTCAAGAAAATCGACGTCTCACGCAGATATCTCTCTTATTGTCCCGTAGAGCTACTCGCAAAACGAATTGCGAGTGAAAATGAAAGCGAAAGAGAGAAAGAGATGAGAGAGCGAAAGAAAGAGAAAGAGAGAGCGAGCAAGAGAATCGATGCTCTTGATTGATCGATGATCGATGGTTGATCGAAAGAGAGTAGACAGGCAGACACTTGGGCACTGAGGAGGGCACCTTACCTCAAATAGTGTCCACAAAGGTAAGAAACAAAATGAAAAACAACCAAAAAAAAAGCAAATCAAAACTCGCACTGCCCGCTCTCTCACGAGGCACACGCTAAAGTCGTGCCGTCGATCTACTTTTTTTTATAATGTAACTTTTATCGTTCTTCTTCTCCTCGATATCACCTCTTCTTTTATCATTATCGTTCTCTCCATTATACTTTTATGTTTTACGGCATTCTACTAACGCTCATCATTTTTATTTTTTTAATTTACTTTTGTTAGTCGTCTCTTCTTTTGTCTTCACACCTTTTCAACGTCAGCAGCCGATTGTTCATGAAAAGATTTTTTATCGTTAATCGTTAATCAAGTAATTAAAAAATTGCAACAAAAATATTTAGAAGAAGCTAGAATATGTACAAAACAGTTTTTAGGCAAATACAGGGCTCGGACACTATTTGACACTTTTTGTTTAGCAATGCCCCTATTTTGACACTGTTTTCTCGTAATAGGTTTTAAACATACTTTAGCACTTGTTCGCTAGATTGCCTGGATTTCAAAAAATTTCAAGGGATTTTTAAACATTTCATGAGATTTCAATAGATTCCAAGGGGTTTTATAGAATTTTAACTGATTTCAGGGATTTGAAAGTATTTTATGGGGGGTTTAAAGGCTTTTAGAGTATTTTAAAAGATTCCAAGAGATTTCAAAGAATTTCGAAGATTTCAAGGGGTTTGAAGAGATTTCAAGAAGTTTCATCTGATTTCATAGGATTTCAAAATATTTCAAGGGATTTGTGGGGATTTTATCAGACCTACGAGATTTTATAGGATCGTCAAGCACTATAAACATTTCAGATTATTTTACAAGATTCCAAGAAATGTCAATACAAAAAAAAATCAAGGGATTTTGAAAGGTTATCAAAGATTTTATGGGATTTTATGGGATTTTATGGGGTCTCAGAGGATTTCAAAGATTTAAACATTTTTTAAGAAATAAAGTAACATATCAAAGATTTCAAGATTTTGTACGAGATTTTACCAGATTTAAGAATCTTTAAAAATTGTAAAGGATTTCAAAGAAAGTAGGATCTCGAGGAATTTCATGAGATTTCAAAGAATTTAGTAGCATTATAGACAGTTTAAAAACAGTTTTAAGTTCATAAGGAATTTCAAATTATTTGCGTAAGATTTCAAAAGAATTCAAAGATTCCAAAGAATTTAACAATATTTTAAGTATTCATTGGATTTCAAAATAAATTTAAAAATTCCATAAGATTATAAGGAATTTATATAGATTTTAAGGGATTTAAAAAATTGGAATTCAAGGATTTTCAATAGATTTCAGCGGATTCCAACGGATTTCAAAGACTTCCAAATTTGTAGGTATTCAAAAATATTTGAAAGACTTTCAGAAAATATCAAAGATTTCAAGGGTTTTCAAAGGGTCCTATAAGATTTTGTGAGATTTCAGAGGATTCTGCACTAGGGTTTCAGGAATTTCACAAGATTTAAGGAATTTTATTAATTTAAAGGAATTTCAAAGAACTGCGTAGAATTTTTTAAAAAACTTCAACCTTTTTAACGACAATATGATGACTGTATTGTTTAATAGTGTACATTTTTTTAGTCGAAAACATTCGAAATCGAATAATTTCAAATTGCAATATAAAAAATGAATATTAATATGGCAAATCTATTTTAAATTGATTATCAATCAAAATTTCTTTTTTTTTTTTCAATTCAAGGCGTTTGAAAATATGTACAGAATTTCATTTAATCACGCATTCTAAAGTGAAAAATATCAAATTGGAACTTTCAAACTTGAATAATTATAAATGGAAACACTAAAAATGGTTTAGTTTCGAAATGAAATGCTTTAAATTATACAATGTTAAAAGGAATCCTAGTTGAAAATTTTGATGTTAAAGACGTAAACAATTTATATAGAGGATATTAATAAGTTCAGTGTGTATTTAAAAAAATTTCAAAGAATTTAACGAGATTTCTAAATTTTTAAGGAACTCCATTGAATTTCGTAGGATTTCATAAAATTTTAAAAGGTATGCAGGATATATCATTGATATTTTTGAATGATTTCAAGGGATTCCAGCGGATTTCTATAGAACCTAGTGCAGAATGAATAAAATTTCAAGTGTTTTTTTACCGATTTCAGGAATTTTATCATATCACCAGATTTCAGGGAATCTAAATTTAAGGTATTTTAAAAGATTCAAAGATGTTTCACATTATTTGATGGGAGATAAATTGTACACCAGGTTTAAAAAATAGTTAACGACTCGATTTCATATTTTAAAAATTGCATCACACTAGTTTCAATGTCTCAAATGTGTCCAAGACCTAAAAGTAAGATTGCAGAGGAAATAGTGTTTTGAAACCAATTATTGAATAAAAAATCCACTAATTACAATCATTACTTCGTAAATACAACCGTCCGAAAATTAAAATTTGAATGTGTCTTCCATAAATGAATAATCCGCATACGTTTTCAAAAGAGGATTATGAATGTGATTCAATTTCAGCGAAAAATTACCGGGAATATTGAATTTTAAGTGAAATGAAAAATAGAGATTGGAGAGACTTTACCTGATTGCTTTTATAGGAAAATTTTAGTTATTAAAAGCCTACAAAAAGATCCATATTCATTACTTCACTTTTTTAATTTTCCATCCTAAAAAAGAACGAATTGGCTGCTTTTTTATTTAATAAATTTATCTAGCACCAATCTTTCGTCTAATTTTC
Source organism: Andricus quercusramuli (assembly GCA_932178445.1). Lineage (NCBI taxonomy): Eukaryota > Metazoa > Arthropoda > Insecta > Hymenoptera > Cynipidae > Andricus > Andricus quercusramuli. The sequence goes on along the minus strand of CAKNXH010002207.1, from coordinate 313,947 downwards.
CTCGTTTCTCGTTGACATCCATAACCGTCTTACTTTTTTTTTCTCAAAGTACGAAAACGGCACTCGCGTATCGCTTGTTCTCTATTATTATAGCCATAGTTAAACCTGCATTACCGTGGTGCCTACTTGCAACACGTGTAATTATTTTACGATATAATAGGCTCTAAGCGAAACTATTTAAGAATTTACGATTACGATTATGCGGTCCTGCACGCGTTCTGTGAAAGTACTTTTACACCTGGCGGCACGGTTATTCGTTGTCTTTGTGATGCGATGGCTTTGATCGAAAAGTCGATAATGGGTTGGACACTCAGAAAGCAGACACCGAGAGAGCAATCTGCATTTTCCACAATATTTTATTAATTTCCTAAAATTTTTAAAAAATATTAATTCTAGAACAAACGAAAATATTGCCGACCCAAATGCCAATTAAAAGTCTCCTTTACAATTTATCATTTATAAGTTTTTCCTTCAGCAATTCAAGAAAGTGCAGCAATTGTGTTCCGATGATAAAAAAAAAGTTTAACGTGGGATTAGAAGATTCGTTTCTATGATAGATCCACAAGAATCATATAGCAAAAACAAACATTATTATCATTTATCAGAATACAATGTAATTATATTCTAGAAACTTTGTAGTTATTATATCGAACTCAATACCTTGTTCATGAAATTCAAAAGGAGATATCGTTTCTAACTGTATGAAAGATAGATGCTTTAAGGTTACCAATAATTTTTTCTCAAATGATTATGCATCGGAAAGCACCTACGGGCAACCAAATATTTGAACATTTAAATAATACCGATTTTAAAATATTTGTGATCATACGAAATTAACTTTATTGTAAAAATTAGAACTGGTTTTTAAAATTAAAAGGCTTTTTTTAAATGATAGTTTACAAGTAATAGATTAATTTTTTAGAAACTTATAAAAGTTTTTTCTATTGATTAAAAAACTCGTTTTTCATGGTGATATTTATGAAAAATGAAAATATTGAAATACCTATTCTAGGGTTGCCAAAAAATGTGTGATTTTGAATTTTGCAAACTACCCCCAAAATTTCTTCCTTTTGTGAAAATATACTGGCATAAATTTTATTTTATTTTTAAAAAATTGTTTAGAGGTTCCGCTAAGCCGTTTAAGGTTTAATTATGGATTTTCTTAGTTCTTATTGTTTTTTAAACTAAAACTTTAGGCTAAAAAATTCTTTCACTCCTAAAAAGTATTGGTTATTTATTGAGAAGTAAATCCTAAATTTTATTAAACAAAACAAAAAATGTAGAAGATATTATCGGGCTTAAGTACGAAAATTGGTAATTATCTTGCAATTAATGTTCTGAAATGACCCCTAAACATTTTTTTCCTGGAATAATATGCGTAGGATTTTAGAAGAAACCTTGTGCATATTATTTCAGCATTCAAAATATTTAAGGGTCATTTCAGACTATTGATTGTGAGAAATGATAAATGTTCGTATTCTAAGCCCGATAAAAACTCGAAATTTTTTTCTCATCAAATTTAGGAATTGTTTCTCAAAAATTAAAAAATACTTTCTAGGGATGAAAGACTTTTCTATGGTTAAATTTATATTTGAACACAGTTTTTAACTAAGGAATTTCATTTTCAGACAGTTAGTGCAACCTCTAAACAATTTTTTTGAAATAAAATAAAATTTTTACAGTATTTCTTCACCAAAAAGAAGAAATTTAGCGGGTAGCATTTGCAAAATTTGAAACATAATCAATAATTATGTAACTTGATCAATAATATTTTTTTTAACTTGTACTGTATTAAACAAAATATTGTCGAAATTACAAATGGGTTTTGATAATATTAATTTTTCAAACGTAAGATCACACAAAAATTTAATTCGTAAAAGTCCTTATAATTAAAAAAAAATCAATTCTTTTCTACACAGCTATATTTATCTTTTGTCTCTTTTTAGGCATATTCTGCGTAATAATTACAAACGGAGAATATAAAAACCTGATTTACATACATTTTTATACATACATGAATCCATTTTAAAAATAATACTGATTTAATTGTCAAAATTGAATGATTTTTCGTGAAATTCCTCTAATGTTGTTTAAAGAAAATTTCTGTAAATATTTTACGCGTTCTTTCATTCAAAATTACAAATAGGCGTTTTTCAATATCTTGCTTTTGAACTCAAGTTATTCATAGAATACCATCATTACATTTTTCAATTTTTTCCTTTCAATGGGTTTTTAAACAAAAAAATTGGCAACCTTACAGTATCTATGTATGGTACATATCTTAAAAGTGATGTGAAACTTCGCCTTATTGCTCAATAAATCGAGCCTAAAAGACATAATAATCTGAAAATGAGAAACATAGAAAATCTAATTTTGATGCTGCGTATTTCTTCATTAAAGTGTGACGAAAAACGCGAGAACTTAACGAGGAACTTTTTAGTCGTCCCTCGCATTCTTCTAATGCTCGTAACTTCTTTTCACCGAATGTCGCTCCTGACTTTAATTGTCAGAGATTAGGGTAGTTCTTAAATCGTGACTTTTTTCATGATAATCCAAAGGTATACCAACAAGATCACTGGATATTTATTTCAGACCACTTAATTTATTTTATCTTTGCAAAATATCGACCCACTTCTAAACTGAAAAAATAATACCAACTATTTTGTTTTGTTACAAGAAATTTTTATTGAATAAAAAAATCAATATATAAAAATAGTATTTCTCCAACCCAGTTTTTTTTTAATGAAAAGAGCTTAAATTTGAAATAAAAGTTGGCTTTATTTCGACGGAAAAGTGGAATTCGTAACTGGAAAATCCTTTTAGCTTTTCATTCGCTATACAAAAACCACGTAATTTCTAAAATACATTTCGAGCTATAAAGTGAGGCTCAAAAAGAAATTAAATTCTACATTCTGCAATGTTTTTCCAGCTGGCTTCTGTGAATTGAATGCTTAAACGGTATCACGTGTATAATGTACAATTGCACATGTTCAAACGAAATACGTCTGTGTTGTTTTTATTCTTTTTTCAACGAAAAGTATATTCGAGAACACATCGGTACTGCAAATGCTGTAAAAATATACATCTCTTTTCAGAATTTTTTATATTTTTACAAACAAAGGTAGACTTTCTCGTTTAAAATCGTTTTTGAATTTAAAAAAAAGGATTTACTCCCGCTGCTTTGAATAAAAAGTAAATTAAAATAAGTCAGTATAATGAAATCTCGCATGCATTGTTGTTAAAAACCTGATTGGTTGCGACACTGCGTGAATATTACTTTCAGTGGCTGTTTTCACATTGTTTATCTATCTATTAATACAAATTACGAATGTTCTGCACCATGAATTTTGTAAATCAAAATTTCCAAATCAGTCATTTTATTCAATGATAAAATTGATTTCTAAATTTTTTTAACATCATTGTTACAAATTGTAGTATTTGCTTGAAAATTAGGTTACTAAAATAAACCGTTTTGAATAAAATTCGTCTTTCTTGGTAAAAATGTAATCTTCTTTGTTAGAAATGCAACTGGTTGAAAACCATATTAATGGGGAAGGCTTTGCATACATTCGAAAGCCACAAACTTTGCCAATATGGGATTTCAAGCCATTTTTCATACTTACTGTTGCATATTTACTCTGAATAATTTGCATTCAATTTGGAGTTCTCAATTATGAAATACCACTCAGTGACTTTTCTCTCCGCCAATGGAATTGTTGGCAAAAGTCTGATTAAAATTTGAGCCGATTAAGTGACCGCAATTTTAATCACGCCGAATTTCGTGGAATTAGAACTCGTTGAAACATTGGTGGAATTTTTTTTCTTTGTTTAAGCTCATGCGCAAGCTTCAGGATTCAACCGCTTTAATTAATCCAGCGCCAATTGCTGCACATTTCATTGAAGGAAAAATAAAACACTTTATTAGCGACGAAATTTTCGTGTTTGCTTTTTATTTATTCGTCGCTTTGATTTCGAATTGAACAAGTGAACATACACTAATATCTCGTTAAACGTGTATTTAATTAGAGGAAATAATTCAGTGAGCTGAAAAATTCTTAAACGTATTGGGGAGTTTGAAAATATTATAATTGGTGATGTAAAACAAAATGTCGAAAGTTGTTACTTAATTGGTTTTAATAGAATCTAACAGTTTACTGGTAAAACGAAAATGCAGCAAGTTTATTATTATTTTTTTTTTTGATCGTTCATTGTATAGTGCAAGGAGTCATTACCAGCCTCGTTTCATAATAACGAGGTTCCCAACCATTTAAAAAGTTTTAGCTACATTTACGAAAGCCAGGAAATATACAGCCAGAGGAATGAAAAGATCGTAAGCACTAGGAAAAAAATTCAGGAAATAAAAACGCAGAGGGTGTGGGTCGGAAAGGGAAAATATAGAAATCAACGTAACGAGCGTCCTGAGATAAAAGCAAGCCCTGCTGGGTAAAAGTTACAGGGATGTATCACATTTCTGTAGGTTGTTGCTGAAACTGAATAAATTTTTTTACGACCGAGATAATATAGCTGGCTATGAAAAATTTGAATTTTGTCGCACTACAGTAATATGCCTGCTTTATTAATAATAAAACAGGGCGTCTACCAACCGGGAAATAGCCAGGAATTAACCGGGAATACAAATTCGAACCGGGAATCGCATTTAAAGTTTTGGAAAGTGTGATATTTTTTATTAATCATGATAAAAAAACAAATAAATTTGAATGTTTATCCTTTTGTAAAATAGTTGCAGTCACGAGATTTCGCATATATTGTTGTCGAAAACCTGATTGGTTACGACACTGTTTTCAGTTTTTTTCTTTATTAATATTGATTGCAAGTTCTCTAAATGATTTTTTAATAATCGGAAATAATTATTTTATTAACCTTTTTCTATCAGACTATAATTTGTAAACTTTTTTTCACTTTTAAAGAGAAGAGAAAAATAAAAATATGGAGGAAAAACTAGAATATCCTAAATTACGATGAGTGTATTACACTGTCGGCTGAGCTGACAAAATTACGGATAACGACAGTAAGATTTCTGAGAAAATTGAAAATGATTTAGGTTTTATTTTGAAGAATGAAACAAAAAATTTAAGATTTTAAGTAAGATAATTTTTCTAGTTTTGCAGGATTAAAAAAAAATGTAGGAAAATTGAATTAATTCAACAGTTATATTTAGAAGTTATAAAAGTTTTAAAAGATTCGAAAATAATTCAAGTCTTGAGAAAATTTCAAGACATTACAAATGATATTTGTTTTTTTTTTTATTTTAAAAAAATAAGCTTTTTGAAAATGTTAAAAGGTTTCAAGGGAATAAAAAAATTCTCAAGATTCCTCAAAAAATTTCGAATAAGAATTTAAAAGATTCTAAAGGAAAAATGTCGAGTTTTGCAAGATCACAAAATTTTATAAAACACTGAGATCTTTAGCAATTTTAAAACGATTTAAAAATAATTGAAAACTTGAAAAGATTAAAAATAATCTGAAACAAAATGTACATTTTTGAATATTTCGAACAAAAAGTGTACAAGCTTCTTAAGAATTTCGAAAGGTTTCAAGAGAATAAAAAAATTGTTTTAAGATTTGTGGGAAAATTAAATATTTTTATTTTGAAAAATTAATTGTAAGAGAATATTTAAAAACATTTCAAAAGGTTTCCAAAATTGTTCTGAAAGATATTTAGAAAGTTTAGAAGTTTTGAAAATATCCATTAAAAAAAATTCGGAACATAATTTAAAAGCGTTTCAAGAATTTTTAAAAATTTTCACGAGAATTCAACAATTTTCTTGATTAAGAAATTTCAAAATATTTCAAATGATTCCCTAAAGTTTCTAAGAAGAACATAAAAGGTTTTAAGTAAAAAATTTCAATTCTGTAAGATTACAACATTTTAGAAGAAAATCGAGAAAGTTCAAGAGATATTTAAAGTTATGAAAGCATTGAAAACTAATTTCAAGCTTGTACAGATTCCAACAAATTTATAAGAAAATGTAGATTGTTCAAGATTCTGAAAAAATTAGATAAAGTTTTTAATTGAATTTGAAATATAATTAAAGTTTTAGAATTTGGATGTGAATTTAATTAGTGGCAATTTTAGCATTGAGGTAAATCTCACGAGCTGCGACCTTACTTAAAACTGAGTACGTGGGTAATACGTGGCTTTGCAAGGCATTCTCGAGAGTCGAGTATAGCGAATAGGGAATAGAGTTTTCGATCTTAGCAAGTCAAATTTATGTAGATTTGAGTCGCGACTACGGCAGCCAATCGACAGGCGAATTTTGCAAAGCAACCAACTTAACTTTCTTGCATACACCCTCATATTCATCTTTCAGGACAACCTCGTCGAATCGAAGTTTGAAATTCGAAATCGATGGACAAACACTTTTCAAGACCCCAATTAGATTTTGCACAAATTGCGAAAAACTAGGTCGCAATTTTATTTCAAATCCGGCCAGATAATCTAAGTTCCAAAATAATTGGAATTCGAATAATTGCTGCATTTTTTACACATCGTTTTGCGTTTTAAAAAAAGACCAAATAAAAGGGAAAGAAACGAAATTTGACTAGTGAGAGGTTCTCTTCATTTATGATTTCAGACGTAAAAATTTCGATTTTTATTAATATCACTTCTACTTATTATATTCATAATCGTAATATATTTCTGAAAAATACTGGTTAAATTGAAAAACACAGCTTATTACTTTTGAAAAGGAAATTTAAGAATTTAAATTGTAGTCCGGGAACCAGGAACCGTTTGGTCCGCAGAAATAGGTCCCCGGAATTTTTCAAATGGATGTTGTGCACAATAGTCTCCTGAATCCGACGGTATGAGGTGCTTTCGCGAATGGCGGTCATTTGCTAGATATTGTTAATTAAAATTTTTTCATAAACTATGCTGTATCTCCTGAAATTATCGGTATTTTAAGAAAATTGTTTTTGAAACTATTAGGTTTTATTGAAGGCAACAATTTTTGTCTTGTGCCATTTTTTGCGGCTGACCCATAGTTTATATAAAAAAAAACCACAAACAAGTTTTGCGACAAGGTTTCTTTGAACCAGATTGTAGCCGTCATTTATTAAAATTTTCACCTTTTGTTTTCTCATTCTGTTGAAGAAAAAAATAATTTAAAAATAAATAAATAATAATTCCCAATAAGGAAATAATAAATAATTAAAAATAACCGATTTCCTTCAATTTTTTTTTGATTTTCTGGAAATAATTTTCTCACCATGGGGGGTTGCACAAAGGAACCAAAGGTCTATTTTTCCATTTTTACAAGATTGGAGTCTGTTGAAAAAAATCGAAATTTTGTAAAATATTTATTAATCGAATTTTAATATGCTGCATTACCTTCGTTATATTTTTACAATAAAATCAAAAAAAGATGGAAAAAAATCGGTTAACATTTACTATCCCTGTTGATCTTCAACAATTTCTTCTCTCTTAAATTAATTAATTAAACAAATTTTTTCCGTCGATGGTTTTTTTAACAGAATGAGAAAACAAAATGTGAACATTTTAATAAATGTTGGCTACAATCTGGTTTAAAGAAACCTTGTTCTAAAACTTGTTTGTGGTTTTTTTATATAAACTATGGGTCAGATGCAAAAATATGCAGAAGAAATTTCATGCGTCTTAGTACAATCTAACTAATTCAGAAGACAAATCTGCAAAAGATCCATAAACAATGCATTACAATCGATTAGTATAATATGCTTTTTGTTTGCGTTTTTTGCAACATCAAACAAAAATGCACAGGACAAAAAGGTTTGATTTCAATTAGACCTAATAGTTTCAAAAACAATTTTCCTAAAATGTGTATAATTTCAGGAGATACAGCATAATACCGTCGGATTCAGAAGACCATTCTGCGGCACGAAATTTTAATTGACATTTTTTCTTTTCACACTTTAAAGAGTACAAAAAGTAGTTTTCAGAAAATAAGTTTTATTGATATAATATTTTAGTATCCGCTTCAATATAAAGTATAGAACTAAATTGATTCTCAACATTTTTAGAGAAAATTTTTCAGCTATTTTTTCAAATGGGAAAATCATTTTAAATGATAGAATCGTGGATTGAATTCAATTGTGCAGTCGGGAATACATTATTAACGCTATTTTTTTAAGACATATTCCTTACTCGCATCTTTATTGATTTAGAATTTTAATAAAAGAAAATTAGCCACAGGCGATTGTCATTTTAAAGCTATTCAAATACAAACCGCAGGTTTCTCTTACGGAATATTCATCCAAACGTTATATGTTAATCATATTTACTAAATAGTTTTGTTCACGTGCTTAGAGGATTTCAAATGATTTAAAAGCCCGGAAGCAAATAATTAATATAAAAAGAAACCGTGAGCTTTTTTTATTTTCCTGACGTAGAAAGCCAGAATTGAGAGCCTTGTATTACGAGTGAAGTAATGTAGAAGAAATCGACTAATTAAATAAACAAAAAAGTAAAAAAATATTTTCAGACAAGTGGAAATGCAAATTGCTCAATGGTGTCACTGCTATTGTTTCGCTGGAATTATTCACGCTTGTGAGTTACAGCGTGAGGCTAAAATTGCTCACCAGGTAAAGTACGAGCGGCTGTAAATTGTAGATCCGGATAGACTGAATCTGGTTGATTTTTACCAAATTTTCTCTGCTCGATTTATATTATATTTCCTGAATATCAACCCCCTTCAGTCACTGAAATTCGCAGCCACTCTTTTCAATTTTCGTGCGCGGTCGTAGAATTACGAGGAGTGCAATTTCCGGTTCCGGCGAGCGAAATGGCATTTTATTTTGGAATATTGAGTCGGAGACACTTGATATGAAAACTTAATTTTGTAAAAAGCTCTACAGAGGTGAAAGAACGCGACGTAAAACTCAGCCGTTCGTTCACGCCGGAAGCGGAAACTTTAGTAAGCCGATTTCGCTAGGAATAAAGAAATTCTCGCGGAAAAAGTGAAAACTATCGGGAAATAGAAAGTTTTAATATTTCTTTTCCAAGAAATTGGAGAAAATGTTTAGAAACGTATTATTTTGATCAAATTTGGTCACATTCACTTTTTCCGCTAAGGTAAGGTTGGAAAATTGTAATGTCATTTGTTTCACACTCTCTGAAGTATTCGGGAAAATGAACACTTAAATTTGGAAATTAATTTAAAATAAAATAATGACAATTTGTTGAAAAATTTACTTTGAAGGAAAAATAAACATCAGAGAGTGTTATATTATAAAAAAACACAAATTGCATATCGAATGTTATCAACTAATTGAAATTATTTGTAAAATATTGTTTCAAGCCGATTATTGATTGAAAATGTAAACGTGAATTTTTTTTAAATAACAAATTGTCAGTCGATGATAATTCTAATTTGGAAGAATGCTGATAGATCGGTGTGCTATTTGATGAATATTTTGTAGGTCTTACTCTAATTATTACAATAAGTATTTTATGCACAGTCACGAGTCAGAAGTTTTTAACGGGCCTCATTAATTCTTGTTTGTACAAAAAATGAATGAAAAAGATTTTTTAATGTTCAAAATAATGGATAAAAATCGTGACTGTGCGTTAAATTTCTATATAAATAAATGCAGTTTTTCACACAACTACGTGAATTAATGTACTTGCATACAACAATCAGTTTAACAAGCTTTGACCCAGAAAAAGATTTTTGAGAGCATCACAAATTAATTTAATAAGTAGTGAAGCAAAGAATACTTATGAAAATAATTCAATACATTCTGTTATTTTAATTTCATCAGTCAAGTTTAAAAAAAAAGTCACGTTTTTTGTGTGTGAAACTATATCTGCAGATGAAATATTAGGGAATTATAATTTTGTGTTTTCAAATCGACAGGTGAACAACGCAACAGCAAGAGTCCAGACGAAAAAACCCCCAACGGTACCGAACGGTAGGTTGAAAGTGATTTTTATTCTCTCCTTTTTGTTCAATTTATTCTCCACTGTTTATATTCAAAACACTTTTTAATTGATTTTTATTTCACCATTTTGCACATTCTGTTTGTAGAGAAAAAATATTTTCAAATAAGTTTTAGATTAGGGAAGTTTCGCGTGACCCAGTCCAGGTTTTGTAAAACCGCTCGTGCATCCTGAACCTAATCTCAACTTAATTGTGTCGACGTTTAAATCGGAATTTAAGCCGGATTATCCATCTGACCAACCGCTTCCTTTATAAGGTCTCCTCGATCAAAAACGAAAGAGGATCTCACATAATCGTCAAGGACATAAATCCAACTAAAAAGAAATTTTTTTATTCAAACTGAGATATGAAATCAATTTCGTTTTTTAATTATTGATTTCTGAAGATAAATGTTATTTTACTAGTTTTATTTTGAAGCGCATCTAAATTTTCGTTTTCTGTTTTTAGAAAGATTAATCAAGCTCTATTATTAATAATTATTTATGCAAGTGCAAGGTTGGTGCTATTAAAAATACGACTTACTTAAGCAAAAACAATCGACCACCTCGCCAAGTAGTTTCTTAACCGGCTCTAATTATAACCAAATTCATACGACCGCATTCTACTCGATTGAACCATCCCTCAGCAACTGAGACTATCTATAATTTGTTAACTTACACTCTGTTTCACATATCCTTCATATTTAGCTAGTGTAAACATAGACATCTCAACTATCGATTTTATCATAAGAATAACACTGAATTCACCACCTTCAAATGTCAGACTTGAAATAATTTCTGATCCAGATCAGAATATTCACAAGTGAAAAGTTAGTTCGAGAAATCTCGTTCTAATGAACGAGTTTATTTTCAAATAAAACGGATTTCAACATTTTGTTAATACAAAATGTTGAAATCCTTTTTATTTGAAAGTAAACTGTAAGCATATTCTATTCATTCGTACTTGTTTGATAAAAAGGCAATTCAAATTTCGCGCCACAATCGTAATGTCACACTCGAACAGAACCTTTAACTTTATCCTAATTGGGTCAACTCTCAATTTTTGAATATAATTATATATTATATTGGGTGAAAATATCCCCAACGTACATTTTTTAAGAAAAGCCTTTGGTAACCTTTAAAGCGAAAATAAAAATATTCAAGTTGTCAAGGATTTGAAATAAATCAGGAAAAAGTCAGGGAATTTCAATAAGAGGCCGTTTAAACAACTGACACGGCTAATAAATTCGAAAATTGTCCATTTTTGTTTGAAATTGTTTTATTCCGTTCATAAGAGATTCTATATTAAAAATATTGAAATATTAAGATTCTGGTCTTTGAATATCAATGATCAGGGAAGTTGAAAAATAGGTCAACGAAAAATGAGGGAATTTTGAAAATGGAGTTGATGAAGTTGATGATTATATTTATGGTTAAGCAATTTATTTTTTGATAAAAAATTAAACTGTTCTGTTGAAAATTTATATCTTTGGGTTGAAAATTCCAGTCAAATCTTTCTTGATTGAAAATTCAACGTTTTTTTTTTAAATTCGTGCTTTTAGGTTTGAAAATTTCTCTCGTCAGGTAGAAATTTAATCTTTTTTTATTTAAAATGCAACTGTTAGGTTAAAAATTAATCTTTTTTTGGTTGTGGATTCATCTATTTTGTTGAAAATTCGTTTTTTGTGGTTAAAAATTAATTTTTTAAACTGAAATTCAGCTTTTTTGGTAGAAAATTAATTTTCTTGCTTGAAAACTCGTCTTTTTGGATGAAATATCAACTATTACATTTTTTGATACGAATTCATTCTTGGAGGTTGAAAAAATTAACTTATTTGATTCAAAATTCAACTAGTGTATAATAATAATTATTATCTATTTTATTTCAGATATAATTATTTTGTTGAAAAATCGACTCTTTGATTGACAATTTGACTGTTTTGTTGAAAATGTATTTATTTGGCTAAAAAGTCATATTTTTTGGTTGAAAATTCATTTTTTATGATATAGAAAAGTAATCTTCTCTGGTTGAAATAAATAAATTTGAAATTTTAGTCCTAAATTTTTTTATTCCGTTTATGAAAGATTCGTTGTTGAAAATGTTACCAGATTGAAATGCTGGTCTTTGAATATTATAGGCCAGAGGAAATGAATCAAATTGGGCAAGAAAAAATCAGAGAAATTTGAAAATGAACTTTTTCGGCCACCCTGGTGTCTGCACGTATCGAAAAATGTTACTATTTGCGCCAGCATTTCCATGCAAATAGCCCTTTTTACAAGAAACGGGAAATTATTTAATTAATATTTAATCGTTTCAACCTAGGAATTAAATATAAAATTCTATTTATCTGAATATTTGTCAGTGAAAGAAGAGAGAAATTAAAATTTATCTATTTAAATTTATTTCACTTAATAATATTTTAATTAGAAAGTTACTGTTTAATTGGTAGTGAGGATAATTGTTGGAAATATAATATGTCAAGTGGCTTGTGCAAAGTAATGCAACTAGCAAAGAGCATATTGTTATTGCATTATTCATTGAACGCTGGCAATTTCTAATTAAACTCGCTATTTAAATTAGTTGTTGTATTCCTATAGAATTTAAACTCACAATCAGTAGTGTAGGGTTGTTTGTTATTAAATGTACAATCAGTGTAGCTCTATGAATTTGCTATATTAATTAGCCTCAGAGAAGCTGAAATTTAATACTAACATTATTTTGATAATAATGTTTTTAAATAAGTTTCTATATATTTAACTTGGAAGTGATTTATAAATATAAAAAATAAAAGTTACTGGATATGAGAATTAGTCATCGGAAAATGTGTAAAAATTACAATAAGCAATATTGTTGGCTCATTTCGAATTTATCGACCTTGTATTAAAATAAGTCGCGCACCGGATAGCATCACTCGATCGACGAAGAATAATAAGCTTTATGCGCAAGACATTCTTTTCTGACGATGATAAATCTCACAAAGAAATAAAACTGGAGGTTTATGTTTGGCTGATAGTTAAATTAGGAGAAATCGCGGAATCGTAGATTGGGAACCATTTTACTAAAGAAGGATCCTATTGTTTATATCAGATCAGTAGAAGATAATGGAGATTGAAAATTTCATGGGATAGAACTCTTGAAAGAATCGTCTCAGGCTCACAATTCTTAAATCATAAATGAAAGCGTTTTACTTTAACGACTAGAAATCGTTTCTCAAAGCCATATTCCTTTTGAGAAAATACTGTCAGTAACTTTAAATTCAAGAAAAGAAAATCTTAGAATTTGAATTTCGCGCCTCACTATCATCAACATTTGAGGTTATCTTCAAATGTGGCATTACGATTTCAACTTGGCGGGAAATTTAAATCTTTAAAACAAAAACTTTAGTATATAGATTTTAATCATTAGGTGCAGGGTTTGTGAAATAAAGAAGGACTTAATTTCCGGAAGACTTAGAGTGAAAGGTCTTAACTCGAGTGACGTTAACTACGGAAACGTGTTTGTCAATATAAGGCATACTCATTCGCTCTTTTACGAGTAGTCCAAAGTTTCAGGATTTCCGTTCTACGAACAGGCATCTATTTTCAAAGCACCGTGCCGATTTACGTCCTATGAAACTTTGTCGAGTTTTTCATTACTTTTCACATCCCTTGGGTGCACTTTGCATCTAACAAGAAGCTCCACAATTCTTTTCCTTTCGCGTGATCCTGATTATTTTACCTAAAAAAAAAAAAAAAAAAAAAAATCCTTCCGATTTACCTTCAAACTCGCGTGACGTTCGTGACGAATCGTAGACAGAAAATCGAATTGACCGATAGCCATCATTTTTAGTGGATACGACAGCCGAGAAAAATAAGCCCCAGCACTTTCCGTGTGAAAATTATTTCCTGTTGTTAAAAGTATTCCTTTACCTGCTTTTAGAAGATTAATTTTATTTCTTATTATTAATGAAGGCTCCATTCATTTTAAGAACATTTTGAGTAGAAGATTTATAGTTGAACATTTTTTAAATTTATATTATCTTGACTTTTGAGATGAATTTTTTTTCTCAATAAGAAAACAAATCTTAAGCTCGAGAAAAGTTGAAAGCATGCGTTTTTCCACCTCTTTTAACCATTTCTCCTGTTTTCCACACATTTTACTTTTCCTTCCGGAGTAAATTTCTCCGCGCTCTTAAAAAGCTCGATAGTTCCCCTTGGACAGTAAAAAATTTATCGTTCTCTTCTTCTTCGTCATATTTCTGCAAGAAAAATGGAGCTCTGCACCAGCTACGACCAGAAAAATATAGTCTCTTGTCAAGTTCAATTTAGTTCCTATTAAAAGGAGCGAGCTTCTTCGTCGTCTCCACTGTCCCTCGTAATTTGTCAATAGGCATGATGGCAACACAGATGTTGTTCTAAGGATTTACTCTCTTTAATTGAACTTTCAAGTGGGAAATATTTATTGCACCTTTCTGAATTCAAGTCTAATCTTTTTTTTTTAATTTCTTTTTCATTATTTCTGGGTTAGTTTAACATTATTCCTAAATTAAGTCACTTGTGAATTTCGAGGTTAAAAAAGTTTCATATTACAAGGAGGATTTTTATTTGAATGAGAGGATTTTGAAAGAACGTAAATAAAATTAAAAAATTATCAATGTAAAGAAATAATTGATAAGCTTTTAACTTTAAAAATAGGAAGATTTCTGATTGGAGGTTTTCTCGAAGAATTCGAAAAATTAAAGGATCATAATTTGTAGTATAAAAAAATACAATTTTTAATGGAATCTACAATCATTTGAAAAATCAATTCTTTACTATGGAAAAATTCGCAATATTAGGATTTTCTAGATATCATTAAAAATTGAAGGGCAAACAATTCAGAAAATTTTTAAGCGGAGCTTCTTGAAAGAATAAACAATATCCAAACTAATAATTGAAAGCTTTTTTCAAAAAGGAATAATTGAAAGATTTTACGGCAGGATGGTCACCCACCCGGGATAACTGGGAGAAGCTTGCACCGGGATAAAGCCGGTAGAAAAATTTAAAACCGAGAGATTTCCCGTATTTCATAATTCGCTCGCTTTCACAGTTTACAGTTAGAAAGCATATCATTTTCAAATTGTTTAGAATAATGAAACTTTGAAGCTTCACAATATTTCTCGCAATATTTAAAGTTCTGCAATTCTGAACGGTGAAAATGACAGTGACTTTTTTTTGGACAGAAATCACATTGTTTAGTAAAAAAAATCTATCCAGTCGTTTTGAATGTTATTGATACTACATGATACGATACTTATTAATAATATATTTATCGCCTTCTAAATGTCCATAATTTTTATTTAAAATTATGGTTTTGAATGCGCAATTCTAAAACAGTTTAATCTTTGCACAATAATGTTTTTTCAAATTCGAATATTCAAAATGCCAAGGCAAATCCTCTATTAAATATTTCAAAATAACTTACTAAAAGCCTTGATAGTTTAGAATTTAATAATTCTAGATGTAAGTATAAAGCAATTTCGAATTGAAAAGCTAAAAATGGTATAATTTCAAAAATTTGAATCATATGACAGCAATCTTGTTTTGTATTATTTTTTTATTATTTTTCATTTTCAATACAAAATATTAAAATAATTTTATTTTTATTTAAAGATTTAAACAAATAATTCTAAATTGAAAAATATTTTATTGGCAAATTTCAAGAATGAATAATAATTCTAAATGAAGTATTAAAAATTAAACGATTTTAAATTAAAAATTGAGTTTCAAATCAGAAAAGATAAAATCTAAAGTGTCTTGAATTGATACATCAGTAATTGAATAATTTCGGTCATTTTAAATGTTTACATTTTTAGAGTTCTGAATTTTCATGTTGAACGCTAAGTTTTTAAATTTTCCGGAGTAGCACATTTTTCATTTTTAATGTTTCCCATTTAAAATTACTGTTTATTTTGAAGGTTTTTTTGAGAACAATTCAATTCATTTTTTGATTTTAGAAAAATTTGTGTAACCAGCTTTAACGTTAAATTATAAATTTTTTTATGTAATAATAATTTTCAATTCTAATATTTCAGAAGCTTTGACTCGCAATTATTCAATTATTTAGCTTTCAATTTCAAATTGAAACAGTTTATCGCTTTGAATTTAAAATTATTCAAATTCAAAATTTTTCGAGTTTCCGTAATTCCGTTTTGAACGCGTTCAATTGTAAGTGATACAATTTCGATTTCTTTGAATTTTAAATCATTCATCAATTTCCAAAATTCGAATTTTAAAATATTCCGTTTTTATCGTTATGGTATCATCCTATTTTCGAAATGTTAATCTGAAATCATTCCATTTTGTGATTCTTCATTCCAAAATAAAATTGTTTAATTTTTAGCTGTTCAATTTATAAATTATACAATATTTTCTTTTCTTACCCTTTTCTTACTAAATTGTCAAAAATCGTTCAATAAATAAATATATATATATATATTTTTTTTCAGACGTTTCAATTTGAAATTATTAATTATTGTTTCCAAATTGTTCGAAACAATTGGTTCAATAATGGATTTTTAAATAATTTATATTTTTCACGAGAGGAAATAAAAATTCAGAGACGTGAACGCGATATTTGCGCGCGGTCATTTAATGCTAGTGTGTAATAAAACGCATTTCAGTACATATTTTCCTTTATTAGTCACAAACATTTCCTTATCCTACTTATTATATAATTCAAAGTCAGTAGATTTCTTCAAAAAAAAGGTTTGCTAATGCTTATCGACTTTCGCAATTGATCATACATGTGAAAGAACTGTGGGTTTCGCAAGAAGAGTATATTTTTTTCCGAACCGGAAGAAAGCCGGGAGACGAAAATTTAAAAAATAGTGGTTACCCTGTTTTACGATTTAATGATTTATTATTTGAAGATTTATTTCAGTGTTTGCTTTGAAAAAAGAATCCTGAAAAAGGTTAAAACGTTTAAAATTTTTCCCAGATTTTGTACCAAATGATAAAAGTTAAAAAATTCTGACTTCTCATTTGCGTTTCTTATCTCTACTGTCTCACATTAATAACGAAATTCTAAATATATTTTTCCATACAGAGTTTTTTTCAACAAGCTAAATGTAACTCCATTCTTCTCCATCTACTTTTCTGTTCCCATAAATTCCGCCCTTAATTAAATGCATTTTCCTGTTAACTGCGACCTCCCTCTCATTAAACAAAAAAAAGTTTCATCTCTTAATTTGAATGTGTAGGATTTTCTTACGTCAGTTAACAAGGTCTTAAATCTTCGTTTCTGGAATACCTTTTCTCACTCAGATAGGTACATTCATTTTAGAATTAATTCTACAAGTAATTAATTTCAATAATCATAATTTCAAATGTCCACAGTATAAATTGTCATGATTGTAAATCGAGTATAGTTACAAATACCACGAAAACAGTAATCCTTCGATGGGGTTGATCAAAAATGAAATCATTTTCTAAATCTAATACTTTTAACTTTAAGAAAATCAATATTGTGATGAGAAAAAGCTGTGTTAATTAAGATATAGCTCCCCCCCCCCCCCCTCCCTCTCTTTCTCTCTACTGTCAGTTCCACTGCACCGATATTATGGTTAGATAATTATGCAGCTAAAGCAGATAAACAAGTTTAAATTATATTTCATTGTTCTATATGAAGTAAATTCAACACAACTTTCTGGTTATGCATGTCGTTTTCAGATAAGAGACTTTAGGTTAACTCAAATTTTTCTTTATGATTTGAGGCGCATTCAGACATTACACTCTTCTCCCTATTCCCCTTTTTAAAAAGAACTCCTCTTTTCCCCCTCTTTTCAAGAAACTTTCCCCTTTTTTCGTTCTTTATCCTAAATGTGAACTGGATGAATAGACCCCAATAAAGAAATATAACTATTTTTGGTTGAAACTTAATTCTTTTTGTTTGAAAAGTATACTTTTATATTTTTGGTTCCGAATTCATCTCGTTTGGTTAAAAATTCTACTATTTCGATGAAAATTTAATTATTTTATTAAAAATTCAACTATTTGTTAAAAAGCCCTCTTGTTTGCTGAAAAATTTTGCGAAATTTTGTTTATATTTTGTTGAAAACTAATCTCTTCAACTCAAAGTTGAACTATACCAGTTTTGATTGAAAATTGATTCTTTTTTTTTTTTTGTAAAAAATTCATGTGTTTCGTTGAAAATTGGCCATTTTGGCAGAAAATTAATCATCTTTATTGAAAATTCAACTGTACTTGGTTGAAAGTGGAACTACTCTTTCAAAAATTTATTGAATTGCTTGAAGATTCATAATTTCAGTTAAAACTGCATCTCTTTGTTTGAAAAATTAACGGTTTTGTTTGAAATTCGCCTTTCTGATTGAAAATTTATTTTAAACTATTCCATTGTTGGTTGAAAAATGGTCTTTTTTTGTTGAAAATTAAACTATTTGGTCGAATATGAATGTATTTTGTTGAAAAGTCGTATATTTTAGTAGAAAATTAATCTTCTTGGTTGAAAGTTGAACTACTTTGTCAAAAGTTAATTCTTTTTAGTTGAATGTTCATCATTTCAGTTAAAAATTCATCTCTTTGGTTGAAAATTGAACTTTTTAACTGAAAATTGAACTGTTCAAAGTTTCTTAGCATAATGTAAGGGATCAATTTCAAAAATGAGAAAAACTATATAAATGTCCTTTATCGGTAAAAAAAAAAAGGATACGAAGGTCACAATTCAGAAGTGATTCGAGTTTTGATTGCCTAAGAGCACTGATTGCCAGTGAAAATCAGTTTGGAGTCTCCTTCGTGACAGAATCATATTTGGAGAACTAATTTATTCAAGCAGACAAGTGGTTCTAATTTCCTAGTGCTTTCAGACGATTCTCAGTCGCAATCTGTTTAAAAGCTCTCAGTGAGGGATTCGTGAACACTTAGACTAGCGTTAAATGAATTGAATATTATAAGGAAAAAGGAGAGAGAAAAAAAAATGAATTTTTAGTCGCATACTGCAATACTAACAATTCTGACCTGATTTTCTGTTTATCTTTGCAAATAGTTCTTCTGACTAGAGACGGATCGGTGCCAGGACTCGGTGAGCTTTTACTCAAAATTACGACTTTCTTCGCTCCTCTACTCTCAGCTGTGTTTTCGCTTCTACGAGCTTCTGTCTCTGCTTTCTAACTCTTTTTTTCTTTTCGACGAGCTACTCGTAACTTTCGCACTCCTTTAGCCTCGTACTTGAGACACCCGGGTTTTCTGAAAAGAAGGGGCAGTATCACTGAATTTAGGAGATTTTTACACCTTTGTAGAATTTCGCTTAAAAGAACAAAGCTTTTCAATTAATTCAAGATACTTCCGAGATAGCGGTCAAAAAATAAATAACAATGCGGTTGAGAGGGATAAATTAAATGAGGTTAGAGATGGAAATAATTTTTCTTCTAGTTCTCAGTCTGATAAAATGTGGGTGGGTCATTCCAAAGATTTTTTTTTAATTCGGCTGTGTGACTGTGTTTAGTATTTTACTGGCGATTTTTATAAAAGGTTCAAAACATAGGAAAAGGTTAACTGTATTTCGAAAAAAAAATGTTCAAACAATTTTTCTCCTTAGTACATGGCCCACTGTCTTGTTTTAAAATCAATATTTCACACAAATTTGAATTTTTGGAAAAACGGTTAATTTTAAATCTCGCATTTTCTCTGAAATCAATATTTTTCGAGATAAATAAAAAACTATATATTTTAACTTTGTAGAAAATCAAAAAAAAAATCGCCAGGCAAATTCATACATAGCTGAACAGAATTTTGATAGAAATTAAAAAAAGGCTTGGAACGACATTTGATTTGTACTGCCTCTTTTTTTCCAATTTCAACTTTAAACTGACGCAAGTTTTAATTTTTCTATATAACCGAAATACTTCACAAATGCCAACTATTAGGTCTACAAAATCAGTAATTTGTTGCCTTCACTTTGATGTCTTGTAACTCTTGGTCAAACTTGAAATTTGTTCAGTCCGAAGGTAGTTTTAAAGGGCTAACCTTCAACTTCAAAACACAATATTTGGAATGCTCAAATGTTCCTTGTCGTAAAAAATTGTATTCACTAATGATGTTTTAGATTAAGTCCGTAGGGCCGCCACTTAATATATTGTGTATTAAATCTTAAGGTCCGCGCATTAAAACTACTTTAGGGCGGGATAGAATTCAAGTTTGACCACAAGGTACAAGACATCAAAGTAAAGGCACCGAGTTAATTTATAGACCTAATATTTAATCCAATTGCTTGATTGCTAACTGTGCAAATGTGCAATAAGATTGTGTTTGCACGCTGCTGCTATTTTTGTTGCACGAATGTTGGTCGAAATAAATATTCCGAATGAAAAAAGGATATTTTGAAAATTAAGTCGATGTTTGCTTATTATACTTTGTTCTGGTGTCAGTAATAAGATATTTTCGAAGCAATTGTTGATTTTTTTTTATTTTTATTTCCCGTTTAACAAATTTAATATTTCGGAAATAAATCAGTTGCCAGTTTCTGAGAATATAAAAGCAAAAAGGTCTTTCTTCCAAGTTTTCCTGAACCTAAAACATTGGAAAAAGTCTGATATGGGTTTAGCTATCCATCATCGAAGTTTTTTGATATTTTTCAAGTCGCATGTTCCATTTGAGTCAGATTTAAGTTTTCAGACTTGGCACACGTGGGACTTCTTCTTAGTATTTTAACGTAAAACTCCATGTCGGTTTTAATATAAAGGCTCGTTAAATTCTCGCCTGAAGGTGGAGTTACGAGGGAGACTAGCAAAGAAAATTAATAACAGTTGAGACTTGCGGATGGTTCCCTTGTAACGAGACTTGCGACAAAGTTACCAACTATTGAAGTGTGGAGTGCAAACTTACTTCACGAATTCGGAAACTCGAAACAATTTTAATTTCCCGTTACTAAAACTTGATGTTTCGGGAATTAAATTCAGATTATTCAATTCTAAGGCTTTCCAGTTGTTGAAAATACACTAAAATAGGAAGAATGAAAATTTGAAAAATTCTGAATTGGAATTTCGACTACTCCTAAAAGCATCGAAATTGCAAAACTTCTAATTTTACTGAGTAAATAATTGGAAACGTTGAATTAAAATTTGAAAAACTTAAATGTTGAATCAAATTCTAAAGTAAAATCTGTAGAATTTTAAGTCATATAGTATAAAAGCGAAACGGCAAAACTTTTAATTAACAAAATACAAAATTGAGTGTCTTTAAATATAAAAGAATGAAAATGTGACATTTCCTAATTTTAGAGTAATCTAAATTATAAGAGGCAAAGAATTTCAAAAGCAATGGTTGCTCTCAATAAAATCTTGGAAGAATAAAGAAATCTTTGAACTCATCAAAAATCATGTGATCAACTGAAAAAATTACTATTAAAAGCTGATAGCTTCTAAACTTGAATGCATAATTTTAAAGACATTGAAATATGGAAAATTAAAAATTATGAAACATTTATGGTATAATAACATAGAAAAGTACCAAAAAATTTGAAGTAAGTTTGAAGATTCTAAATTGGCGATTTTTGAAAGTGTCCAAAATTAGGTGTCAGAAGTATAAAATTAATGTTATTAGTTTAAAACATTTTAATTCTAATTATATTCGTATTTTATGCTTTCTTTCTTTTTTATCAACGTCTTGATTTATTAAGTAAAGTTAAAGATTGAAATAAAAGAAACACTACCAGGGATTCGAACGAAACTAAGGAGCGTTTTCTGATGTTTGTCATTTATTTCTGTAAATTTCTATCCTTCTTTTCTATACAAAATAAAATTAGCACATACTTTTGACATTGTGTCTGCGTAACCACATCATCATTTGATACTTTTTTTAGACTGATCTTGATTTTCATCCAAATTATTTTTAAATTATCGAAATAATTGGCAAATATCCAAAAGTGCCCCTTAATTTCGTTCGAATCCCTGAAAACTACAGAAAAGGTCGATACCCTTCAATTGTTTTCAAACCTACATATTTTATGTGTTTTTCACGCTGTTTGAATAGGAAAAAAAATGGAAGAACGGAGGATGGGATGGCTTTCTCGAAAAGAAGTAAAAATACGGGAGGAATTGTCACTAGAGTGACCTGTAGTTGCACTCAGGGTCGAATTATCTAATTTCCATGAGACTCACGAAAGCCATTGTGGCAACTTGGTTCGATGAATAAGTAATCACACAGAACGATCCAAATGCAAGACAGCATGGCCCGATTCTCAAGGTGGTATCCACTTATCGTTACCCAGTTTCGATACGGCATGGCACTGGGCGGATCACGAATAATTGGCCACCTTCCGTTTCATTAGACATGCTTTGCAATGAGATACGAACCTTTGGCACGCAAAATTCCGATCAATCCTCTTCACGATATTCTTACTATATACGTCAAATTCCACAACTTACATACGTTAAATCGCACTTCATTAACAACACGTAAATCACACCGGCATGTTTACTCGGGTCGAACCAGATACCAACACAAATTGCTTTGTTCACCTGAATATGTTTTACCCCAGGAAAATACTCCCTCTCATGAAACAATTTAGAATAGCATATAGTGTAACAAGTGCGAGAAGTTGACTTTAGTAGACTCTCACAAAGCGCCTTCTCCACTAAGCTCCTTTTTCACCAAGTACCTCTCCCTTCCATTACCGTCAAATTCGGTAAGCCCCTTGAGCCTGGTATTAGATGCGCGTGCGCGAGACAGTATTCAAATAATCCGCCAATGGGTCTGAGAAATATTTCCCACCAAGACCTAGAGGCGTGGCTTAACCACGCGGGCGCTTAGTGAGGACCTCGGTCTCGAACGCCGGGCGCTTTGTGAGCGTCTGCTGTATTTTCTTCACTTCGCCTCTGTCTTGTATTTACAAACTTTGCACAAGTGGAATAGCTTCTCGCAGATCTCACACACGATATTTTTTGCGAAAAGTGCAGGCAAATGGCGATGTTACGTTTCTGTAAGGAGTCTTCCAAAAACTTCGTTACCAATTTAAAGGGGGGACTCTTTTTGGTTAAAAGTTAATTTTTTTTAACTGAAAAGTTTGGAATTTATCTCATATGGTTCAAAAAACATTTTTTTTTTAATTCCACTAATTCGTTGAAAGTTGAACTACTTTCTTAAAAATTAATTTTTCTTCAAGATTAATCTCTTTGGTTAAAAATTAATACTATTTTTTTGAAAATTAATTTTTTTAACTAAAAACTTAACTATTCCATTTTTAGTCAAAAATTTATTTTTACTGGTTTGAAATTCAACTATTTGGTTGAAAATTCATTTTTTTGTTGGAAATTAATTGTTTTAACTGAAAATTCAATGATTCCATTTTTGGTTTTCCATTTCAGAATAAAATCTTCCTTGATTTAACTATCAACTGTTACATGTTTAGTTAAGAATTCAACTTTTTTAGTTAAAACTTCAACCACTTGGTTGTAAGTTAACTTTGTCGTGGAAAATTCCACTGTTTTATACCGAATTCGTCTTTTTGGCTTGAAAACTTAACTATTTCATAGGAAATTAAAGTTTTTGTTGGAGAATCATATTTTCGGTTTGAAAATTCAACTGTTTTGTAGATCGTTCGTATTTTTGGCTTCAAAATTCAACAATTTCATTGAAAATTCATTTCATTTGTTGAAAATTAGCTTTTTGAAGATTCACCTCTTCTGTTGAAAATTTAACTTTTTTTCGTTTTTGTTTAATTATAAATAAATTTCATTATCTGAAAATTTAATTCTTCCACTTTTTGTTGAAAATGTTTTCAATAATTTTGTGGAAAATTCAACAATTTTGTTGAAAGCCTTCTTTTTCGGTCGAAAGTTCAACTGTTTTTAAAAATTCGTTATTTTGGATCTTCTGTGGTTGAAGTCATCTTCCCTGGTTAAAAATTCATCTTTCTTGCTTGAAAATAAACTAATTGAACTCTACAGAAACGCGAAAAACTGCAGAATAAACATGAAATCGGTTTTAAGCTAACGGCTACACCACTTTTTTGGGGGAGGGGGGTGTAAAGAAACTCAAAATTGGTAACGTAGTTTATGGACTGCGCCTAAAGTGTGCGCGAAGTGCCAGATTTCAGGAATCTCGCTATTTCCATGCATGCGTTGCAAAAACAGTTTCCCATTTTCTTTCACAAAAATCTTCATCAAATCGAATTTCTCTTGTAGGATTTCTCAATAATTCCCCTGGTGAGGAATTCCTATTGGAATTGCTTGGGTTTATGAACGTTGACTCTTTTTCTGTCTGCCTTAATCTCAGAAAAGCGGATTATCTTATCGTAATCGGTGCTAGACTTTTCCACAATTTTTTCATGGACTTGAGCACGAATTCTATCGTTGCATCATCTCCGAGGACGATCGATCGACTTAAAGGCAATTTCCTTTCCTGAGTACCTTTATTACAGTCAATTACGTCTGACAGATCGATTATCCTTTTGCATACGTAACTCTATTTCCTCTTCTATTTTTATTCTTCAGGAGTTTTTAAAGGACGAATTTTAAATCATACACAGTCTTACTTTTAGTACAAAAAGACGATTCATTTAATGCCTCTTGAAGTCTTTAGTATTGTTAGTCTTCTTTAAATATAAAATTTATGAAATATTTTTATTTCTGAAGACGAGAGAAGAAATTCCAATATAATCAATATTTGATAAATTAAAATCGTGTGACATTTTTATTGTATTTGAATTTCAACATGATTCAAATTGGAAGGAACTGGGATTGGAAAGTAAATAAAGTTACAATGCCTCATAATTTGAAAAAAAAAAATACAAATTAGTTCTGAATTATTCAAAGTCTAATTGAAAATCTTATGGACTTCAAATTAATCAAGCCTATAAAGAAACTCAAACTTATTAACGACAACAAATATGCTATATTTTGGTTCCGAAATTGATATATTCTGAAATTTGCTTTGATATCATAAATTAGAATATGAAAACTTATCATTTTTTAGTTGGAAAGTATCAACAATCATTCTACATAAGCTTTTGATTTAAATGTAGGATTTTTAAAGAGTTCTATTGGTAAAATCCTTAATTACATAACCGATTTAATTTGGAATACATAAATTTAAAATAAATTTAAAATAAATTTGAAAAAAACTAATATTACTTTTTTTTCAAATACGTCAAGGAAAAAGTAAAACTAAATTTATCTGATTGCTTGTAATTCGAAATTAAAATGAATAAATTTCTCTGCGTTGTTTAAATAAATTAAAAATATTGAATATTTCTTTTGATTCTGAATTTTAACTGATTTTCTAGAAAGAAATATGGAATTATTTCTCTATAAAAATTATTTAAGGAATTATTTACAATAAATATATCCTTTTCATTCAAATCTGATTATTAATGTGTATTATTCATAAAAAATCGCACTTCTCTGCATTCTATTATCATAAAAATATATTATAAGTTGATTGATTACAAATTGGTTGACCAGTTGCCAACTGAGAATGATAATACGGATTAACATAAATAATGCAATAACTATATAAGATCAAAAAATGAATTTAAGCTACTGAAAAATTATTCGCAAACTTTCAACGAGGGATTTGAGCTTTGGTAAGTAATTGAAGGTTGCTCCCTTTCTGGAAAGCTCTAACTTCACAAATGCTCTCTAAAAGTTTTGTTTTTTATTGAGGTTTCTCGATCTCTGCCTGAGGGAAGTTGTGTACAGATAAGTTTCTCGAATCAAGTACTTAGTTGCTTGGCGAAAGCTCGTTTCGTGCCTCCAGGCAGTTGTGTGAGTCTCTGGTTTTTTCTCAATTTTTCTCAAGACAAGAATAAGGTCTGGATCTGATTAAGGTTGACTTCTTCACGAGTAGCAGCCCAACGAAGTTAGACGATTGTTTCAAACTGGTTCGAGTAGTGTAACATCTTCACTTCCACCCTCTCTCTAAACAAAAAAACAATAAAAGAGTCACTTGGAAATTGGACTTATATTCACTCTTATACTTTAAATATTTATATTTCCGTTTTTTTGTATCCAAATCTCGTTTACTTAACCCTTGTGTGCACACCAAGGTAACCGGGTGCCTACCACGGTACATTTTTGCATGTAGGTATAATATAAAATAAAATTCCGCTTCGGGCCTCCGAATCGTTCTTATTTAGCTTAATTTTAATCAAATGGTATGTTTTGAATTCATTGCGGACTTTTTTTTCCAAAATTATCGACTTCAAAGTATAGATACGTCGCGGACACACCCCGGATACTCGCGCGTACCCACTATAAAAATGTTCAACATTGATTAGATTATTAATTTCTCGTCATGTTATTTGATCCATGCATGTGAAATGTGTTGGGTAATAATAGAATTGATAATAATTCAATTAATTATTAATTGATAATGAATTATTCGTTACATTTGCGACGTCGGGCAGAGACAGCAGCTAAATTGTTTTGATATTTTGTGTATTTTGTGCTTTTGGCATCCATTTATTGGAATAAATCACGACAAGAAAACGATTTCAATGGCATAATTGATTTAAAAATGTTTAAAAAGGAGGTGAGCAGTGGGCACCTGGTTGCCCTGGGTGTATAACAACGTGGATAAATGTAGCTGTGTACACAAGGGGTAAAATTCATGATTATGTAATACAATTCAGAAACAAAATCAGGATGGTCGCCGGAACGGGAAAGCGGGAATTTGTTGAAACCGGGAAAAACTGAGAAGTGGTGGAAATGACAGTGAATTTATTTTTTAACTGTAATTTAACACATTTTTAGTAGAAAAATCTATTTAATCACTTGAAATATCATAAATTATATGGGATGCAATATAAATTATATCATTCTAAAATCTTTTAGTTAATACATTTTCCATTTCAACTCATAATTTTTAAGCGTACTTTTTCAATTTGAAGAATTCGAAAATGCCGTTTTAAAGACCTAAACAATTACAAAACAATTTAAAAGCGTTTGAAATAAACAGTTTGTTATAAAAAACGTTTTAAATTGATCAACTCTAAATATAAATTTATTAATGATTTTTAAAAGATGGAATCAATTTCAAATCGTGCTGGCCGATGGGTTAAATATTCAGGATAGGCTTGCCAATGAAATTTGTTTTTGCACGTGAAAAATAAGCCGACGTATTAGAAAAAATAATAAAAAATGGTAAAGCTACTTCGATTTTTGAAAAATTAAAACGAAATATTTCAAAATGTAAATTTTGAACGTTAGAATTTTAATCGTTTCATTTTTTAGATTTTCTATTTGTAAGTGAAATCGTTGAATTCTGATCTATAAATAACAATTGGACAATTATTCATTTCAAATTACTTAAAAATAATTTAAATTCTAATGTAATACGATTTTAGTTTTAAACAAAATTTTAATTGGTTGAATTTATCAAGTTTCCTACTTGAAAAGCTTCAAATGATATAATTTTCAACATTCACATTTATACATTTTACAATTTAGAGCATTGAAAATGAGAACGTGGATATATATTTTTCAACCAGAAATCTGTCAACTGTTCATCTGTTCAACTCATAACAGTTAAGAATGTTTAATTTTGTAATTTAACATTTCATTAAAAAAATTTTAATGTAATAGTGTTGATAGCTTAAATTTTATACGCGTAAATTATTGAGCGTTCAAATAAAAAATAAAAATAATAAAAATAGAAAGAAAACCCGGGAAATGACAGAAAAATTTTGTCTTCCACTGTAGCGGCCACCCTGCAAATATATTTCAAAGAGAGATGATATGAAATTGCAAAACCTACAAGATTACTTTCTGATGTCATTATAACACACCTGTTGTTAGTATAATTAAATACAGTGTGTATAAACAAGTTAATCACTTTCCAACACCAACCCTGTGTCAATTACCCTAGACTAATTATAAAAACACCTCCATTAAACGCCAAGTCGATTTGTATAGGCCTCCTAAATTTTATCCCACTTCATAAATTCGGCCTATTTTAAATTAGGCACAGGCAACAAATTCAGTTCAACTGAAAAACGTAGAAAATAGAAATATTTACGGTGTATTTCAATTTAAATTTGAAATTCCTTTTGGGTGGAAATGTAAAAACTCTTTCGGTGAGATCTTGCTGTAAAGCTCGTTAGTGTGAAGAAAATGTTGATTTTGTCTCGAAAATATTGATGTCGCTTGGCAAAAGACTTTGACGCTAGAAGTGATATATAAGCATAATTTTCTAATTCTGCTTCGTTAAGCAGAGAGACTTCAATGCGGGTTGAGAGAGCTTTGAGAGATTCTCAGAGCAGGAAACTAAACACCTACCTAAACACTAATAAGTGTTAATCTAATCGATAATTAATATTCTCGACATTTATCGAGTTGTCTCTCCCATTTCGAGAACTTATCTGCTTCCTCGGTCCTCTGAAAATGGATTTTCACTTCATATCTTCAATTATAAGACAATTAGATTTCACCCACACTAACAGCCAAATTGTCAGACGATTTAGAAATGTTTTACCCAAAACTTATGTGCAGGCTTCACATTCGTTCCCCTATTCCCCTTTTTTAAGGAGAATTCCTCTTTTTCCCCGGTTTTCAAGAAAGATTTCGTTTTTCTCGTTTTGTCGCCTAAATGCAAACTGAATTAATAAGAACTCAATTAGAAACTCCAACTATTTTTGATTAAAACTTCATTCCTTTTGGTTGAAAAGTCTACTATTATATTTTGTGGTTCAGAATTAATCTTTTTTGGTTAAAAATTCTACTATATCGTTGAAAATTCAACCATTTTGATGAAAAGTCATCTTCTTTATGTGAAAAAATTCCTTGAAATGATTTTTTTTAAATTCATCTTTCTTGATTGGAAATTAACTTTTTTGTTGAAATTTCAACTATTTTGTTAATAAGTAATCTTTTTGGTCCAAAAATTCAACTGTTTCGTTATACATTCGTCTTTTCAATAGAAAATTCGTCTTCGAAAACAATCCATTTTTTGGCTTTGAAGTTCAACTATTTCGTTGAAAATAGTGCAACGAATTGGTTAGAAATACATTTTTTCAATTCAACTATTCGGTTTAAAACTTATTTCTTTTGTTGAAAAATCATCTCTTGTGGTAGACGTTTTTTTTGTCCTAAAATTCAACTACTTTCTTGAAAATGTATCTTTTTTTGTTGAAGATTCAACTGTTTTAGGTTAAAAGAAGAATATTTTTTGGGTGAAATATCAACTATTACGTTTTTTGTTAGGAATTCATCTTCTTTGGCAGAAAATTCAACTGTACTTGGTTGAAAGTGGAACTACTGTGTTGAATAATGATTTTATTACATGAAAAGTCATGTATTTTGTAGAAAATTCGTGTTTTTTTTTTTTTGTAGAAAATTAATCTTGTTTTTTTTAAGTTGAACTACTTAATCAAAAACTCATTTATTTGTAGAGGATTCATAATTTTTGTTTAAAATTCATCTCTTTGGTTGAAAAATCAAGTACTTTGTTGAAAAATTCGTCTCTTTCGGTTGAAAATTAATCCTTTTAATTGAAAATTGAATTATTCCATTTTCGGTTGAAAATTGATATTTCTTAGTTGAAAATATAACTATTTTTTGAAAATGTTCAAAATTTTGTCTTTTCTAATAGAAAATTGATCTTCTTGGTAGAAAATTTATATTTTTCGGTTAAAAACTCAACTATACTTGGTTAAAAGTTGAATCATTTCGTTAAACATTTATTTTTTTAGTTGAAGATTCATCATTTCCGTTGAAAATTAATTTCTTTTCTTGAAAAATTAACAATGTTGTTATAAAATCGTTTCACTTTGAATTCAATATGGTACCTACAATAGTTTTATAGAAAAGAATTTATTTCCATATTGTTTCCCTATTTTCGTGAAAAATCATCTTATTTCCCCTGTTTTGAGAGCGTTTCAGTCTATAAACTCTGTACTTGTCCATCTTTAATGAAAAGTACTTTAAAAAATCTTTCAAATTTTGACAACGAAGATTGGAATCTCATCGCAAAAATTTTTTCAACGAAGATTGTAATCTCAGCTTGAAAATGAGTCAAAAAATATTGAAGCATATAGAGGTGTCAGTAAATATTTCAGTATTTTTTGTCTCATGGTTAAGCTGACATATCATCTATTTTCCCCCGTATAATATTTTCTCTTTGGTAATTTCAAAGTTAAAACGGAAAATAATTGTTCAAGTTTCTCGGGGACATTTGCAGTAATTTAATTAAACTGTACTGTTTAATTACTTTCTATTAAATGAATACCTTCCAATTAAATTAATACCTTTAGATTAAATGAACTCTCCTTAATTTATTGGATTATTCTCTAATTTTAAAGTAAACCTAAGCTAAACTTCGACCCTACCTGTGGCTTCGCGCTTCTCAACTAAAATATTGCCGGCTTTGCAATAATAATTCTTGAGGGAGGAATAAAGGATACTTCGACCTGAATTTCAAATTGGATAATTTGAATGCTGAATGTGTTTTCGCCTCTTTTATGCAAATGAAGTTACTTGCATCCTCCTAAGTTTTCGCTTGCATTTTAAACGCGCATGTTCACCTTTTGTTTATATTTCAGGGATTGCAAAATTTCGACGTTTAGACGTTTAGAGCACGCTAGTAATTTAAGAAACAATACACAAATTCCCATCTTTAATTGCAAGAAAATAATACTAAGCTGAAAACAGAATTCAAAACTTGATACCTCTGAGAATCAAATTCATTGTTGCTCTGCTACAAACATTTCTTTCATAATTTTTCATTCATTCTTAGAAAAAAATAGAGTTTATATTTAAATAATTTAAAAAATAACAATAATAATCATTTTAAACAGAAGGCGTTAAGAAATTCAAAATTATTTTATGGAAACATTTAACACTGAAAATTTGAAAATGCAAAACTAAATTCCTTCAAAATTGATAGTTTTTCTAATTGAATATTTATATTGTAGTTTTTAGCTCTTTCTTTTTTCAGTATTCAGCCATCATCAAACGAAAATTTGATTCATTTAACTTTTAGTATGAATCAAATATAAATATTGAGTACGTTCTAAAATCGTAAAAAATTGGTAATTTTTTATTCATTTATTTGAGAAATTCACGGACGCTCTTTTGAGAATTGGGAATAGTTTAAGATGTAACATTTTTTACTTTATTTGTTCCCGGTTACAAAATTAACCATTTTTAAGCTCTGAGAATCGAACAATCATAAATTTGAAGAAGTTTCAATTTAACTCAGCAGCCATATAAAGTATTTTTGAATAGATAATTTTAAGTTGAATAATTTCAATGAAAACTATAGAATGGTAAATATTTTCAATCTAGATGCATGAAAAAATTTTAATATAAATTAAATGCACGAGATTTAAAATAAAGTGATCAATTTTAAGCTGTTTCAAAATTCAGAAATAGCAATGATTTACAAATTTAAAAATTGATCAATTAAAATTTTTAAATTTCAAAGCTTTTTCGGATTTCAATCGTGTGCGAAACGGCGGCGACATTCATAGTTTCGCACACGATTGAAATTGGAAGAAGCAGTAAAATTAAAAATTTCAATTTATCATAATGAATTATCGTGAAAGCATCAAATCTATTATTAAATTTAAAAATGGTTAAAATTATGCTTCATTTTTCGGTGTGTAGATTTAGATGAAATATTTGTTGAAGTTTTCGGCAATCAATG
The DNA here is from genome assembly GCA_932178445.1 of Andricus quercusramuli. Taxonomy (NCBI): domain Eukaryota; kingdom Metazoa; phylum Arthropoda; class Insecta; order Hymenoptera; family Cynipidae; genus Andricus; species Andricus quercusramuli. The sequence continues at coordinate 282,413 of CAKNXH010002207.1, read as the reverse complement.
TTGAACTTTTAGAAATGGTCAAACTTTAGAGATGAAGAAGTTACAAAATTAAATTGTTTATAATACTTAACTGTTTTAAACTCTAACTATCGAAAAATTTCTAATCCAGAGAATTATCATTCAAATTGAAAAATTAAAAATATCTTTTTGCGCCTGATTTCAATGCGATTTTAAAAAATGAGGTATAAAACCAATCGTAAACTGTTTTACTCATCGGATAAAATAATAATAAACTTGTTCTCTCATTCCTTTTCGAAGCCATTGTATCAAATAATTTTGAAATGGGTATGGATATTGAGCAAAGAAATAATTAGCTGATAAATTTAAGAATAAAATTCAGTTAGTAGCGGAGCAACAAATTAATTTAAAAAATTGTAATATCTGAAGAAACCGTGAATTGATAAAAAGTTTTATAATGGAATAGAACTATTGTTTGATAAACTATTTTTCTTTTGTTGCAGTGTGCGTCCAGTGGCCAGAGGGTAGGTGCATCCACGACGTGCCTGAAGAGGCATTTCGGACTCTTTACTGTGAAATCAGGGAGAACTGCCAAGGGTTCTCCTGAAGGCGATCCAACGGCGACGACAATTTCCAATAAGCAGCCAGTCAATGGTTCTGAAAGCAAGCGAATTTTCGAATAGAACCCCCACATCCGCCACACCACGACCAAGCAAAAAAAAGAGACAAGCCGAGTGCACATAAAGCACAGTAATTTTCTTTTATCGATACACGAGACTTTCGTACGACACGTCGAATTTCAGTCGGAAATGTGACGTCGCGAATGCTGAAGGTCCTTTAAAAAGTAAATAGTAGCTGATCTTTTATTTAAATTCAAAAATTGTAATTTTATTATAGAAATCGAGGTTTCAATCTTCAGCATTCGAGGCGAGTTCCTATTCCGGTCTAACACTGACCTGATAGAAGGTCCTCGACACTTAATCGAGTTTTAGGTTTCGCTGATTTATGCAGCAAAGGTGGGTCCATTTTTTACTTTACATACTATTCAGTCGTCGCTTAACGACTCAGTATTTTGATTTCGTTTGATCATTCACCCTCATCGCGTGTCTTTCTTCTTCGTTCTTTTTTATTTCTACAAATCCAGGCACGCATGGAAACGAGCCGATAAACGAGATAAGAGTTCCAACGAATACTTTGGAGTTGGTAAAGATATTTCGATTATTTGAACCTTGGAAACTTCCAAGTTCAAGTAGATTCAATCAGAGACAATGCTTTTTTTTAATTATCAACATTGTTAATAGTCTTTGAAAACTATCGAATTTAGAACTCTTTTTGCCGAAGATGGGTCTGTTGGTCAGTGGTAGGCCGAAGAATAGGCTTTTATGTAAAAAAAAAAAATAGGACCTAGGCGTTTTAACAAGGGAGAAAAATTCGAGGGAAAATTCCTTCCAATAGTGAGAGACAATAGCTGTACACAAAATGCAGTCAAGTGTCTTATATAGTGATAAAACAATACAGGGTATTAGTATAGCTTCTAGAATTTTAACTGAGTTTTTAAAACTTTTTACTTGTATTTCTTATAGATTTTTTATTTTCTTTAGTCTCTGTGAAAGTTTATCTCTTTAATTCTTCTTAGAACTTTTACAATTTTTAGTTTTTAAGAAAAACTACTTAAATGGTTTTAACTTTTATCTTTTTAACTTTCACAAAAGTTTGTTTTGAACTTTTCTTTCTATCGCGTTGTCTTCTTCTGTACCTTGAGACATTCCAGGGTTTAAAACCCGTCAAACTGATTTTTTTTACAAGTAAAATATTAAATGACACTGCTCAAGAATCACTGACTGAAAAATCGAGGATGTAATTCTGTGATAAGAAACTTCCTCGTGCAGGGTGGCCGCAGGTCAGGGAAAACCTGAAAATCAGGGAAATCAGGGATTAAAAGAAAACCTGCAAAAGTCAGGTAATTTCTATACCGAAAAGAAACTTTATATAACTTTCAAGAATAATAAATTAAATCATTACAAATTCGAATTTCGTTCTTTGAATATTAATAGTCAGGCTATTTTGAAAATGAATTTTTGTGGCCACCCTGTCTTGAAAACAATACAGGGTAATATTTCTAGTGCGATCACTATTTATAATGAATTTTAGGATACTATTTTTAGGACTTACTATAAGTTTCTCTGTAGCAAAAAGGAAAAGTGCAGACCCTGGAAAATTTTACTCTTCAATTTTGTCCATCCTTGTTGAAGAAAATTCAAATCAATTTTTGTAGGGTCTGTTTTTTCATTTGCCCAGCGATCATTGTCAGGAGTGTGAAGTGTGTTAGGTTTTAGTCTAGATTTGAGTCTCTTAGCCAAATGCATGCTGAATACAAATTCAAAAAGTGACCATGAATGTGAGTGCATCATTCCAAAAAAAGAGGCAACAAGAAAAGTGGAGATAATATGCCAAGACTGGAGAATAATAGCCGATGTGTAGAACATAATCAAAAAGGACATTAGAAAAAGAAAACAGTCGAAAAAAAAAACATTATCCGAAAGTATTATCGAAAAGGCACCATGGAATATGGATCGAGAGAAGCTAAAAAAAAAGTAAAAGACAGTGAGTTTAATTCGCGAGTGAAGTTTGAGAGTGCAGTATTATCGAATGAAGAAGAGGGACTCAGCAGTACTCGAGTATCATTATCGTCGAGATTCATTGTACATACTTCTCCCTCAATTCGATTTTTTATACTGGTCTTTACAAGTACAGTAGTTGGGTCACCTTAAATAAGCTGTCAAAAATTGTTCGAATTGAAAGGAGGACGATGAGCAATAAACAAGTTTTTTCTCGATATTCAAGGAACCATGATTTGCACGAGAAATAATCATTCCAGAAACAATTCATCAGGGAATTTTGATCCTTAGAAATGATCCAGCATGATCAGTGTTCGTGTGTTATTGCTTTCTGTCTTTCTCTCGCGAAATTCTCGATTCTAAACACTATTTCCTTCTCTTTTATCATCTTGGCTTACAATTTCCACTTTACATCAGCAGTTAGTAGATCTTGCACCACAAATTGTGAAATGGGCGTAACATTTGTGACATTATCGTGCCCTGGGGAAAAGGTTCTTTAGGTCAGAAAGAAAGGATTTGGTCGAGAATGGCGAAGGGATGGTTAGGAAGAGCTCGAAAAGAAACGAGCGGTTTTTCCAACTCCCTTGGGTCGTGTCTCCTTCAAAGTAACACCCTGGTATTACTTTGCCTCCTGCACGGACCGGAAGTACAGCTCTCTTTATATTTATTCTTTTTTTTTGTTTTTTTAGTCTCCTGTCGTTAGCGTTCCTAACGTCACGTTCCATTCAAGTCGCTCCCTCGTAACGACGCTTCGCGTCCGTGTGCTTTTGTCCACTTACACAAAAGATTCCACGGTCAATGCGTTCTTTTTGTGACTTTGGAGATTAATCCGTTGGTGTAGATGAGCTTAGAAAGTAAAGGGATCTCGTGCTTTAGTCTTGTTAAGTAGTGCATTGTTCCAAGGTTGCGCGGTACATGCATGCAGACTTTTTTCCATTGCTGAGAATTTGTTCTTTTTCCTTTTCTTTTCTAGAGAATATGTGGAATTTTTGAGGCTATTAGGGAGAGGTGATAGTTATAGATTAACAGAATCAGAGTTGGGTACTAGTTTATTAAAGTTTGCAAATATTTCAAGCCCAACTCTGTTATTCAAAACTAGTCATTTGTCTAGAGTTTATAAACTTATTATATGTTTTGTTGTATGTAGTAACACTAGACCAACTAAACTTAGTTTAGAATTAAATTCCAAAGCATCTTTTCAAGCAGATTAAATGGACAACAAAGGCACGAAATAGAATATGCATAAAGTTTCTGCGGTATGGCATTCAAGTCTCTAACAGTACTTCAGTTCTGAGATAAAATGATTCACAAATATTTCCATTTGCTGTTTTTTTTTCTCTTTTTTTCCATGTTGCAGGTCGTAGACTTTATAATTCAATCTCGAATTTGTATTCCCTCTTTTTGAAAGAACCTACTAAAATAGAAACAAGGGTCGAGCTGGAAAGTTCGAACTGGACCCGAGGGTTGTAGATTTGTCACCTTTGCATGCACACGTATTTTCCTCACAAGCATTCGATGTCCACACATCCTGACATACCAGTTCAACTTTATGCCTTGCCCGAACAAGAATTAGTGTCTCACTATTCAATGGCTATTAGAATTTACGCGACAGATAATATTTGCACTTGGTGTCTTGCCAGTTAGAATTTCCGTTAGCTAGACTAAACCTCTAAGCGTCTGAAGTGTCAAGGAGGATGCATAGTGTGTGCAGTAAACAGTAATGCTCTTGTGCACGAAGTTCTAGTTGAGAATCCTAAATTGTCACTCACCATGTGACTAAAGGGGTTGGGGGGTCTACATGTCTACAATACCTATTAACTATGGGGAGGATTGTGATTGTTGTGTCGCTAGGTACACTAGTCTAGCATAATCGGGAAAACAAGACCACTCTCAGCTGCACTCCAATGTGACATGAGCACCCTGGATATGCTTTGCTGCACACTTTGTACCCTCAGAGAGACGAAAATGTGACGAGAGCAAGCTTCAGATAAACAAACGGTGAGAAGGAAAGAGAGAGAGGAGAAGTTCTCTTCAATTATCAAGGAATGGCGACTCTGAAAACAACAGAGATCTGACGACTGATGGACTGATGCTGAATCAAGAATGACTCTTCAAATCACACGGTGACGTCAACCTTACTGCTGATTGCAGACAGCAATTGACCATGTTAGCTTGTTTCTTTTTTTCGTAAGAGGAGATGATTATCGCCTAGTAGCTAGTCTAGGGCTATCTATCCAGTGGTAAAGCATGAGGTATTTTCGTACATAATAATTCGTATGATTTATTAATTATTGTAATTGAATTATTATTAACTTAATTGCGATCCTCCCTGCATCTCCTCAGAAACTCATCCCAATTCCACTGCTACTCACCCTCAACTCTTACCCTTCAATTTTCCCCTCAATCTTCTCCTCTTCGATTAATATCCGATTGGCATTTTATTGACTGCAACTACTGTTAATATTGGATCACGCCATTATTGGATTGATTTGAGATTGATTGAACACTTGTTACTATTTACTTATTTACTTTTTTCGTTTCTCATACGTATTATATATATATATTTTTTACTATTACATAATAATCACGGTAATGCGCCACATTCACTGGTTGATGACTGTCTCGTTGACAAAGGCCCGTACCTTGCCTGTGGTTGTGCTTGGTTGTGGTTGGAGCGGTTTTGGGAGAGAATTTTTTAATTGCTTTTTAATATTATTACCTTTTTTAATTTGCACGTCTCATGTCGTGGCCTTGGCTTGCCTTCATATGAGATTCACCTGTGAATATATTATATATATATATACATACATATATATACTCGATTAGTGTTATTTTGTTATAATTTTTCACGGTGATCAGTCCGCTGTGGTCCTTCTGGCAGCTCCAATCTATTTCACTTTGTTTATCTTGTGCCCAGTGCACGCTCTGCATTTTTTAAAGTCGTATCGCACTCACAAAACAAGCACCCGCCTTTCTTGAGCTGTCTTAGAAAAGTAGAAGTTTGCAGACAGCTTACGAAAGGTTTTTTCTTTCATGTTTGGTTTTAGTTGTACGGTCGCAATCTGAGCTGACTTGCATTTTTAGAAGTTTTCATTTGGGTTTGTGGGCAATAACTGATTTATAAAATTGATACTGTTGATGAGGGTCTTGCTGAAAAGTTGTTCAACGAGGTTATTGTTAACTAGCTGTTCTTCAAAGCTTTCGTAGATCAGTTGGTTTGTTAAGAATGACTTTAATCAGCTATTTATCGAGAATGTTGTGGATAAGCTGTCCAGGAATGGTGTTGTAGATCAGCTGTTCATCAGAGGTTTTGTAGAAGAGCTTTTCAGCAATGTTGTTGCAGATCAGTTGTTCACCAAAGCTTTTGTAGATCAGTTGTTCAGCAATGGTGTTTTCTATCAGCTCTACAGAAATGATGTTGCAGATCAGTTGTTTAAGAAGGGCGCTGTAGAACAGCTTTTCATCAAGGCTGCTTTTGATCAGCTCAGAAGGCAGGTGTTGCCCACCTAAGAAACCTCGCTTTTAAAAATGCCAGTATCCTCTCCTTGCACCCTGTCCAATTCATTTTTATTTCTATCTAATTATCTTGTTGAAAAATCTCTTTGTGTTAAATAATTTTTGTAAATCTTGTCTAATTCCTATGTTTATATTTTGGTTTTTAATTGTGATTTTGGTTTGGTTAAGATGCATGCTGACGATTTTGAGCGCCAGAGGCCCATGCCGGACTCATATAATTTGTAATTTTTGGAAATGTTAATTTTCATTGATTAATGTTAATGATCGTGGCACGGTGTGTTAGTTGGCGAGAGAAATGGCCGGGCGAGGTTGCTGCATGCTCAAAGTGCCGCCTTGTATTAGTGGTAACTAATTAATTCATCGCCCCTGAACGTCGGCACGTCGCTCGCACTTTTCCTCGATTAAGAAAATGAACATGAGAACTACAAATAATATTCTTTACACATTGTATACTAGTGCTTGTAAGGGTACTTAGAGACGAGTAACGTTTATTTGTCGGCTTACTAACAAAACTGGACTTGCAGAATTCAATCACGTTAAGCTTGTCCGTTTCACAGAGCCACCCTTTTTACCCAAAGCCCGTTTTCGAAAGAAAAAAAAAAGATCTGTTTCGAAAATTGAAATAAAAAGCCAAACGGAAAGGAATGAAGTGAAGAAAGAAAAACTGGATTTGGTGGAGAGGGTGGTTTGTAAGTGTCAAATTGAGCATGAGAATCCTTAGGATTTAGACATATTAATACTCCTGTGTACTTTGATGATTATTAGCATCACGATAATCATCGAGAATCGAAAGCATCGTCCCTCTGAAAGCATCCAATTCCGGGGGAGTTTCATCAAGGAAAATGTGAGTGTCGTTCTCGTCGAAAGACATTCTTGGACGATGTGTGTCGTTCACAACGATTGTATCAGCTTCGCATTTACTAATTAGTCTCGTGCGTTAATTAGTTACCGCTGAGCGTGCAAGCACCGCCAAAAAATATTCACAATTTACTTTTACTGTAATTATTAAGCCCCTTGGGCAGCAACTGCGCCTCGTATACTGTAAAACAATAACTAATCTTGCTCTCGTTGAGATCTTGGAATACCTTGCTTTTGTCTATCAGACCTAGTTGAACAGCACTGGAACTACATTAGTGCATAATATCAGCACTGTTTTCAATAGCCTCTTTATTTCACTGATTGTGAGTGGTCTTGGATCTGCACAGTCTTGGTTAACCAATAAGAATAACGGATGTTTAAAAATGAAAGAATTCTAAATTCTAGAGTCATTCTATTCCAAGAGTGTGCTTTTCAATTTATCCACTTGTTGATTAAAATCAAGAGACTTAAGTTCCTCGTGTAGAAGAGTCAGATTCTTTTATCTAATTAGGAATCTTCTCTTGTGACGAGGCAACTAGATGTTGATACTGTTCATAGTGACTTGCTAGTTTAACCATCATTTTACTTGTACTTGCCGAGAGAAAGAGAGACACGTATATACACTTAATTACTGTTGCTTTGATCGTGGGTTATGCGACTGTGGTTCTAGTGCATCTGATTTTTGAGCCTCAGGCTGTATTTACCTCTATCTGTATGTCTTTTCACAATGACTAACCGATGATATCTTTCCATATTCCTACCTTTTTTTAGAGCAATCACCATTTGTCCATATTTGCCTCACCTACAAACGTTCCTGAATGAAAGCTAGATTTTTAGATGCAGATTAGTGATCTGAAAACCAGAAATTACTTCGAGTCACGCTGAGTATTATTCAGATTCTGATTTATGTAAGTTTTTGAACAGGCTCATGTTTAGCGGCATTTTGTTACAATGGCTGATTTAGATCAGCTGTTAAACAAGGCTTCCATGGTCAGTTTTTGAAGAAGAAAAGTTAATATTTCCATTCTAAATTGTTATTAATTTAATCCTCGGAATTTCTTCTTTTTTAATTCTAATTTCCCGGCGAGTATTTAATGCAGTTTAAAATCCGTCATGACTTCAAATCCTTCACACACGCCTAGTGAAGTCTAAGCTTCATAGGAGCTTAATATCCTGTGACGTCTTCCCGTTTCTACGGAACTAAAAGCCCTCATACGACATTCTAATCAATCATCTCGCCCCACAATCAGGCTGCAACCGGGAATTGTCAACATTAATTCCGGGAACGAATTTCCCTTTTCGTAAAACATTTTCTTAATCTTTATAGTTCTTCTCTACCCCTGAAGTAAAAATTGTGTACTTGCAGCTCGGGTCGTTATTTTTTTTAAGTTTTTTTTTTGCTGATGCAGGACCTTCTCGCTGGATGAAAACAAACGGGTTTAAAAGCATCGTAATACGTAGCGACTCTGAAATTCCTAAAAGCATAAGCAAAATTATCGGGGTTCTCGGTAAAGAGATTTACAAAAAGACAAAGAGTACCTGCCATCTGGCTTGTCGGGAGTCATAATTTAGATTCTGCGCTTTTAATCCTCATTTTGCTTGACACTTGCTCAAATCACTTAGGCTGATCTGAGAGACTTCAAAGAATATTTCAACGTAGAGGACTTTAAGCTGATTTCGTCCTCAGTCTCTGGAGAGCTTCAATTCTCTCAGGAACGTTTCAACTAAGATCCTCACACCCCATTTTTCGCCTCTTTCGTTCGGTCCTTCTTCAGTATGAAATTTTATTCCATCTGCTCCCCCAATACTTTTTTTACTCGCGCCCTCTACTGACTCTACTCGTGGAGTTTTAATATATGATACTCCGCGGGCATTGAAATCTTTTTCCCCGTCTCTGTTTACTCGATTCATGCCGACTGACGTACTTTTTTTTACTCATTAAGGGACACAATTCTTCCACCCCGTTAGCGGAAAGAAAAGAATTTCGACTGCTCAATGTTGGGTTGGCTTATATCTTTTTTATTCTGACTATCGCCTAACTTTTCATTCTTTATATTTGGAACCTTTTCCAAATTCCCTGATTTATTCCTTTCAAATTTGAAGGCTTTTAATTTAGTACGTTTGGAAATTTGTATCTGTCTGGTTTGAACCTTTTCTAGAGCTTTAATTTTTTAACTTGACAATCTGAAACTTTCAATATTAACTTCTCCAAACTACATTACTCCAATGTTTAAGTTGTTTCCAATTCTATGACTTTCAATGTTGAACACTTCCAAATTAGAAACATTTGATTTCGATTTCTGCCAGATTTGAATTCTTAAAACTCGTAAAGTTGAAACTGTTTAAAATTTTTCTCAATTTGAAACGATTTTATTCCTGAATGATTTTAAATTAGAAATAAGCTAATTAAATTGTTTTCCAATTTCAAACCTTCCGAATTTTAGATTTATCCAATTTGTGAGACTTTTGGGGCATTTTCTATTTAAATTCTTTCAAACAGAAATGCAAAAATTTCGTGATCGTAAATTCGTTTTCCCCTTTCCCATGTTCAAAATCTTTCAATTTTAAAGATTCAAAAATCGCAGGGTTCTATTTTTTCACAATTTAAGAGTTTTTAAATGCCACAGTTTTCATATTTGTGGACGTTTTTCACTTCATTACTTTTTAACTTTAGACTTCTTTATCTGACGTTTTGCAATTTTGCAGTCTTTCAATTTTATAGACTTCAATTCTCTGAATTAAACATTTTTCTAAACTAAATGCTTTCAAACTTGAAAACTATCTAGTCTAAAAGACTTGAAATTTATAATTTATAGAAAACCTGCTGTTTCCTGTAGAAACTTTGAGGGTTGATTTTCCATTGATTTTAATATTCAGTTTCACGCCATTTTATTATAAATTATCCTATCCTTTTAAATTAGACAATCTCCTTTCCGCTAACTACAGATAAATTTTCCCCTAACCAATCTTCATTAAACTCGATGTCCACGATCAGTTATCCATCGCCTCGCCTCTCAACTCTAAGTCTAAACTAGCCCGACTCGGGTTTCGCCACCGGGGAAATAGTCAGTCAGTGGCAATCAGGCCGCCCTTTTCCAGATGTAAATTGAATCGTGTAGAATATTTGCTCTGGATCGTGGTTCGAAAATTTTTCCTCTGCTCTGAACTCGGGAGTCGATAAAAACATATTTTCGTATTCGCCACGGTAAGTTTTCATCGTGCATAAAGTACGGCGTGTTGGGAGTATTTCTATCACCGTTTCCCTCTCGTGTCATCTATATTCTATCTCTCTCATTTTCGGTGCGACTGATACGAAAACTTTCTCCTGTGGAGAGGTTGGCACAGAGCTCTCGTCCCTGTGGGAGAAAGAGAAGAGGGAAGAAAGAAAGGGGTTTGGGGGTTAAAGGGATGGGGTTAGGGTTTTTGGAATTGGGGGTGGGAGAGAGAGATAGTGAGAGTGAAGAGACGAGAGAGGAAGAGGATGAGAGACTCGCTTGCCAGAGTCGAGGCGAGGGTGGTCCAGGGGTGGTGGATGCTGGCAGCATTTATTGATCGCTCCGAGCAACCCTGCCAGCAGCAACCCCTCCTTTGAAGCTCACAACCCTCCTCGAACCTCGCATACACCCCGAGAGCCTCGAAACACCCTTGAACCCACCACCAACCACGATATCCCTCGTTCTGCAACCTTCGACCCATTCGTTCCTTCTCAGATGTCCAAAGACCATTTTTACCGCAAGGGTTTAATCATATTAAACACCTGAAGCTCCATCTCCATCAAGGGGTTCAAAAAATTACACACCACCCCCCTAGTTTATCGCTGCTAGATGGTGTAAAAGTCTAGAAAGCTGGAACTCAATCGGGTAATATTTAGGGGTTGCGACAACCCTTCTTTCTCATGTCTCTTTTAAAGGGGAAAATTAGAAAAAGGGCGATAAACTTTGAAGGGTTGTAGCTACCCCTGAATATTACTCGATTGAGTTGAAAATTGGTAAGCTTCTTCATTTAAGGATGCCTGGCAAAACTGGGAATGGAAGAACATTTTTGAAGATAAGGACCACCTTGGCGAAATACAACAACCCCTTTATTATCTTCCGCAACTGCAGCTCGACCTGAATACGTCGGCTGGTGTGGTGTGAGTACACCGCATGTGTGAATACGCATTAAGGTCTCAGCTACATTCCAAGCCTCTCGTCACCAATAACTGACGAGATGCGTCGCATTTACGACATCCCATATTCAGGGAAAAGGATCAATCGGGAATTGAGGGGTTCAATATGTCACCCCTACTAACCAAGAATCTCTTTTTATTAAAGTAGATGTTGGCTTGTAAATTGCTAAAGCAGGGGTTTCGTGTGGGGAAAAAGTGGTTGATTCTAGTAAATATAGTTAGCTGAGACTTGATGCTTTTGATGTTGACAAATTCCTGAATTTTAGACTTCTTCAAACTTGTAAGCAATCAAATTTAAACGCCTGGTTAAATTTAAGCCGCATTCTATTTTAGAAATTTGTCAGTTATGTGTACATTCATTGTTGGAACACTTTAAAGTTTAAGGCACTTCAAAGTCGAAATTCTTCCTAATTTTTATGATCTCAGATTAAAGCGCTTCAAAATTGGATATTTTTCAACTAAATATATAACTTGATTCAACCCATCTTCTCTACCCAACCTCTCGATTAGTAATTTCTCATTTTGAAGGGATTCACAATGGTTGTTGAATTTTGTAGAACATTCATTTTTAGTTCTATTGTCAACCACGGTTAATCCACTTTCCAGTGCCAGAATAATTTTCACAAACAATTCCTGCATTTTAGTAGAATATTCGCATTTATTACTTTACATCCAGCAAACAACAAAATATTGAAAAATAGCAGACATTGAGAGGGATTACAAATTTGTCAAGTGCGTACTTTAAAACGTCCTTCACAACATTTATAAGTTCTCTAACAATACCTTTTAATATTTTTCGTTATTGGAAAATAAATTATGTTTTATTCTCGAGTTTAAAATATCGAAAAAGAGAAATAAAAGCTTAATGTTGTTTTACTGTGATCAAGAGTTACAGCAACTGAGTAACCATCTCTTCGAGCTCTGTTATATGTCATTTAAAAATATCATTTTTTTGTCAAATTAAAACATTAATTTTTCATTCCAATTCATTATTAAAATTCTAGAAAGAATTTGTGACTGCATTTCAATTAAACTCTCAGGAAATCTAGTCTCTGCATTTGAGTAAACGGATAAGCATACTTTATTAATAATGCTAATCTCATTTTCTCTCTAAACCTGATATTTATACAATCCTCGGGAATTTCAGATTCACGTGTGTTAGGAAACTTCCTTATCGCGTAAAATCACGTTGGAGCTTAAAGTTTAATGACAAGTTTAACGAAATATTATTTCCAACTAGCGCTCGCTGGAATTCACTACGCTTTTAACTTTAATGATACTCTCGAAATGAAATCACAAGTTGCGGGCAACATTTGTTAATTCAAAAAATTTCATAAACTAGTTAAGAGGAGGCACTATTGATTTCTTGCAAAATGTTAAATTTATGATAGAGCACTGAGGTTCAGAGAAATGCTCGGTTGCCAGATGCTGTCAACAAAGGTCACCAGTTCTCTCGTTTAAAAAATCCAGAACTTCTTTAATATTTAAATCCATATTTATGGTCGGATATAAATATCGGGAAAACGTAGTCAACTTTTATCACGATATGTTTTGAGGTTTGAACTTATCGATTCTACATTTTTCCTGGTGGCATACAATATCTACGAAATAACCGAACAATGTGAATCTAAAGAAATGTCTTGTTTTTGCTCTTTTTTTCTGAGAATTTTTTATTTATTTTAATTATCTCAGGTTTGAGGAGTTGGAATATCTTGCGCATTTTTAATACATTCAAATCTCAAGCCGATTGTATTTTGTTTCGAAGCTTCCAAATTTGCAATCATCATAGTAAATTTTAGACGCGTCCTAATTTAGATGTTTTTAAAGGAGAACCTCCGAATTGTGCAGCTTTCATATTTGAAGAGACCCTAAATTTTAATGCCTTTAGAACTAATTGGGGTTCAATTTTGTGGCGCATTCTAGTTTGAAATTCTATGCTTCATCGTTAAAGAAGATATCGAATTTTCGCGGTTGTAAACTTGAATACCTTGCAGATTACGAACTTTTGACATTTTTATGTCCTCAAGTTAGGATGCTTCAAAACTGTAATGCTATAAAATACTTAAGATGGGAATAGATTAAAAATATCTTATAATTTCTATTTTTTCACATTTTAAAATTATAATGCATTCAAATTTAAATCACCATAAAAATGTTATACATTTAGAGTTGGGGCGTTTTGAAATTTGGAAAGCTTGACAAGTTGGTTTTCTTCGATTCTATTTCGAATTTTATTTGATGGATGCTTTCAAATTTATCTCACCTAAAAACTAATATGCCAGATTTCTTTGTAAAAGTCCTGCAATCTTTTGAACACTTTCAAATTGGGTTTCCTTGATAAAATGCTAAACATTCTACATAAATTAAATTTTGTTTTCAGATTTGGATGTTTGTTTTAAACATACTCTTCCAACTTGAAATCCTTTCAAATTCTGAACTCTTTCAATCTTGATTATTTTTAAATTTTAATTGTCAGACCCCTGATTTCCAGGGGTATTTTTTTAGTTACTGAGAAGTTTCTGTTTGATCATTCTAGTATCATTATAAGCAAGACTCATTCCATCGGAGTAAATAAATAAGCTAAAAATCAGGACATTTCTTTGGATATATCTTGTATGTCATCAGGGCAACCAGAACTCTCGATTGTAAAACTATAATCTAAACTTGTAAGCTTCTACAATATTGGTAAATTGTGATGAAAAATGTACGTTCTCGTTCGCCAGACTAACAACCGGGCCATGAAAGATGAAAGTTTCAATATGTTGGAACGAGTTCACAAACGTTTTTGACAGGATATAGGTTACCAGCGATGCCCTGGAGTTGGCTAGGGGCTGCCGCGCCATCAGCAGCTGCAGCAGCCGCAGTTGCAGCAGCCGCGGTGACACCATCACCAGCAGCCACACCCCTCGTCCTCGCGCCAAGGGCTGCGGCGAGACGAAGGTATAAACAATCTTAACCTTCTCAGACCCTCTTTTTTATTCGCTGTCAATTTTCCTCTCACTCACTCTTTGTTATCTTACGCTACAATGCTACATACTACAACCTTTCTATCTACCTCTACATGTTCTTACATCTCCACTTCACTTTACTTAACAACTACAATACCCTCTCATTCTTCTTATTATACTTCTTCTTGTTATACATCCCCGTTCACCAGACGCTCACGCGTGCAACTTAACCCCTGCACCCTAGCCCTACTTGCAAAAACCCTTGAGTTCTGTTTTCTGTTAGCCTGCACGAAATATACACAGGTCTTGCATTCGTTTCACGTTAGTTGGTTGCTGACACTGCAGACCTTTGTCAAAGGCACGCACTCGATATGTACCATTTTCCCAAGTTCCTCCACTATACTATTACTTAATACTAGTTTCTAGCCACTCAGGAATGTCCAGTACATGTTAATTCCATTGTGATCGGAAGTATTGGTTTCCAGCAGGCCCTCCAATCCTACATGCATTTGCTTATTACAAAGTTTTAATGGCTTTGGGCACGAAGTACCAGTAGACGTTTGCTGGGGGCACCGCATTTTCCCTCAACACACACACAAGTCTGTCATCAATGATCAGACGCACAAAAAGGCTTTGTGAATGTGTGCGCCTAATCATTATCGACAGCCTTGTCATTGAGTGCAGTTTCACGGAACGAGCTTAGGCGGCGTGGCGTCGCTTATACGTGAGTGATGCGGCGTATCCAGTGGCTTAGAGGTGGAGGGAATACATAGGTGGGAAAGAGAAGGCGGATACCACTCTCGGCCACCTCTCTTACTCCTGTGTATCTCATCTACCTCCTAGGCGCAAGATAGGCCGCGCCACTCACGTATGAACAACGCCATGCCGCCGAAGCTTGATCGGTGAAACTGCACTCTGTGTTGGGTGAAAAGGTGGTGCCCCCAGCAAACGTGTACTGGTACTTCGTGCCCAAAGCCATCGAAACTTTGTGACAAGCAAATTAATGGGCCTGGATTCAAGACCATGTAATACTTACCCAATTCCTACATTACAGTTATTTTTTTCGCAACATCTCACGTTCACTTGAATTAAGATCGAGTTGAAAGTTTGAGAAATTGATGAAAAAGCACTAAGGAATGCTTGTATGGTCCTAAATATCTCGAAGTACAAAGAAGAATTGAAAAAAAAAGAATTCTTTGTTGCAATTCTCAAGAATTGAGAACCGTACTAACATTCCTTGTTGTTTTCACTTAACATCCTAAAATGTCGGTAAAGTAGGAATCGAGTAAGTATTACATGACCTTAATATCTTTTCTGTTTGATTGTGGGCTAAACGACCATCTGGACTAAAGAAAACCTTTGGGTGAATGAAATTGATTTGGAAATTTAGAATTCTAGCGAAAAGCTTCAGAATGTGGAGGCTTCAAAATTCAGATGTATTCCAATTTTCAAAAATATATATTTTTGTTTGCCTTCAAATTTAGATCCTTTCAAATTTTCGAAATTTGTCAATTTGGTAAGGTTTCATATTGAGAGTGATTTCAATATTCGATGCCGTCGAATTTAAAACGTTTCCAAATTGGAAGGATTTTAAATATGTATGCCTTGAAACTTGGAACGATTTCAAGTATGAAAGCCTTCACAATTTGGATTCGTTCCAATTTAAACTTTGTCCAGTTTTTCTGCCTTCCAATGCGGATGCTTTTCAGTTTGGATGTCTTTCTATTTTAGCACAATTTCAAAGGTAAATGCTTTACTATGTGGAAATTGCGAATTTATTCTGACGAATGGTAATCAAAGCTACAAGCTGTTCGGGAAGATATCCAAATTTGAAAAAATTCCTAAATTAAAATTTTAAAAGGTGTTATTTGGTATCCCTTCCATTTTAAAAAATCCGTTCAAACTTCCGGCTATTAAAGCCCCAGGAAAAATTCACTTCAATATGGTTCAATTAGCCCTCTTTCCTACTTTTCTTATAGAAACGCCATCTAGCATGAATTCCTGACCTCTAATTCTCTTTCCCAAATTCACAAACTGCAAATTAGTGAAGGAACAAATGATGATTGTTAACTGTTTGTTGTTAACCCCTATTGGAATGTGCCTGTTGTTTTGCATCATCACGCTCTAGAATTTATCCTAATTAACTGACAAGAAAGGAACAAGAGTTTCCCATTCAGATTATTGAATGCTCAAAGACTGCGAGCTAACACCACTCACCGCAAACTTGCTGTAATTGTTCAGTGTCTTCATGTTGTTATCTTGTCTCTCAAGGAATCTCTTGACAGATGAATAACACCGAAGATGAGTCTAATAAGTTCCACTAATTCCAGTCGGATCCTGAAGAGATACCCTCGAGAAATTCTTCTAAATTGTTATTCATTAAATCTTGTTTATTAACTTCCAAAATTATCTTCAAGTTTGATATCTTTATAACTCATCAGATCAATGCCGAAATAATCCAGGACCCTCTTCAGGATTTCGTGTAGAAATCCGTAAACTCATTATTAAAAACTCAAGCAGCTCATCTCCATCAGATGCTCTGGCTCCGATGATGAAAGGTAGGCAGAACTTATTCAGTTTACAGAAGTCATTGAACTGGTAGACTCCAAAGATTCTTGATATTACCAAGACTCAAAAGGTTCGAAACTCGGCTCATTTTTTTAAAGGTCTTACTTCCCTTTCCATCTCCACTTATGTCCTATTAGACTCATTCAAAAAGTCTCTACAAATATATGCTGATATAACCAGTATCGAGGGAAGAATAATTTCAAAAAGAAAACACATAGTAATCCTGCAAATCCTAGTTCTCATCAAACCCCTGAAGGACTCCGTGCAACTCTCAGGTTTCGCACTATTCACCTCATAGGACACTTTCCAATTCCCAAGTTTGAATACTTTTGTGGAGTAGTTGACCTGGTTTTCCCAACAAAGACTTGAAGGCAGAAAGTTCTCACAGAGAGAGAACTTTTGCTAGAGCTACTCCTTAATCCAGATTGACCATGCTTTGCTTCTTCGTTTATTGTCACGACTGATTCCTCTGATGAAGGTTGAGAAATCACTGGCTCTAGAAAATTGATCCTCTTTGGTATGTATTTCGCCCTGAATGGATTATTTTTCAACGACCAGATGGCCTTTGAATTTGGAAATCGAGTACCCCTTTCTGTGGACTTTCTTGTGGAGTGAATCAGTTTTCAATTCCTTGAGTGGATCGGTTTTCAGTTCCTTGTTGGACGAGCCATCTTTTTCCGGTTTCGACGAGTCTCTTGATTTGGACTTGTCAGACATTTCAGGGACTTTGATCCACTCTTTCCAAAAATTCACATTCCTTCTTGTCTGAATTGGTGTTTGGATTTTTCTTGTGGGTTTGTTGATGCAATGTGGAAAACTGCTGCTGCTGCTACTGCTGATGTCGATGGCGATTGCCCTGAACCAACAACCAGGAATTGACTGAGCTGGAAGAGAATCTTCAATAAATTACAAGGTAGGCCATTCTGGCATGTTTGTTATAGCTGCTGCATTAAGAGGTGTTTCCATTCAACGCGGACGAGTTGGAACAACCAGAGCAACATTCCCAACAAGTGCTGCACTTGCACTTGCCAGGAATCCAGGGCCACTTGCAGCTGCAGCAACGGCCCTGCATCCGTTTGGACCTGCGTAAGTATAAATCCAAAAATCCTCACCAATTTCACAAATGCTGACTTAGCATCATCTTTGTTCTCCCAAAACTCTTCGCAGTGAGCTGATCTCTTATCTGACAGAAATTCCTATGTTAGTTTAATTACGTTGATAAACTTTCATTTCAACTGTTATAGTATATTTGAAATATATCTGTTTGATCATTTATGAATGCGATAGCTAATTTTCTGTACGGTTTTGATTTTTCATTTGTTTTTACTGATTTAGAGTTGGGTTAAATGGAAGAATGATGCTCATGTCAGACTGATTCACTAATGATTTGAAGCAGAGTTTTGCTTCCTGTTTCGGTTTTCCAGGGAACGTGTTTGATTACCAATTTCACAATGTGTACATAAATAATTGAGTTCGTTCGCCATACTCACTGCGCCGAAGTTGCACGTGCTCGTTATATGGTGTCTGTCGAATTTATTGCACTTGCACGCTTTGCACTTAGCCTAACCTGTAACACGTAAATAATACTTAAAAGTAGAGTTTGAACATCGGGAGTGAAGTCGGTAATTTATTGAGAATAAGGGAAACAGTAGAACATCTTTATTTTCTTTTGAAGTGGAGGACTAATTTTTTATTCATACATTTTTGATCAGCAAGCTGTAAACTCTATCGCTATGTTCAATATTTTTAATTTAAAGATTAATTGCTGGTCTTCCTGATCTATTCGGACTTGAAAAGCTTTCAGTAGATTTTAATGATTTTACGGAGGGGTTAATTACTCGTATTTTTGGTGTACACTAGATTGCATAGGATTGCAAAAGATTGCATATAAATGTGACTGCAAAATATGCTTGAGATTGCTAAAGATCTCATGGATTTCATAGATATTGCATGTGAGTGCATGGTCCATACGCAAAAATATCTTAGGAAAATTGTTTTTTCTATCATTTTCTCGCAATTGTAAGAAATTTAATTTAAAAAATCATCATATAGAAATCGATAGGATAATCCGGATTGGAATTAATCTAAAAAGCAGAGAAACTACAAAAAGCTTTAGTTGAGATCGCCAATAATCTGAAATGGAAGTACACAAAAATTGCGATTCTGCACAAATAAAGTTTGCACATACCAAATTTGTGAATTCCCTTAATATCTTTGAAGTCACTTGAAATTCATTAGAATCCATTAAAATCCTTTGGCTTGATATCCTTAGGGATTCAATTCAGTTCTTTAAATTTTGTGAAATGCCTTAAAGTCCCGTAAATCCCTTGAAATTTAATTTAATTTATTTTCCAAAGATCTCTTAGGTTGCATAAGATTGCAGAGAAAGTGTACACCAGATTGCAGGAGTAATTAGTTTCTCGGATTTTAATTTGAAAGGGTTGAAATTCTTTAAAGTTCGAAGGCTTTCTAAATCTGTAGATTTAAAAAAATTAAAAATGTGTATACTTTAAAAAAATTCAGATCAAAGATTGGCAATTTTTTTTAACTTATCCAAACCAAAGAGTTCCTTCATAGAACCTCTGAATTGGAAGACCTTTTAACTTGAAAATATTAGACCGAAATCTAAAATAAAATCAAGTTTCAATTTCCAGAATCTAAAATTAAATGCGTTGCATCAAAGCCTATTTATTTTCAGGTATTAAATTGTGGTCTTCACCCTAAATTCAATATTGTTGTTAAAATTGCCAATTATACTTTCTAAGGGGAAAATTGAGGAAACCCTGAAAATTGCAGACTGAAATTAATCTCATTTTCCTAATTTGATTACAGCGTCTACTACGATCCCTTCCTAGCGGCACACGCAGCGACGCAAGACCCTAACTACAGGCTACAGGTGAGAGTCTATTTCAATCCACAAAGATAATCTGGATTCAATCACATTTTTAATATTTCAGGAACGTGCTTTGTCTAAAGACTGAAGAAAAATTGTTTAAAAATCTTGAAACGATCTTAGGGAATTTTTTTACAGTCGTTTAGAATTGCACGTTCATTATTTTGGAGACTTGATCCTGTAATGGAATTAGGATTAAGATTATTTATGGAAAAAAGAGACTATTTAATAAAAGAAATGTTTACCACACGGAATCACAGCTAGAATGGCCGCAAGCAACAGCTGACGTTAGTTGACACGTTTTGCCAGCCTTGCATAATGATACGATATGTCATACCTATCTCGCTAAATCGTCCTCCTTTGTCGCCTTTTAATGCTGTATGTATGCGAAATCATGGCGCATCCCAAAGAACGTAAAAGCACGCGTGCAATTTTTTTCAGTTGTCGGGATGAGCATGCATGTAGCGCGGTTTCGAGAAAACGTGCTTTTTAACTTTTATAAAGAACCGTATTTGGATATTTGGAATCTTTTTTAAAGTCGTTTCTGCGATTTCATTTAATTTCTTCTCTGTTTTCATTTTTTCTAAAATTGAATTCTTCATCTTTAGTTAGTAGACATTTTAAACTAGACCAAATTTGTATTCGAAGGAGTTTTCAATTGTTGAGTTAAAATTTGCATGCTTTTCAATTTGTGTTTCTTCCAATTTGACATCTTGGAAAGGCAAAATTCTGAATACTTTTAGATGGCGAATTCGAAGGTCTTAAGGCCCCTGTAAATAAAAAAATAAAAAGTTTTCAATTTAGATTATTTTCAGATTATATACTTTCAGTTTTGGATGTTTTAAAATTTGATGGATTTACATGGAAAATTGTAAGCATTTTTAAAAATTATAATGTATTCTAATCCAGTCCCTAAAGTACTTTAAAAATCAGACGCTTAATGTTTTGAACGTGTTTAATATTTATTTTATTTTATTTAAATTTTCAAAGCTTATACATTTATAGATTTTCTAATTTGGACGTTTTCAAAGTTTTAATCTCTTTCCAATATGATAGCTTTCAATTTTGATCTCTTCCCAATTCAGAGATTTTTAATATTTATGCTTCTAAATTATTTGAATTGGAGTTATCGAGTGTTTAAATTCCCAGAATTAACGATTTTTAAATATTGAACGTTTCTAGTTGAACATCAAATTGAAATCTTTCTAATTGGAAAATGTTGAACTTCGGATTCTTTGAAATTTTATGCTTTTGAATTTCCTTTTTTCAAACTTGAAAGCAATCTATTGTTTATTTTCGAACTTTAAGGTTTTAAATTCTGAAGAATTAAATATTTAAATAATCCAAATTGGTCAATTTTGTTGCCTTAAATTTTGAACACTTGAAAATCTTACAACTTTCAATTCTCAACTCTTCTAAATTTGAAAATTGTAAACATAGGATTGTTTTGAAATTTTAATTTCAAGTTTTTTCATTTTCAATTGGAAAAATTGGAAACCTTTCCTTTTTTCAAGATCTTACGTTTGAATGAAAGCTATCAATTTCCGCTATACCAAATTTAAAGATCTTCCATTTACCTGCACTTAAGTTTGTTAGTAACAGAATTTAAAGTTTTTGCATTTTGTATAATATTAATTTTTGAGCCTTTAATTTTTGAAACTTTTTCAATTGGGATGTATTCAATTTTTTAATTTTGGCTTCAAAGTTATCATTATTAAATGATTTAATTTCGGACTCTTAAATTCGAAGGCCTATAAAGTTGGGTTCTGCCAAATTCAAGGGTCTTAATGTCTTGAATTTTCAGGTGTTTTAAATAAAATCAGCTTCTATTTTTTTCTTCAGGAAAGACCATAAAATCCCATCAAATTTTGAATTCTATATAATGAAAGCATTTTCCGATTTGTTCCATGTACGGTTCTTTTTTTATTTCTTTTCATTATTAAAAAAAGAACTTTCGTCGCGCAAGCATGCTCGGTTCTTCTATTGACATCCTGGATGTCAACTCGCACGGATTATGAAAGATTCATCCTCAAACACATACACGACAAACCCAAGAAGTTCAAAGAGAATAAAAAAGTATTTTACTACAAACAAATATTACGAAACATTTTCTCTCTGATCTATGGAAAATATTATTTAATCCTCAACCAATTTTATTGAGTTTGTTTTAATATCCGCATATGATTTTAATTTCATATTATATCTACTACATATAAGTCTATAATTCCATAAGGTTGCTTGAGGTTTTAAATGCTCTCATCTTGAAATATTTCAAGACATAAAAAAGACGCTTTGGAAAAAGTGAACCAACCCCTCGATGTATTTTTTTTCTTGAAATTCCTCCCTTTCTTGGTTTAATTAAAAAATAAATAAATGGACTAGAGAAAGGACTCAAAGCGAAGAAAGAGACCAATGACTGAGACCCATTTTGTGTAATTGAAAGTTGAGTCTTAAAAAAAATGAAATGAAACTACCCCCTCGTGACTTTGATCGATTTGATCAAGAATGCCCTACAAGGTTAAAAGAGCCCCGCGGAGTAGGTGGGCTGACTTTTTTCAGGAATGCCATTTGTGTTTCAGACAAAAACGCCCGCTCTGGAGGTAGGAATTACGGTCTGCCTGTATTACTTTCCTTCTCTGTTTTTAATCTCTGTTTATTATTACCTTGTTTTTTCTTTAATAACTTTTTCTTAAAAGTAAACAACCTGTATTTGTTCGCATCACCCGAGAATATTTCTTTACACATTTTTCAAATAGTCGACGCTTACCCTCTATCACGATGCGTTATTGCCCTTTGGCTAGCTTGTATTATTATTTTTTTCCTTTCTACTGGATTCATCACGGATCCAAGTCAGTAGCTTTACCAACGGGGTTTCTCTTCAAGTTTTGCACGGGAGTTTCTAATAGCTAGCGCATTGTCGAAATGGCAATCGGTGTTCGATGAGATTTAATCAGTTTCGTTCAAAATCATGTGTAATTATTTGGATTTTTTGTATTTTTTTGTTTAATTTTCCTGTTTTCTAAGGATTTATATTTGTTCAACCTTGGAAAGCTTTTGAGTTTGTTATGTTTTCAAAAAAGTGCCTGACAATTTGACATGGCGGGGCTGAACCAAGTTTGAATAGAAGTTCCTAAATAGAAGCTTTTTGAAAAAAGTCGATTTTTGTATTTAATCACTCAGAAATTAAGAAATTTTCATACGATTATATGGTAAATATTGTTTAACATTCTTTTCAAAAAATATTTTTTTTATTGTTGTGATTATAGCCCTACGAAAATTTTAAGATGAGAATAACAGCCTTTTTTCAAAAAGGATGTTTTTGAAAAAAGTCGATTTTTGTATTTAATTAAAATGAAGCCGTTCTGCAAATCTATTTGAAAACTGTTTTATTGGCATATATGTGATATCATAATAGCATTTTATTTATTGAATATCAATATCAACGAAGAATAGTTTGTTTACGGGCATTTTGAAAAGTATATTAATTTTAATTGTTATACCTAACGTTTGATTGGGAGTCGCAATAGAATTTCATAGTGACGCAGTACAATATTTGGTCTTATACTCAAATTTTGTCATTCTATATTAATTAAAGACACAAACCTAATCTTTTCAGAAAGCGCCCCTCCGATGATTTTCATTTATAACATAATCTTATCATAGTTTCTTAATTTCTTAGTAATTAAATACAAAAATAGATTTTTTTTTAATTCCTCTGGTTATTTTCATCTTCATCTTCAAATATTCCAATTTGGAACATCAGGTTTTAGTCTTCAGATTCAGAAAGTTTCGAAATATAGATTCCTTCCAACTTTTTATATTAATTTTTTTGTTTCAAAATTGAAATAAAATTTAGAAATGTTGTGGATTGTGACCTTTTCAAAATGAAATGCTTTGCAATATTTTTTATAGATTTATTCTTACTTCTTTCACACGATTTTTAATCAAATTTCTTCATTATTTTTATTTTTCCAACCTCGATTTCTGGCAAACGAAGAAGTAAGAAATTTGAAATTATTTTGAGTTTTCAAATTTTCAAGTAAAAAAGTTGTTAATTTTTTCAAATTTGCAAATTGATAAAATTGAAAATCTGATTTGGCGATTGCCAATCTTGCTCGCTATAAATGTTTTTATATTTCAGGCGTTTTCAAACTGAAAGTCTTTGAAATTCTAACAATAATATTTTTATCAGGAATCTGTATTTTCATTGGAGATGGTAACGATCAATCAGAAGATAAATCTTTTCACACACCGTGAAAATGGAAATCTACAATATCGATCAAAGTTATCTCCTCCAATGCAGACACATTTTAACGTCTTTTCAGGCTATGTGGAGCTATAAATTAAAAAAAAATGTAATTAAATTAATTCAGAAAAAAGAACTTCTCCTTTCGCTCCGCTGGGATTCGAACGCCAGGTCAACTGAATCATTTGACCTGGCGCGAAAGGAAATATTTTTTCTGAATAAATTTAATTCAAAAAACTTATAATTTATAGCTCCGTCTAGTCTGAAAAGACGTTAAAAATTGTCTGTATTAGAGGAGATAACTTTGATCGATATTGTATATTTCCATTTTCACGGTGTATGAGAAGATTTCTCTTCTGATCGGTCGCTACCATCTCTGATGAAAATACAGATTCTCAGTAAAATTGACTTGTATTAAAACATAACATCTTGCAAAAGAAAGCGTATTTCAGAAAAAGGATTCTTTTTCCGATCTCTCTATTAGCTTAGTGGTAGAGCACCTGGCCGGAAATCAGTTGACCTGGCGTTCGAATTCCAATGGAGCGATAAGAGAAGAAATTTTTTCTGAATAAATTTAATTTTAATAATATTTTTGTTTGAATGTTTGAAAATTATGAAGCCTTTCTAATTGTTTCTAATTTTGAAGTTTCTAATTAAAAGGCTTTTATTTTAACAAGTATTTAAAACTTTGAATTGTTATTTTATGACTTCTGAATTTAAAAAAAGTTTTATTGGCGATTTTTGATTTGTATGTTCTTATGTTGAAGGGTTTTCAAATTTGAATATTTTTGAATTGGAATATTTACCATTTTGGAATCCCTATAAATTCTAATAAAATTGTTTTACATATAAATTTATATTCTCAATTTACTGCTTGCAAAATTTAGATTATTTAAACCTTGAAGTATTTTTTAAATTGAAGATTATCAATTTAGTCTCTTCCAAATTCTGAAGGATTTATAGTTTGGAATTTTTCATCAGAAGTTATCTGAATATTTGAAGACTTAATTTTTTTTTTTTTTCAATTACTTTATAATGAAAATGCTTTGAATTCTCTCAAATTTCAAGTTTTACGAAATTGGAAAACTTATATTTTTGTCGCTTCCAAGATTTGAGTGTTTTTGATTTTATGGGATTCTAAATCCTAATAATTCTAAATAAATATTGAAGACGAATATTTAATGAAGATTTTTTTCTAATCAGATTTAAAGTTCCACTTCACGTGTCTCTAATTTTGCAAAATTCGAAACTCAAATTTCATCGAATATCGATTACAAAGAAGACAAGTATTTTTTCATGTTAGCTTAATACTGGGATTCAAACATCGGCCTTCGAATGGGGGTAGCTTTGGTTTTTTGCGGATCGTTCATATATTTTTTGTAAATAGTTTTCAGACTGAAAATTTAGTGTGCTTCCCTTGTTGACTTGTTGAACTGTATTTGTATAAAACGTTTTACGCCACAGATACTTTATGAGGGCTGTGATTGCTACTAGAAAATATCAGTTGCGAAATACGGTGTGTTTTTCAATATTGCATAGGTCTCGGTTTGTAGTTACACTGGAACCTGAATTTGTGCACGGTTTCGGGTCAGGCCCGCAGTGGCTTTTAACACAAGTCCAGGGACTCCGAACGTTAACAGGCAGGCAAATAACGCGCTGAGGGTGCGGTCCTCAAGCTGTTTGTCACGCTTGACTGAGCAGCGCCTCTCTCTCGGTCACGCGGCTCCCACATCTGCAAAAATGTGTAGGCCATCAATTCTAGGAACGCACAAATCCAGTTTACGTAAATCCATGTTCCAGTGTACCAGGCATGTTCCTTTATTAGTGCGAAGATTACCTAATTAGTGAGTGCATTTTAGTCTTAAAATTAGGATCTGAACCCACTGAAACATCCTAATTTAGTTTGACTTTAAAATAGTGACAAATAGAGTACCTAACACTTCCAGCTAATTAAAACGGTGTAATTACCGCCTTGAGGGACAGCGGAATTTCAAATAAAGATGTGACATGCTTCTGTTGACTCTCAAACGTGCAAGAAGCTCCGCGAAAGTCGTGAAAAGTTTTCTGTGACGAGGGTTGAACATATTTCAACCGAGAGGAAAGTAAATGGGAAATTGTCAGTTTTAAAGAGCCTGGAGAAACTAGAACCATTTTTAGCATTTTAAAACTTCACTTTATTTAATTAAATCATTCTTGAAGGTATTTTTTTCGCTACTGTGTTATATTCTTTGTATCTGTATTGTCGAATACTATCTTGAATTAAATTTAAAATCACGTTTCAGTACCTCCATGCTATACTCTCCAATTTGGGATTAGCAGTCTAAACTCTCCAATCTTGTTTTGTGTTGGCACCTAACGCCGCTACTCGTACGTGGCTCTGCGGGCCAGCACAAAACGTGATTAGAGAGTTTAGACTGCTAACCCCAGATTGGAGAGTATAGCATGGCGGTAGCGATTTAGAAGCTTAAAATATTTTAAAATTCGAATTCTTTTGATTTTAGACGGTTTTAGATTCAAAAGTTTTACATTTTGGACAACATCAATTTGGAGAAACTCAAGTAGTATCTTCAATTTGGAAAGCTTTCAAATTTAGCAATTGGGCCATTCCAGAATAGATTGTCTCGACGTGGTTGCGACGTATTTAAAATAATTGATATTGATATATAATGTTCCTGAATTGTCGTTGAGTAAAATAATTTAATCATACTAAAATTATATTATGATTTACAGAATTAAACTTTCATTTGGTAAGAATACATTTTTCATTATCATTAAATTCGATTGCTTTAGTTTTCAAATTAAATAATTTTATAAAATTGAAAAGTTCTTGAAAATTAAGTACATTTTTAATTCTTTCTCGATTATTTGTTAACTTAAAATGTAACATTAACTACATTTATTTTTCTAAGCAAGAAAAAAATCAAAATGGGACAAAATGGATTAACGTCACGCGATTTTTAAAGTATTATAAAATAATCACTAAGAAATATCACGATGAAAACCTCAAAATTTGACATTTTAAAGCAGTATTTCGTATGTTCTTTTTGTATTAAAATTGATACTTGAATTAAAATATATTTAAAAAAATGAAAGTTTAATCCTGTAAATGATAATATAATTTTGGTTTGAATAATTGATATTATGTATTTGCCTAAAATAACAGCATTTTGTGATGTACATGTCAATGTCAATTTTTCAGGGTTTTAAAAGTTTAGAAATTATGAAATCATTAAGTTTACAATGATTAATTCTAAAAAAAATTTACTTCAAATATGTCCCATTTTAGGTCTTGATTTTTAAGCATACGTTTTCAATTTAAAGAATTTCTAAATGCAGTTTGAAAAGTCAATGTCTTGAACAATTAAAAGCATTTGAAATTGACAACTTTCGATAAAAAACGTTTTATTTTGATCAACTGTAAATATAAATTAATTAATGATTTTTTAATTGAACTGTAGTTGAGTAGTAAAGATTAAACAATGGACAGAATTCCACGTTAAAACCCCATTCAGCCTAACATTTTGTAATGCAGAAATAAACCATATTTAATATTTAGGAATATCTTACTATTAATTTAAAATGATCAATTATAAATAATATATTCAAAACTAAACAATTTAAAATTGCATTGTTTGAACTAGAAAGCCTTGAATGTTCAGAATTCAAAAAATGTAGGAAAAATTCGATTCATTTATAAAAATATTCAGAAATTAAAAAAAAATTTTTAAATAATTTAAAATTTAAATGTAGATTTTTGAAGTAATTTGAAATAAAATTTTTGAAGTTCATTAACGATTTAAGAGGCTTTCAAGATATTTCTCGGATTCCCGTCGAAATTCAGTGATTTTTCCATTTTAAGCTTAAAATTCAAAGGAGTTTCACTTTGAGTGTTGTTATTTGCAGTTCAGTTTTTGCTACATTGAATGAAAAACATGTCAGGATCAAGAGTTCGATTTTTTAAATTTCAATGACCGTTAACAATTTTTGCGAACCAGGAAAAATGACCGGGAATTTTTCTCTTCGATTAAAACACCTACCCTGATTTTGTTTTAAATTTCTTCGCAACCACGTCTAGATGATCTATTTTGAAAATTACCCAATTGTAAATTTGTATTCACTAATTTACAAAATTTCCAGTTGGATGGTTTAAAAATTTAAATACCTTCGATTGTGAATTAAAAATTCTGAATTTATCTATATTCGAGGCTTTCATTGGTATAATTTTCCAATTGTCGGTTATAAATTCTTCATTTTTGTGAGTTTGGGGTAGCCTATGGGCTTTGCTTCCAGTCTCACGGAATGATAAATTTACGAGCGATTCCTTGCCAACTGAATTCGATGCTTGGACTATGTAAGCCGGTCATAATTCATCCAATTCGTCATTTTGTTCGAGGACGTGGTCAAGTAAAAGCTCCATCGACAATTTTTTGATGCCGTTAGCGTGGAATCGGAAGTATCTCCCCTGATTGCTTCGCAGGGCAAAATGTCGTCTGAATCATAAGATCGATAAATTTTATTACACGACTCGCGACCAACTAACTAGATTACGCTGCAAGATAGACATGAAATGCAAGCGTAGGTTTTTTTTAAATCCTCGTGATGGCAGCTCAATTTTTGCTATGTTTTTTTTTATGCGGGAACTGAATTTCATTTCGAACTCTTGAAGTGGGATCAATTTTAGATATTCATGTTTAAAAATTCAAAGGTTTTTATTTAGAACGTATCGGTTGAAAATAGAAATGAATTTTAGCTTCCAAATTGAAGGGTTTTAATTTTATATAATTTCAGGGTGGCCCCAAGTCAGAGAAAGCCTAGAAATCGGGGAATTTTCTTGATGAGGGAAAGTCAGAGAAAAGTCAGGGAATTTATAAAAAAAAAAGCAAAAGTCAGGGAATTTCTGTGAGAAGCTTTTTAAGTAATTGTCAGAAATAATTAGGTTTCTAACGTGTAATCCTTTTTTTTAATCACTATGTAGTCACTTTTTTAAGATAAAATCAATTGTAGCCACTTTTTTAAATTAAAATATCACTTAGTCATTTTTGTTTCAATAAATTAACCCAGAGATTAACCAACATTTAATTCAAGCATTATTTCTAAATTTGCAATAGAATTCAGTAATTTGAAGGTATTACAAGTGATTTGAAAGATTTAAGGGTATTTTCCAAACTTTCTATGCAAGAGCGTCAAAAAGTTTAAAGGGATTTCTAAGGATTTGAATGGATTAAAAAAAATTATGAGGTTTTAAAAAATTTCCTAGAATTTAGGAAGATATGAAACTATTTTATAGGGCCTACAAATTTTTTAGGATTTTAAAAGATTCCAAAGGATTTTATAAGATTTCCTAGGATTGTAATGATTCTAAGGGATTTTAAAAGCTCTCAGGCATTTTTAACAGATTTTCAAAGAATTTATTAACATGAATTGAAGGATTTCGTAGGGTTTCAAAGATTTTCAAATATTTCTGGGTATTTTAAAAGATTCCGAGAAAGTTTCAGTCGAATTCAATATTTTGAAGGGATTTTAAAAGATTTAAAAGGATTTAAAATATCTAAGGGCATTTTAAATGTATTTTAATAATTAGGAGTAATTCCCAATGATTTGACCGATTTTAGGGTATTTCTTAAAATTTCAAGGAAAAGAAGTTTTAAAATGTTCCGAAGAACTTCAAATGACTTCAAAAGATTAAAGATTGTAGTTTATTTTATAAAGATTCAAAGAATTTTCAAGATTTTTGAAAAATTTCAAAAGATTTTAAATGATTTAAAAGGATGATTACGAATTTGCAGTCAAATTTAGAAAATTTTTAAAATTGAAAATTGTGGATCCGATATAGCGGATAAAAAAATTTTAAAATAAGTCCCGTGAGTACAAAATGGGTCCTCTGATATTTTTTGGCTTGCTGATTACGAATCTGAAGTCAAAATTCAAAAGGGTGGATCCGATATGATGGCTAAAAAATAAAAAAATTAGCTCCGTGGCTTTAAAATGGGTCCTTAGGGGTTTTCTGGACCGCTGATTGCGAATCTGAAGTAAAAATCTAAAATGGTGGATACAATAATTACTTTATATTTTTGTCCGCTGTATTGGATCCGCCATTGTGAATTTTTTTAAATTTTGACTTCAGATTCGTTGTCAGCGCCAAAAAGACCCTGAAGATTATTTTGAATCCACGGGACCAGTTTTTTAATTTGTTGGCCGCCAAATTGGATCTGCCATTTCGAATTTTGTAATTTTTACTTCTGATTCGTAATGTAAAAAATATTCAAAAATTAGGTCAAAATGGTGCCATACATGTATGGCACTCTGCCGCAAAAGGTTAAATTCAAAACAACCTCAGTGTCACATTATTAATGCACATTAGTCACTTTTATTTTTAAAAATTAGCCACTTTTGAGAGCTGTCGTGAGAATATTATAGAAAAAATGTCTAAATTTAAAGTTAAAATGTTACCAGATTAGAATGTTGGTCTTTGAATATTAATAGTCAGAGAAAAATGAAAAATTAGGCAGGAAAAAATCTAGGAAATGTTAGGGACTTTTGAAAGCGAAGTTTTACGGCCACCCTGAGTTGGAAATTCAGAGTAAACTTTGCCCTAGAATTGGGTAATTTTAAAAACCTATAAATTGCAAGGATTTTTAATTTGGATCTCAATCCATAATTTTGAAGAAACTAAAAAAGAAAATGAGGACATAAACTACAATTGTAGAGGCTTGCGGTCAGGAATAAACACCGGTGCGATTCGAAAATGAGGGAAAAAAGAGAAATGACCGGAGGCAGATGCTCCGACCCAACTTCGGTTTCCGAGGCTCTAGAGTTCTAGACTAAAGGCCCTTGAGTAAAAAGTAAATTAGTCAAGAAGCAAAAAAATTCCCAGGTCCTTGGCCACCTCGGGATAGATTTCGCGAGTAAAAAGTCGGGGTTAAACTCTCAGCGAGCGTTAGAGGATCGCGTGTTCGTTGCTGAAAAGGAACGATTCTGAGCAAAGCCACTTTTTGTTGGAAAAGGAAGATAGCCTCGGTTTTCTCCAATTTCTCTCCGATTATAATTACCACGTTTCACATTATCAATTTTTGAAAAACTTTCTAATATAATGGCAGAGTTTTTTTCAATCTTGTTGAATAAAAATACCTTGGTCGATTTTCAATAATTATTTCCTTCTATTTTTTCAATTTTCAATTTATTTTAATACTTTTCAATCAGTTGCAATTATTAAAAAATTCCAAGGAATTTTCAAAAGTTTCAAAAAGATTCTCATCAAAATTTTTATTATTTATTTTTATGTATCTCAGGCCTCGGACTCACGCCACTTTTTACACTTTTTGACACATTTGTATGCAACTATTTTGATACTATTCTGAACAAAAATGACACTAATACTACTATTCTCTCAAATTGCTCGCTAATGCAACTATTCTTTCACTTTGCCTGCAAACAGATTTTCAAAATTCTTCGCTGATTGGCTAAAATAACATATCGGCAATCTCAAAAATCGAAATTTCAATTTTCTTTTATATTTTGAAGATTTCAAAAGTTTTCAAGGGGTTTCAAAGATTTTTAAAACATTTAAAGAGATTTATACCACGAGACCACAAAGATTTCAAGGAGTTTTAAAGAATTTTATCTGGTTTCAGGGAGTTGAAATGATCTTACAGGATTTCAAAGCTTTTAGAATATTTCAAAAGATTGCCAGGGATTTAAAAAAATTTCAAGAACTTTCAGAGAATTTCGAAAAATGTCTAGAGAACTTCACGGAGTAAATAAAATGTTTAGGGGTTTCTAGGGGATTTCAAGGGGGGTGGGGGAATTGGAGACTTTACCAGGAATTTCAAAGGATTTCAACAGAATTGAAGTATTTTCAATAGATTTGATCGGATTTCAATTTATTTCAAGGGATTGAAAAGGCTTTTCCGTTTTTATAGGATTTTAAGCAGAGGAAAGATTCTAAGGAATTTGATGAGTTTAACAATTTTTCAAGGGGTTTCAATGAATTTCGCTCAGTTTCAAAATATTTTAGAAAGGTACCCAGGATATCAGTGATATTTAAAAGATTGCAAAGGAATTTCGACGGATTACTAAAGAACTTTATGGGGGAATAAAGTCAATTTTAAGGTACCTCTAGGGATTTTTATGGATTTCATGAGATTTCAAGGGATTTCAAACATCTTAAGAGATTTAAAAAGATTGGCGAGTTGCCCAGGTATTTCAGAGTATCTTAACAGATTTTAGGGGTTTTTAAAGTTCTTCAGCGGATTATAAAGTTTTTATGGAATTTTAAAAGATTCGAAAGGATTTTACGCGATTTTGTGGTAGATGTATATTGTATACCAAATTGTAAAAATAGTGAGCTCACCCATTTAATATTTAAAAAAATAATAATTTATGACACTATTTTTGAACATTTATGCTGCTACATATTAAGACAATTTTTTAATTCCTAAACGGTTCCGAGGCCTCTCATCTATTTTTTGGAAACGGAAATTCAAGTCTTCTTCTCTTAAACGTGGATATCCCTCAAGGGGTAAATCAAAAATTACGTCAACATTATCGGAAAATTGCGTTAAGTAATTTATGGATAGCCCCCAATCGGTAAATAAGAAGCCCAATCCAAAATCAGTATTTCAGGACGAAGAATTTCATTTTCAAGATGGAAATTGGAGAAGACTTTCTTCTTCGTCTTTGGAAATCTGGTTTTGTGTGAAAGTTTGACTTGGACTTTCGGGACAAGGCGATACTTGAGCTAGATGAAAGTGGGTCTCCGGTAACGGGTTGTCGCATCTTGGTGGAAAACAGGGAAAATAACAAGGCAAAGTTTTCACCAGACTGTGGCGATTTGGAGGGATGAAAACTTTCTGGCGCCGCTGAAAGCGTGTTTTGGACGACCAACGACCAAACGACCAAGCCATGACCTGTCCCGCTCGATATTTACAGAACCATGGATGTGAAATTATTGGACGTTCAGTTGATAATACTTGGCCCACGTCCATACGAGTGCTGTTATCCGACCCCTTCAGCGCTTCGTGATTTTCATTTCCGCTTCCACTGTCGATCCAAGACCGATTGTAAACTCAAAGGGTCGACTTT
Source organism: Andricus quercusramuli (assembly GCA_932178445.1). Lineage (NCBI taxonomy): Eukaryota > Metazoa > Arthropoda > Insecta > Hymenoptera > Cynipidae > Andricus > Andricus quercusramuli. The sequence goes on along the minus strand of CAKNXH010002207.1, from coordinate 249,559 downwards.
ATCGATCTTTCTTTGTCATCTGAATTATATTTCTTAGACCTTAGACTCTCAGAGAGACTCTCTCAGGGGGTGGTTACTGAAATGTCGATTTTCCGCTCCCCTGGCTTCACATCACAAGTTCTATTTTTGTAACGGTATCCTAGTTCTTTTTTTTCAAGGGAGTAAGTTAACTCAACTTTGTTCAACGCTTCGTAAAAGTTTTTTAGTTGGGAATTTCAACTTTTGAAAGATTCTAAAATGTATGGTTCTTAAGGGTTTACATATCTGTACTGCTTTCGCAAATTGTCCGTACGATCAGCCCGAGTACTACTAGGTCTATAATTTAATTCGGTGTCTTTACTTTGATGTCTTGTAACCCTTGATCAAACTTAAATTTTTTCCCGCCCTAAAGTAGTTTTAGAGGGCGATCCTTAAACTTCAAAACACAATATAATAGGTGGCGGCCCTGCGGACTTATCTTTAAAATTATTTGTGAGTACAGTGGTGCCGACAAGGTTCATTTCATGAACTTTGGTTTTCATACCATCAATCTGAGAGACATTGCCAATCAAAATTTCGTTTGGATTGCTTCTAATCTTTGAAACTTCTTAGTTTGAAAGCGATTATTTTTTTATCTGAAAATTTTTAATTCTCAGCGATTTTTAAATATAAATCACATTATTTTTTCTCGTTTTGAGTAGCTTTGCAATTCAGAGACTTTTAATTCCAAATCGCTGTTAGACTTTACATTCTAAATTTTATTGTTTAAGGTTTACCTGTCACTGGCCAAGAAATACTAACATAGAAAATAAATTTTTAATTGCAGTCTTTCAAATTTGAAAACTTGAGAATTTTAGTACATTAACTCCAGAAATGTATATTTTATTTGTTCAATACGTGGTTTTCATGAAATTAAGAAATTCGAAAGCTTTTAAACTAGAAGGATTTAAAAAGTATATCCTTCTAAAATCAAAAGGCCTTCAAATATTACCAGTTTTTCATTTATATGTAAATTTTCAGGATTTCAGAATTGAAAGCTTTTCAGTGGTAGTTCTTTTTTTTTTAATCAAGGACATTACATTTGGGAGTCTTGAAATTCAAGTTTCAAATTTAAGTTTGAAGAATAAAACGTTTATAAATTATTAAAAGTAACAGGTACTTCATTTTTAATCGAAAATTAACATGAATAAAATATGTTATACTGATACAGAAATTGAAACTGTGAATTCTACATTTTGGGAGATTTTGGTAACACCAAAATCATCCTGTGTATGGAAATAAAGTTTAATAATTTTATGGAAATTCACTCTGTTATGTAAATATAGCTTTTAATTTAAGCTCGTCAATGTATTCGAAAGTCTCTCCTGTAAAGCTATTTTACGGAAAAATAATATTTTGTCAGAAATGATTTATTTATCTAGATTGTTTTTAAATTTATAATAAAGCTATCAATTCTGTACTGTTTTCATTATTAATATTGTGGATGCCATAAAAGCTATTTAATCCCTTTATGACAAATTTTACTTGGACAAATTTGTAATAATTATTATCAAATATTCAAACAAAAATGTAATGTTAAATTTAAATAAAAATGTAAATCCTTTTTAATAAATGACTTTGACATATCCCGAAGTTTATTGAACTTCCATACGTTATTGGAAAAAGGGAAGAGGACTTAATTTTAATTGCCGACAGCAACGAACGATCGATGTCCTATATAAATGTCAGTGGCTTTTTTCAATGATAGATGGAAAAGCTGTCGTATCAAAATGTCACGAAGATCTCAAACCCTTTTAGCTGCAAATGAAAACAAATCGCTTTAAGATGCAAGCTCGAAAGATCCAAGATTATTGCCAATAAAAAGTGAATCTCCGATTTATCTTCATATACTCCAAAACGAAGATTTAGTATAAAATGCTTGTTTGCCAACGGCCATAAGATAAATATCAATGTTGCCTCGAAACTAAACCAAGAAAAAGTAAATTTTAAAATCCTATTTTTTTAAAAATAATTCTTACTCACTTAATTAAAAGGAAAGTAAAGTAACTTACAAATTACACAATTTGGGGAGAGCTTCTAACAATTTCGTCGAGTTTTTCCTACGCAGATAAAAAAAAAACTAAAGCAATCGAAAATTGCAAATTAACTCTCGAGGAATTACCATGTAGAATTGGGGGGAAAAAAACGAAGCGAGGGTAAGTCGCCGAGAGCGCAGAACACCGAATTCGACGGAAACTGACAAACACGAATCGCTTTTAGCTTAAACACTGCCCAAAGGTCGTAAAATTCATTTAAATTTTATGTGAAAATAATTATCCGAATTAGATGCCTCGTTTCTTACAAGTAATTTGTAGAATTTTTAAAAATAGAGTCTAGCCCATCATTTTTTATGCGTGCATAATAGCTGCTGGATTGGGGAAGTGGGAAAACCGGGAAATGACAAAGAGTTTCTTTTTTGACTGGGAATTTAAAAAATTTTGAAAAAAAAAACCTATCCAACCACATTGTATAATGCACTTTAAAATAAGTTCAATTTCAACTTTTTTTTCAATGTTAAGTTTAGTTTTTAACTTTTTCAATAATGAAATCATTTAATTTACAATTCGTAATTCTAAAATATTTTACTTTGAAAATTTCCATTTTGGGTTTTAATTTTCAAGCGTGCATTTTCGATTTAGAAAATTTAAAATGCAGTTTTGAACACTTACAAGGAGATGATTAGAGTTGGATTTTTTTTAATCTTACAAATTTCCTGCTGAGATTCCATTGGATGACTATTAATTTGCCAAACTATTATTTGCTGATAGCGATGTTTGCGAAAAAATCGACTTTTTCTGCAAAGAATTCTTATGCATTGAAATATTTTTTCAAAGAATTCTCATGTAAAATGTTGTGAGTATAACATTTTTCACACTTGTTTTTAATACAAAATTAGATTTTTTCTTGAATTTTCAACAGTTAAAAATTCGATTTTCAATTTGCTTCAATTTTCACTTCACAATTTTCTTCAATTTTTAATGTTCTGGGAAATTAATAGTCATCCAATTGACTCTCAGATGGGCAATTTGTGGGATATAAAAAAAATTCCAACTCTGATCATCTCCTTGTTAAACAATTAAAGTCTAAAAGCGTTTGATCTCGAAAATTTTTGAAAAAAAAAAAAAAAACGTTTTAAGTTAATCAATTTTAAGTGTAAATTATTTAATGATTTTTAAAATGAAACTGTACTTCAAGTATTAAAAATTAAACAATAATTGATTTTACCAGAGATTTCTGAATGATTTGGTTCAAAATTAAAAAATCTACAGTTTTTAACATAAAAAATTGTACTGTTTCAAATATTGTTTCAGTCTAAAATATTTAATTTTTAACACATTTGATTTTAAAAAAATTTTAATTAAAGAAAACAACGATTTTTTAGTATTCAGAAATTTTTTAATGTTCATTGAAAATGAGTAGTTATAAATCAAATATTAAAAACTGTACAATTTGAAACTAAATTGTTTGAAATAAACTTGAACTGTTAAAATGTCAGTGTTTCAATTTAAACTTTGAACGTTACAATGTTAATTATTGCATTTTTAATCTTTAAATAAAAGTGTTGAATTTCGATGTATAAATAACAATTAAAAAGTTGGTAATTTAAAACGGCTTGATATAAAAAATTAACTTCTTATTTAAAAAGCGTTCTTAAAAAAAATTATAATTGTTCAACTTTAAATGTTTCTAACTTAGAATTGCCTTCCTAAATGATATAATTTTGAAAATTTACCAATTTATTAATTCATTCTTCAAATTAAAGCATTGCAAATGATATCATGGATTCATACTTTTTAACCAGAAATCTTGAAACTGTTTAATTCAAAAGTGTTAAAAGCTTTCGTTTTATACGTGTCAAATTTTTTTATTTCAATGTCCGTGAAAATATTGTTCGGACCGGGAGAAAAAAACGGAAATTTTTGACTTCGACTAAAACGGCCACCCTTTGTGTGGAACTAACTTTGTACTCAGAAAAATATAATTATTATTACATCACTAAGCCATATCCCTTTTGGGTAAGCGTGGCTCACTCGGTGAGGAAGAGAATTATTGTATGAGGTGGTATGGAGGGGGGGGGGTATAGATTATTCTAGAATTTTCGTGTTGATTATTCAAATAACACGTTTGTTCCGCAACCCTGCTCCGACCCAAGTCGCTGATCAATCTTTAGCAATCACCCAAGGCGAAGAGCTTCACAAAATCACTATCTAAAGCTCTCCACTCAGGCCCATTAGTATCCAAGGCCATTGAAAAAGCAGTTCAATTTATATTCAAAGTTAGAAATGAATTTGAATAAAATAAATATTTTTCGGATTGTGAAAAACATGGAGATTGATGAAAGTACCGTTTGATTTGCATTTTTCTTTAGACGTGACACGAAATACAATTAGAGTTAGTGAAATAGGATAGGAGAAAGCTTTTTTGGCTCTTTACAATTCACTGAAGACATCGAACAGACTAGCGAATGCAAAATGTTGATTTAATGCACATTGTACTCGAACATTTCTGTGTTTCGGCCTTATCTTTCTCCTGATACTTCCGTTCTTGCATTCGATTTTGTCTCACAGACATTTCCATTCTTGAGTTCAAAAAATTGTACCTGCACCTCGTTTTATATTCATATGTCTCTTTATGCATGATATTTTCACAATACTTACCGAGCACTCGTTCTCTTTACTGACCCATCATTATTCCGACCAAAATATTATACATAAATGTGGCAGAGGTAAAGTAAAAAATAAAATAAAAAATTTTACGTAACAATTAGATTTGTCTATGTTGAGTGGCCACACATATGTATAATATCTTGGATTCTGCCTTAAATTTATTCATTTACCTGCCATTGTATTCGTAGGCTAGATTCACGCTCTGGAAGAACCTCCTTTCCTTTTCCTTAAAGTGAGAAACTTTATAAGAGTTCCTGAAAATTCAGATTGATAATATTTTAGTTTTCGGAACTAAAGTGGCAACTCTATTGAAGTCTGGATATTGTATGAATTTAATGTTTAATTTTTTATATTGGAAAATTTTTATTGGAATTTTTTTCATACTCCTCCCAGTAATACGACATATGAAATCTTCAATTCAAATAGCCTAAAACTGTTAGACGTCATAGTCGATTTTAAATTAAGAGCTTTTCAATTTTTATGTTTTTATTTACAAATACTTAGATATTTATGTTTCAACGTTTTCGATTTTAAATGCTCTTTCAAATTTGAAAGCTTCTCATTTAAGGTTTTATTAAATTAAAGGGTTTTCGATTTTTAGAAACTTTTTTAATTTGACAAGATCCAAAATCGAAGGCCCTCGAAGTTAAAATCCATGCTAAGATATTTAATTTCTTCTTTTCCGATTCTGGTAGGGGATTGTTTTCAAAATCCAGTGGAAAGTTTGGAAAAAGGTTAAATTAAAAAAAAAATCGGTCATTTTTCTGTATAAAAAAAATCAAAAGAAAAATACGAGAGATACTACAAAAGGTTACATAGCAAAGTTGTTCTCTTTAAACGCTGTACAAAAAGTTCTTGTGCCAATTACGTATGTGTTGGATATTACTTTCTTATGAAATTATCACGGTTAGAACAAAATGTGATTTTTTGTATAGGGTTTAAAAAGAAAAAACTTTGTTCTGTAAACTTTTTTAGCATCTCCCGTATTTCTTGAAAAAAGGGAAATTTTTGTTTTTCAAAAAAATCGCTGCTCTTTAATTTGGATAATTTTACACTTTTACCAAATTCTCCAGCGGATTTCGAAAGATTATTTAATCTCACCAGAATCAGAAAAAGAAAGTTAAATATCTTGATTTTCAAAGCCATACAAATGTTGTAAACAATTCTTGAACTAGGTCTAAAAAATTTGCTAATGCCAAAAGAGAAACTTTACACCAATTTAAAAAGCTTTTACATTCCAATGATTTTATATTTTGACATCGTCTGGGCTTTCAAATTTCAAAAAAAAAAAAAAATTGCAAACCAGAATTTAATATTAAATTTAATTCAAAAAATCCTTGGAGTAGTTTTTCATCACTTAGAAAATTCAAGAATAAAGATAATATGTGTCATTCCACAAGAAAAGCTACCACTTTGTCGCTCGTAGTGTCCTGGAAGTGACCGGAAGTGAGTAAATTTTATGTTTGAACAAAACATGTAATATGTGCACTTACGGCCTCTCCAACTTTCTATGCGTTTATCTCGAAAAGCTGGCTGTCAAAGTTCTATGCATTCTTATACCGACAAAGGGGTACCTTTCTTATGGAATGACATATTTATTATAATATACGCTACCGACGAATGATATCGGATCTCTAACCAAGTGACAATTAAAAATTAGCCTCTACGTTGAAAAGTGATAGCACCGTCCAGAATGCAGATAAAAATATGTTTTTAAATCATTAAAAAGCTTATTAAATTCTGCGTTAAATAAGCCACAGTTTAAGTAATTTGGCCTTTTGGATATTAATTTATGGCGTGAAAAATATAAAAATAAAAATCTGATTTTTAAGGAATTTTCTACTTTAACTTCAACCCACAAGACCAAATTCCTTCAACTAGGGCTAATTTAACGCAGAATTTAATCAGCTTTCAAATGTTCCTTAAAAATATTTTTATCTACATTCTGGACGTCTAATTTTTAATAGGTCATCCGTTTAATGGTCCGATACTATCCGTAGGTAGTGTAGGAAAATGGAATAATTTTTTTGTCTCCAAATGTTATTTAATCTTACAATCGAGAGAATGCCTCTTTTGGTTCTGGTAGATTCCTCGTTTAATGATCCCATTCCCAAGTTGACAATGTCATGCTCATGAAATCCTCATTATCAGTCCTTCATATCACGGAGTTTCTTCCTGGACGTACTAGCAGACGCTATTACGAAAGTGAAACTGTAGTTGAGATAGTATCACGCAGTATGTTAATTATTATTATCAGTACTTGTATGCGCGTAAAGAGAACTTTTCGCCGACCACAGTACTGGTGCGATTAGTTCTATCAGCTTGCTTGAGCTTGCATGGCGGGTTATGGTTGTTTCAGGCCGCAGCCGCAGCAGCTGCAGCATCCCCATTACTGAAGACTCCACTCTCGACGGCTCAGCAGGCTAGCTACGCAGCTGCAGCAACATATACAGCAGTTGCAGCACGTGCCGCTTACGGTGCAGCTGCAGCTGCAGCACAACCAGTCGCAGGATACGCCGCAGTTGCCGGGTAAGCTTCCATTTTTTCTTTTTTTTTTCATTCCAGATTTCAGGTCCTCGGAGAAGAATCTAATGAAGAATCCCCTAGGATCCATCAAATCTTCCTTTTTGTAATTCATTCATCATTCTAAATGAAGACTTTCCAGGGAAAAGTGTGTTACCCTTGATCGGGGCAGTTTATGGACAAATGAGTGTTTTCTTGTTTCAGGCTTTGCAAACAGAATTTTGTTGAAGTTTTAAGAAATTCTTATCTTGTTCTGCAATTCTTTAAATTGTTATTAAAAACTATTTTTTACCATAAGCTTAAGATATTGTTAGGGTGGATTATCGAAGAAAAGGTGAATATTTGGGGTAAAGATTTGAATTGCAATGAAATTTAATTTTAATATATATTTGTAGGTGGCGGACCTGTTTTCTTTTTTGTATGAGAATTTTGATTTTTACACTCTGAAGGTATTAAAATCAGGGTGTCCACCGATTAGGGAAGACTAGGCAATCAGGAAAGGGTTAAAGAATTTTGTTAGTCACTTTTCTTTAGATAGTCATTATAGTCACTTTTTTAGAGAAAAGGATCACTTTAGTCAATTTTATTTCAATAAATTAACCCATGGGTTAACCACTAGTGAATTCTGAATTCTATTTCCGAATTTTCTTGGACTATTTTAAAATAATTTAGAGTCATTCTCAAGAGATCTAAAAAGCTTCAAGGGATTTCAAAATATTGAAAAATTTTTAAATATTTCAGGGTGATTAAAAAAATTCCAAGAAATTTTTAATAGTTTTCAATAATTTGATGGTATTACAAAGGACTAAATGATTTTAGTGTATTTTTAATAATTCCAAGGAATTTTGAAAGGCTTTCGAAATTTGCAGGGGATTTCAAGGGATTTCTAAGGTTTTAAGTAATGTTAAAGGATTTCACCATTTTCATGGGGTTTTTAATCATTTCCTAGAATTCCGGAAGGTATGGAACGATTTTATAAAACCTTTTAGGATATTTTAAAATACTCCAAGGGATTTGATCAGATTTCCGAGGATTACAATGATTTTCATAATAGAAATTTAAAAGCTTCGAAGTATTAAATGTACTTTCAAAGAATTTATGAACAATAATTGAGAGATTTCGTAGGGCTTCAACGATTTTTAAATATTTGAAGGTATTGCCAAAGATTTTGAAGGATTTAAATTTTTTTGGATATTTTAAGAGGTTCCAAGGCATTTTCAGTCGGTTTCAGTAACTTAATGAGATTTTAAAAGACTAAAAATATTTTAGGGTATTTCAAAAGATTTCAAGGCATTTTCAATTAAATTCAGTAATTTGATTGGATTTCAAAGATATACTTTAGTGTATTTAAAAAGCTTTCAAGGCATTTTTAAGAGTTTTAAGAAGTTGCAAGGGATTTAAAAATATTTTAAAAGGATTTGAAATATATTAGGGTATTTTTTTAATTCCAAGAAATTTCAAAGGATCTTAAATATTTTAGTGTTTTTTTTTTTAATAATTGCAAAGAATTTTCAAAAGCTTTACAAAATATCGAGGGATTTCAATAGAGTTTTAAGGATTTCAAATATTTTAGGGTATTTCAAAAGATTCCAAGGCATTTCCAAAGATTTTAATTATTTTAAAGGATTTAAACAAATTTTCATGCGGTTGTAAAGAATTTCCTAGAATTTCGACAGATGGAAAGATTTTACAGGACCTATAATGTTTTAAAATATTTAAAAAGATTTCAAGGGATTTTATAAGGTTTTCGAGGATTTCGATGATTTTAAGGCCTTTACAAGCTCTAAAGGTATTTAGCATATTTTCCAGGATTTCAGGTAATATCATTAGATTCCATAGAATATCACGGGATTTTATAATGTTTTATTAGATTTCAAACTATTTATTTATAAGAAATAAGCGATTTCTTAGGGTTTCAAAGATTGGAAGAGATTTTGAAATATTTTTGAAATTAATTTGGAATTCACACTGAATTCTTATTAATTTATTCTGAATTCGTGTAAAGTCTTTCGATTCTTTGGAATGCAATTGAATTTTCTGAATTCTTTTAAGTGATCCTGAATTTATTCAATTCTACTCAATTCTATCCATTTAAAAAAATTAAGTGTTTGTTCAATTTATCCTGAAGTCTTTTAAACTCACCTTGTTAAAAAATTCGAACTTTTGTTTTTAAATACTAATGCGCAGGGAAAATGAAAAATTAGTCACGGAAAAGTCATGGAAAAGTCAGATAATAAAAAATAATAATAAAATAAAAAATAAAAAGAATGTTTTTATGGGCTTTTTTTATCTTTCAAATATATTCTACATCCAAGTCGTTTCAGCGGTTCATAAAAATGTTGGCACGTTTTCTATCTTTTGGCAAAGCGCGAAACAAAGAAAAAGAAGCAGTAATTTTGTCTCACTATTACCCTGGTTCACACTAAAGATTTAGCAAATATTTTAAAATAGACATTGGCCCCCACCATCCATTTTTTACGATCCTAGACACTCAATTCTTTATTTTGAAAGCCATCTCTTTTTCTATTTTTAAGAAACATTAACCTGGCTTCTTTGAGGATTTAACTTTTGTTGAAAAATTAAACTGTTCGGTTGAAAATAAACTTTTTTGCCTAAAGTTAAAATATTTTTATGAAAATTTAACTTTTTGGTAGAAAATTAATTTTGTTGTTGTTGAAAAATCATATTTTTGGGTTGAAAATTCAACCGTTTTGTAGATAACTATCGTCTTTATGGCTATAAAATTCAACACTTTTGATGAAAATTCGTGTTTTTTGGTAGAACAAAAGTCTTCTTGATGGAAAAATCATCTTTTTGTTAGAAAATTCAACTATTTTGTTAAAAAATATTCTTTTTTAGTTGAAAATTCAACTACTTGGTTAAAACTTGAATTAGTTTTTCTAGAAATTCATATTTTTTAAAGATTCACCGGAAAAATTTAACTATTCCATTTTTAGAAAATAATTCTTCCGGGCTTAAAAGTCATCTTTTGGGTTGAACCCTTTCGTTGAAAATTCGTTTTTTTTTTTTTGCTGAAAATACATTTTTTAATTGAACAATGTTACTATTCCATTTTTATTCAAATTTATATTTTTTATTGAAAATTGATCTCTTTAATTGAAAATTAATGTATTTCATTAAAAGTTCATCTTTTTGGTCGACAATTAATCTTCTCAAAAAATAAACTATTCGGTTGAAAATTAACTTTTTTGCTAAAAATTAAACTATTTTTCTGAGAATTTAACTTTTTGGTAGAAATTTTTTTTTGTTAGTCAAAAAATTGTATTTTTGGGTTGCAAATTCAAGCATTTTGCAGATAATTATCGTCTATTTGGTTTTAAAATTCAACAATTTTGTTGAAAATTGATGTACATTTTTGAAAATTCGTGTATTGGCACAACATCAAGCTTCTTGCTGGAAAATTAATCATTTTTGTTGAAAATGTAACTATTTGGTTAAAAATTCATCTATTTTGGTTAAAAATTCAACTACTTGGTTGAAAGTTGAACTAGTTTGTTAGAAACTCATATTTTTTAAAGATTTACCTCCTTAGTTGAAAATGTATATATTCTATTTTTAGATAATAATTCTTCCGGGTTAAAAAATCATCTTTTGGGAAAATTAATTTTTTTTTAAGATTCATAATTTTTTAGTTAAAAATTCATCTCTTATATTTCAGAATCTAACTATTTTGTTGAAAATTCATTTTTTCGTTGTTTATAATTAATGTTTTTACCTAAAAATGTTAATTTTCCATTCACGATTGAAAGTTTATATTTTTATTAAAAACTAATCTTTTCTAGTTGAAAATTGATGTATTTTGTCAAGAATTCTCTTTGGTGGAAAAATTATCTGGTTTGGTTGAGGATTCAACAATTTGGTAGAAAATTAAATTAATCGGTTGAAATTAAACTTGTTTCTCAAAAATGCCTATATTTTTGGTTTAAATTTAACTATTTGTTAGAAAAATAACTTTTTTTTTAAATCATATTTTAAGTTTGACAATTCAACCGTTTTGTTGATGATTTGTTCCATCGGCTTTAAAATTCAACCATTTTGTTGAAAATTAATGTATTTTGTTAGAAATTCTTTTTTTTTTTTGTATAACATTAGTCTTCTTGATCGAAAAATAATCTTTTTGGTAGAAAATTAAACTATTTGATTAAAAATTGTTCTTTTTTAGTTGAAAATTCAACTATACTTTTGTTAGAAATTTATATTTTTTGAAGGTTCACCTCTTTGGTTTGAAATGTTACTTTTTTGTTAAAACTGCGGTTTTCTTTTGGTTAAAAATTCATCTTTTATCTTAGAAATTCACTATTCCATTCCTGGTTAGAAATGTATCATTTATAGGTTGAAAATGCAACTATTTGGTAGAAAATTAATGTATTTCTTGAAAATCCTTCTTTTTGGTTTGATAATTAATTTTGTTTGTTGAAAATTCAATATATATTTCCACTTGAAATTTTAGGAACTTACAGTGTTTCATTGGATTCAATACTTTATTCCTCCATTATTACCTTGTTTTCGTGTAAAAGAACCCTCTTTCCTATGTTTTGATAGCATTTTGGGCTACATTACTTTGGGGGGGGGGGGGGGCAAAATTATTTTTTCCATCAAAACGGGGGGGGGGCAACAATAACCTCGAATTGTTAGCGTAGTTTAAGGACGACCCCTTTCTTAATTTAGTACAAAATTGAACACCCACGGAGAACGTTCATTAAATTCAAGGTTAAACGAATTTTAATTGTGCTAAAAGTGGAAAAAGAACTTTGAAAGCTACTACTAATTAACTTAACACAAGTGTCCCTGGAAAGTCTTCGCATTTCAGTTTTTTCCCGTCCACTTATGTCTCTTCTGAGTTGCCATTTAACACGCCTGATCGGTTCCTTACAGCAGAAATCGCCCACTAGGTCGTGCTATTCTTAATACGAGTAGAAGAGACGAGGATGAATGTGTGACCCTCCCTGAAAATCCCGCCAAAAAACTATGACTAAACATCCGTAAGACTTTATACCCTTCTCCTATCATATCTAATCATTTAATCACTTCTATCCAAAGAAACACCACTGGATTGCCAGATTCCACCGGAAATGAACATTAATTTAGGACATTTTCTTTATCGAGATTTTCTGTTTTGCAGTTATGGACGAGAATACGCCGACCCATACCTGGGACACGGTATTGGACCCGTAGCTGGCTATGGGGTGAGTTAAAAATTATTTTTATTTCGATGCAATTTTATGAATATTGGATAATCGACATTCGTAGTGACTTTTTTATATTTAACATAAATTCAAATAAGATATTTTTTTAATTAGCCACTTGTATTTTTTATTTCAGTTTCACTAACAAAAAGTTAAATGAAATGCGTTTTGGATTATGGTTTTTTTTGAAAGGCTTCCTTTTAAAATTTAAATCCTGAATTTCATTCAAAATCAATCAACTGAAATGGCAGGGTTTAAATTTTGAAACATTCTTAGTTGAAAGCGTTCAAAATCAACAGCTCTCATTGTTAAAAAAACGACCCAAAATTAAAGTTTTGAAATTAAACAGCTTCTTGCTATGAAGGCCTTGAATTTCAATGCTTCTAAATTGACAAATTTGTCATTTTGTAAATCATTTAATTTCAACGATTTATGTTTCTAAAGATTTATATTATATTATGGGTAATTGTCAAATTTTAAGCAAATTTTAGCACCTACAGTGGCAATAATATTATTATTAGGAATTAAAGATTTCATAACGGAAATTTATCTTATCACATATAAAAATGTTAAATCCAAGAAGGGCAGTTATGAAAACAAGAAATAATAATGAATCCATGCGTACGCGTATGTAATCAGTCGTACGCGGTTCTAGTGTACCGTACGGTAATGATGCGAGAAAAATGTTGAAGTTTAACCTTTTTTAATGTTTATAAAAAAATAACAAATTTTAATTATGAAAAGGCACTTACTTATGAAAGAAAACACCAACAAGCAAGTAACGGAATGGTTTTTATATTTTATATTTTAAGCTCAATTTTATAAAATCTTGTAGTAAACGATACGCATAATATTTTTGTATTTATTACTCAACTGTAACTACAATATTTTACTAGAAAAAAAGACGTACGGTAATGACGTCTGAAATGGCAAAAAATGAGGGATAGACTTCAAGGCTTTTACAATATTATTTATTTGACTTAAAAAATGTGCATACATTAAATTTATGTTCATGTGAAGTTTGCAAACTAGATACGTTAAGCGTTTTTCAGGTTAATGCCTAAAAAAATCGAGAAAATCAGTTTATCCTTGTGCAAAGTGTGGTTGGGACGCCGTACGGTAATGACGTTTCGGGTGTTCTTATATTAAATTAAAGTAAATGGGAACAGAAATGAAAAAAAAGAACTGACCATTTTGTAGAGGATGATAATAAGTGTTTATTAAAATTTAAAAAAAAATCAGCACGAGTTTCTAAGTTAATTTTATATTACTGGGACTTCAAGTTTGCCTTCAATTTGACAATTACCCTTATATAAAAATATAACTTTTAAACACGAAAATCGGCAAAAAGCCGAGACAGGGTATATGCTTGGAGAAACCTGGAAACGTCAGGGAATTTTTGTTTAAGTCAGGGAATTTTTTCGAGATCGTGTATAATTTTTTTGAATTGTAATATAAAATTAAATAACAGTGCTTTTTCATTTGTAAAAGTAGCTTTTTATTACTGGATTTAACTATTTGATTGAAAACTCGTGCTTCCTGGTTGAAAATTAATTTTTTAACTGAAAATTTAACTATTCAATTGTTGTTCGAAAATTCATCTTTTTGTAGAAAACTGATGTTATTGGTTAAAAATTCACGTTTTTTGTTTAAAATTGAACTGTTCCGGTTAAAGATTCATTATTTTAGTTGAAAATTCATTTTTTTGTTGTTTCAAATTCAACCATCAATATTCTTCCATCATTTTAGTTGAAAATTCATCTCTTTGGTTGAGAAATGATTTTTTATACTGAACATTAAATTATTATTATATTTCTGGAAAAAAGTTTATCTTTTTTAGTTGGAAATTCAACTATTTTGTTTAAAATGTATATTTTACTGATGAAAATTTATATATGTTGTCGAAAATTCTTCTTTTTGGTAGAAAATTAATCTTCTTGTTTAAAAATTAATTCAACTATTTGCTTGAAAATTTATTTATTTTGTTAAAAATTCGTTCTTTTTTTGTTGAAAATTAATTTTTTTAACTGAAGATTTAACTAATCCAGTTGAATATTCCATCATTTTGTTGAAAATGCAATATTTTTACCTTAAATGTTAGGAATTCGAAGTGTTTAAAATTTAATTTAATATAGTACTCATATTAATTTTACTTGAAAGAATATTTTTTCCTATTTTCATGAAAAATCTCCTGATTTCCCTTGTTATTACCTAGTTTCTACTCATCTGGAAAATATATTTCATTCAAAATATTAATATAATCTTTACTGAATTTCAAGCATATGAAGTAAAAATAAAATTTTGTCTTAATTATTACTCACATTCATGAACTTTAGGAACAAATTAAATAAATTATTAATTATGGTTTTAATATAATTTATCAAAGGCTTCTAAATTTAACATATTAATTAAATTTCTAGAAACTTGTACCATTAAGAAATTACTTATCCTTTAATTGAGTTACTTTCACAAATGAAAAAAAAACAGTTTTTTAATTTTACCTATGAAAAATTATACCTAGAAAAACCTTGCGATACCTGGAAAATACCTAGAATTGTCAGGATTTGAGTAGACACTGTGGAATTTTTGGTTCGCAAGCTTTACTGGCCCCTTATAAATAATTGAATCTTTTTTTAGGACAACAATTAATTTCCAAATTTTTTCTGTTTTAGGCGACAGTCTATCGAGGCGGTTACAACAGGTTCACGCCTTACTAAGATGTAGGAAGCACAGTGAAGCCTTCCAGTCAAAGTACACCCAGCAGATCATGACCAGAAATTAACACAATCATCAAACCCACCAACACGATGCCTGAACCTTCTAACCTGTCGATGTCAGCTTGTAATTGCACCCAAGACATCAACAAACTGAAACCTTCCAGATAATTTCTCCTGGAATCTCTTCATCGCATCAGTCGCAATTCTCATTTCGCACATTTTGACGAGCAAGCGTCAAATTAAGCCAAATTATAAAGATAGTAACTTTGGAATAGAGGGTAGAATCACAGCGAAAGGTGCGAAGTTATCTAGGGTCTAGGGTTTTAAAAATGAGGCTTGAATAAGAGTCGATTAATTTACGTATAATAAGTCCCGAAAGACGTGTGCCGTTCAAATAGAAATCGTCAGCTCGTTTCACAAATGGCAGCCATCATTGACAGAATCCCACCGTTCAAATCTTTTGACAAAGCCAGGTTCGAGATTCAGACTTCGTGACTAAACCTCACAGTAACTTTTGCTCGTGACATATCTTTTATTATTGTCAAATTGTAATATAGTTGTATAGCATTAATTCTCCGAATAACGTATAAGTGAATATCTAGAAAGATATTTCAGATATCGTACGTTAAATATCTAGTGTCAGTAATAAATATTTTTTTTTTTTTGTACAGAAGGAGCCAGAATTTTTTCAACTTGATTTCACTCTTTCATCTCTTTCATCTGCACTTTTGCACCGTTTATCAAGAGTACTCGAACCGGAAAGAAAGATTAATAAATACTCTTCGTTTTTGTACTATGCGTCGGTATGGCTGCCGTTCTCTGAAGAGCGAATCTGCCTCATTTCCATCTGAACGAGCCGCAACGTCCTCGAAATTCACTGCTGAACCAGAAAACTGGTAGCTAGAACCGACAGTTGTAGGAACGCGCGCAAGTTGGTAGGTTTCCATGCCAAATATGTGTAGGTCACGAACCAAACGTTAAGTACAGTAGGGTAGAATTTACTATTAATCTAGACCATCTACCGGATTCTGGTAAACAGGGTCTAGTCACCATTCTCTACCGGTTCTAATCAAACGAGTTTACTCATAGTTTTGCATTCGATATTACGATTAATGATCCTAACACTGTGTAGATACTTTTACTCTATTGTATACATCAAAACCGAACGCTCCCCAAAATCCCGTTCCAACCGCTTCAATCCAAATTGACGTACGTACTTCAGTTCAAAAAGTAGAATCTCACCTTTCCAAATTGGAATGATCGGAATTTAATATACATTCAATAATGTAACATTCCCTAAACTCGAATCGAGTGAATTCGAATTAATTTGAGAATTCACTACAAGAATTTAACTGACCTGAAATTAATACAAATTAATTCAACCGAATTCATTTTGAATCAGAGATTAATCTTTCTCATTTATAAAACGTAGTAAAATCTACTGCGATTTAACTTTGCTCATTAATTCGATACCTTCATGTTGAAAGAACCTCTCTCGGATTGGACGTCTATAGTGACCACTCTGGCGTTGTTCGTCTGAACTACTCTCCTTTTGTCGTTGGACCCTCGTTTTAGTACGCATAGTCGGCGCTAGATGCCAAATCAAACAGCAGACATATTTAGTAATTGATATTCTCTGGCTTCGTATATTAGTTGGAATTATTTTGATTTTACTTGAATCCCTTTGAATTCTTTTAACTTCCTTGAAATCATCTGAATGCCTTCAATTCCTTGAATTATCTGAATAACTTAAAAATTTTTAATTGTGTGAATTCATTCAATTCCTTGAATGCTCTAAATTAATTGAATTCCTTGAATTCTCTAAACTCTTTGAATTCTTCTAAATTCCACGAATTCCTGGAATTTATTCAATTCTTCTGAATTCCTTGAATGCATTCAATTATCTGAATTCCTTGAATTAATCCAATTCTTCTCAATTCTACGAATTCATTAAATTCTTCCTAATTCCACGAATTCCTTGAATTGGTTTAATTCTTCTAAATTCCACGAATTCTTTGAATTCGATCAATTCTTCTAAATGTCACAACTTCCTTGAATTCGTTCAATTCTTCTAAATTCCACGAATTTCTTGAATTAATTCAATGCTTCTGAAGAATTCGTTCAGTTTTGATAAATTCACTGAATTCCTTGAATTCATCTAATTCTATAGAATTCGTTCAATTCTTCTAAATTCCACGAAATCATTCAATTCTTCTGAATTCCACAAAGTCATTCATATTTTCCGAGTTTCACGAATTCGTTCAATTCTTCTGAATTTTGTGGATTCATTCAATTCTTCTGAATTTGTTGAATTCATTCTCAATTATTATGAATTGAATGAATTCTTCTGAATTTCATGAATTCATTCAATTCTTCTGAATTTTTTGAATTCATTAAATTCTTCTGAATTCCTTGAATTCATTCAATTATTACGAATTGAACAAATTCGTTAAATTCGTTCAGTTTTTCTAAATTCCGCAAATTCCTTCAAGTCATTCAATCCTTCTGAATTTCTTGAATGCATTCAATTCTTATGAATTCATTGAATTGAAACAAGTTTTCTGAATTACTTGAATTTATTCTATTCTTCTGGATAGAATGAATTCAATCAATTCTGCTGAATTTCTTGAATTCATTAAATTTTTCTGAATTGAATTCATTCTATTTTTCCGATTTCCTTGAATTCATTCAATTCTTCTAAATTCTTTGAATTCCAAGGACTTCAAAATAACGCAACAAACTCGAGGAATTTTTTAGCAACTCAGTAAATTTCAAAAGAATTTCCGAAAGTTTAAAAGCATTCCAAGGAATTAAAAAGAATGCAAAATAATTCAAAGGGATTCAAGTGAATTCAAACTAATTGTAAATTATATATTAAAACTAGAGAATATTTTAATATATAATAATAATCTTTTAACATGGAGGTATTGAATTATTCCCCTGAATATTATCAGTTTTTAATACCTAGGGCTTGAAAATAATCGGGATAATTTCGAGTTTTTGCCAACACCTTGTGAATTAAGTATCCAGAACGTCAATTAGGATAAAGAATGCGAAACACCAAAGTGATTTCCTCCCGTTCTCGCAGAGAGAATTCGGCACACGGCGCAAGCCGGGCGTCGTCTCGCTTCGGGAAACCAAATCGAACGTAATTTATTTATTTCTTAGCTAGGCAGTAACGAACATGACACGTTTTCTATAACATTATTCGTAAACGGATCCATTAAAGTATACGTATAGAATCTCGCAGCAGAAAATGAGAGAAGTTATTAAATGATCGAGGTTCGAAACTGAGTATGTACGTGGTTGTGTACGTAACTATAAAGAACAAAAAAAAAACAAAAGTGTGCATCACGCTATCGCTATGTTAATCTTACAATTAAAATATATCACACTCCCGATATCCGTGCGAGAAAAAAAAAACGCGCAAATGGCTGAGTTCGAGTCAAAAGTATTCTGCTGAGATTGAGATTCTTTGATTAATTGTAATGAAACTTTGCAACTCGAACAAAGCCGGCATCGAACGAACAAATGGATTTGAGGGAAAAGAGGGAGTTTCAGAAAATGGTACGCACATTGAGAGTGAGTGATATCCCTTAAATTAGTTTAAATTTATGGTATAAATAAGTCGGTGCGCGTGTGCTTTGAAAGTATCGGTGAATCGAGGGAGTCGAAATAGCCAAATATGACAAAGATGTTAGCAGTACGGCTAGAGCCGTTCGTCGTTACGTTTTAATCTAATCTAGACAGAGAAGCGCCGCATTTTTGAAAGGAAAAGAATTAATTGGATCGACTCGATTGTAAATAAATCCAGTGTCAAGCACAAATTGAAATGAGCACGAGGAGCAGAGATTGTAAAAGGGAAGAGACAAATCTAGAAGCTGCACTCTGACATACTCACTTCTATCGATAATTTAACGACGGTAGTTTAACTTACATTTAATAACGCGAATGTATCTCTGTTACAAAAGTCAGTCACTAGCGCCCTCTCGCAATCGCAAGCATTCTCGAAAGATAACTACATATTTCCGGTGCTAGAATTGTCAAAGATTGAGTTCTTCAGATCGATACTATCAAGTTTGCAAGCAAGAATTCGTTATGTCCATGTTAAAAAAGAAACTCTCTCGGAGTGTGCGCCTAAAAAAACCACTCTGGCGTTGGCTGTCTAAATTGATCACTCTGCTTTTTGAGTTGGTTTGTTGATTGATAGAGTGGCTAAAGTGGTAGTTTTAGAAGTACATCCCGAGAGAGGTTCTTTAATGGAGTTACCGACTTGTTGTGCTTGCCGATTGTGAGAAAAAGGAAATCGCGACTAGCTCTACCCCTGTATATTATAAAGTGTAATTAAAATTTATACTTACTCATTAAATGATAATCTTTGTCGGTAGGCTATTAAAGTTAGCGCGTAGCATAAGTCAAGCTCAAATTAGGCAACGCCCCTGCAGAGCCGTTTAATAAATCTTCATCGTTATTGTCACGTGCACAAGGTTTTTTAGAATTTTTTTTTTGTTGAGAGTCATCTTGCTACAGGCCTACGCTGTTTATACTTTCTGTAGATATCGAAGTGAACTTCCTTTTTATATTAATTTTATTGAAGCGTCTGCGAAGTCAGCGAGGAATTTCGTGAGAAACCCTGGAGAAAAATGTTTGTGATTCTCGTTTCGCGAATTGTTTTTGCTTTCGGCGGACTCTTGAGTGTCGTTCCGAGGGAGTCGTTGTTGTCTCGACGAACTGGATTGTTCGAGCGACTGAGTCGTCGATTTTCAATGCAGGGGTTGATAAATACACAAAACGATTTCGATCCTCCTACTACCGATGCTGATTTCACATCGTAAACTCTACAAATAGCAGTATACAATGTAAAATATTCAATGATACGCACCATATGATATACGGTAAAAAATTTTTAAACGACTAGATGAATACATGACTACGTAATGACACATCTTACGAGCAACATATCTTAGCATACGAGGCAAGCTGGTGCCCAAAAGTCAAATATCTCTTTCCAAATTCAATTCTCCAACTTTGAAAGTCACTTGGAAACATTTTTCTAAGATTGAAATTCGTAAGATTCAAGTTTCTTGGCAAAAGCCTCTTGAGGGTTTTAACTTTATTTATTTTCCAACGGGAGAAAGAATGGAACTTGGAAAGAATGCAGATTGAGGGAAGGAATGAACAATTTCAGAATGATATATTTTAAAAAAAGAGGCTTTTGAAAGAAACTGGACTTTTATGAAATGAAATAAATGTGTAATGTAAATTGTCGATTTAGAATTGGGCAGCATCTTGACGTGTTTGGAAGTATAAAATAAAAAAGAGATGTTCCATGACAGTAGAGCGTTAATTTGTAGGATGCGTGAATGCGTGTGTAAAGTATTTTGTGAAGCGTTGAGCCGTTAAGATCGTGTGTATGGAGCCAGGAGTCAGGGGAGCACACTCTAATCTTAAAGTAGCATGAAGACAAAGTAAGAGCTATGCCACTGTTTTCGCTTCTTGCAGTGTAAATGAATGCAAATGAAGAAAAACTCGAGTTGTGTATTCACGGTGAACGCCCGTGACGAGTATTTGCATTAACTCTGGTATAGATAAGCTATGCCATCCAGAGTTGCCGTAGAAGCGCACGAGAAATGATAAATTGAAAATGAAAATGAAAAATGGAAAATAAAAAACAGTACGACTCGAACTTTTGTTGCAAGTACTGATAGAAACGTAAGGTGTCACCGGAAACACCTTTATCATTGTCTGATTTGATGATATTCTGTAAGTCTGGACCAGTTGTTAGGTTCTTATTACTCCCATAGCGAGTTCTTATGGCGTATTTTCTCTGTATATTGTCAATGTTTATTATTAAATATTTTTCAAATAACTCACTGACTTCTTATTCGCAATTGAACTTTGATTGGAATTCCAGAGTTCTTGGAAGTTTGTTAATGCGTTTTTAGTTTTAAGTAGTATTAAAAATTGAGTGTTGTATTTTATGGTAAAATGTAGGGATAAGTATTAGGGTAGGCTGAAAAAAAAACAATATTTTAAAAACTTCAAACTTAAAAGGGATTTCAGAAGAATTCAAGAAAATGCAAAGAAATCCAAGTAAATTCAGGATAATTTAACTGAATATAAGTGGACTTGAAATGAACTCAAATATTTTCAAAGGAATATAAAGAAATTCAGAAAAATTCGATGGAATTTAAGTAGAATTCAGAAGAAATCAAGAAAATTCAGACAAATTTAATAGAATTAAAGCGAATTCAAACTTGAATTGAAATAGAAATTAATTTTTTTTTAATTCAATTTCATTAAAAGGATTCAGATCGAATGCATTTCAAATCATGTAAGGTTAAAATAAGTCATCACGTATTTTTTTAATTCACATTTTTTACAAATATTTCAACTTTTTAAGAGTACAATTCTTTTTTTTTTCTTCAAATTTTACTTAAAAAAACGTGCCATTACTTCAAAAACATATGTTTTTCGCAAGAAAAAAATTATTTTTGATTTTTTTTTCTTCAAAATCTTGCTATTTTTGAAATCTTACCTGTAAGGTTTTTTTGTTGTTCCCGTTTGTCAACTCGTTTTTATTCATTCGAAATCAATGACGAAAACGAAGAGAGAATAAAAAATGATAATGCTAATACGATTTTTTGAAAAAATTTCAGAAGGGATAGGTAATATATAGTCATCTTACCTTAAATTTTAAACCTGGGTTATATTTGTATTTCTGGAGTAAAAAACAATTTATAAAACTATATATAGAGTTTATAAATATTTTTTGACGCATTATATCGTTATGTCCAATAAAATAAAATTTTTCTGATTTAAAGTAAAAATAGCAGTAGAATACAATAAATGCGAGAACAGTAAATAAAAATTGTATTATATTAGTTATAAGAAAATTTCGGGTTAACATTTTTCAACAAATCGAAATAGCTTTACCATTTTCGATTTTTGAAAGTGTGCAAAAAACTGGACAAAGTAAAATAAGAAAAACCTTAGTAATTGAAAAATTGAAGAAATGGGACTGGTTTAAAAGTAAAATATGTAAAAAAAACTTATTTTAATCCAAATATGTTCGTAAAAAATGTAAAAATGTTTAAAAACATAAGTGTCTACTTATTTTCCACGTAAAAGAACATATTTCATTGGCAAGCCAATTTCACCCGAGTGCTGCAATGTCACTGGAATTCTGTAAACATTTTCTGAAAATACTTGAATTCTTCTGAAATCGCTTCAATTCTGCTTGAATTTAGTTAAATTTGTCTGAATTTACTTGAATTTCCTTGAATTCTTCTAAATTCGTTTCAATTTACAATTCACAATTTATGTTCCTTTGAATACCCTTAAATTCACTTTAACTCCACTTGAATTCAGTTAAATTTTTCTAAATTTACTTGAATTTCCTTGAATTCTTCTGAATTCCACTTGCATTTTTCTGAATTTATTTATATTCCTTTAAATATCTTTAAATTCCACTTAAATTAAGCTAAATTTTTCTGAAATCTCTTCAATTCTACATGAATTCAGTTGAATTTTTCTGAATTTAACTTGAATTCTTCGAAAATCGTTTCATTTTTACTTGAATACAGTTGAATTTTCCCGATTTTCCTTGTATTCCTTTGAATTTTCTTGAATTTTTCTGAAATCTCTTCAATTCTAGTTGAATTTAGTTATATTTTTCTGAATTTACTTTAACTCCTTTCATTTTTTTTTCAGATCGCTCAATTATTTAAATATTATTTAAATTCTTTTAATTTCCTTCAATTGTCCAGAATTGAAGTTTTGACATTTTCTACGAAGAAACGGATCAAATTATACTGATGATGATATGTGTATATTTATAAGACAACAATGTGCGATTTAATTTCAAAGGGCTCAAAATTAAACAGCCTAAATTTAGGGCCAAAAATCGAGGCCCCTCACTTCTTTTGAGTGCAACTCGCTCAAAAAATCTGAATTGTTTAATAAAATGCACGTGAAAGCTTATAGTCTTCTGAGTTCAACCATATGATCACTTTTATCCTTAACAAATTTTGTCAATAATAAGAGGGCAAAACATACCAAATACCAGGATTTTTCGGTTTCCTTTTTCAAGCATCGATTTACACCTATTTCCAGAAAGCGGTCGACGTTAGGAAAAATCTGAAAAAACTCACAGATATTCTTCAACATTCTTTAATGCAATACATAGTTTACTTTTTACGGGGATTTATTCACAAATAATTTATCTTGAGAACGAATAAAGATAAAAAGCCGTTTAATGGTTCCAAATGTTCAGTTTTGTGATGCAAGTGCAGTGCCATAATTAAATTTATGATAAAATCATTGTTACGCAAGAAATATTTTAAATATTTCTGACTTTAATCAGTGTTGGCACGTGGGTGGCACAGTGGGACAAGTGGTAGAAAAAAGTATCTTTTCGATGACAGTAGTAACTCTGTTGTCACAACTATTCAGGGCAGTCGGCTTACTTCTGGAGTTACTATTGACATCGAAAGGGTACTTTTTTGTACCACTTGTCCCTCCTTGCGGTCCACATATCAATACTGATTAAAGTCCGAAATATTACAAATGACATTTCTTGCGTTACAACTATTTTATCATAAATTTAATTACCGCACTGCACTCGCATCACATAACTGCACATTTGGGGCTATTAAACGGCTTCCTATCTTTATTCGTTCTCAAAATGTGTAAATAATATTTATTTCAAAACAATATTTGTAAATAAATCTCCGTGAAAATTAAATTATTGAATATTTCAGAATTTTGAAAAACAATTTAAAGAACGATGAAAGAATATCTGTAATTTTTTTCAGATTTTTCATGACGTCGACCACTTTCTGGGAACAGGTGGAAGTCTACGCTTGAAAAAGTAGACCGAAAAACACTGTTTTTTTTTTTGCGATTTTTTGCCCTCCATTTATTGACAAAAAATTTTCCGGTTAAAAGTGATGATATCGTTGAATTCGGAAGACTTCAAGTTTTCAGATGCTTTTTATTAAACAATTGAGAGATTTTTTTAAGCGTGTTACAATCAACAAAATGATATAAAATCAGCAAAATCTATCCATAATAGAAACGGGATCGCTCTTTTCATTGGGGAAAATCGCTAAATTGGTATTTTACCATTATTTTTTTAAAGGAATAAAAAAATTAACAAATTTCATCATAAATAGCGTTCGGTTTCTGAACCCTGACAAGTTTTGAATGTACCAAAAGCCCTTTGGAAAACATTTTTCTGGAGAAACGGATTATTGAATCTTATGGCGCAGTTCTTTCAAGTTTATTAAAATTTGAGATTTCATTGAAAGAGCTTCGAATTATCAAAAAAAATTTCGCATTTGCGGTTAAGTGATAGTGACCACAAATGAATATTTATCGCGACGTGACTTATCAGAAAAAGATGATCGCTCTTTTTAAAATAATGGAATTCACATCTTCGAAACCTGGTAAAACAAGCCACTGAGGAGCTTCTACTTTTTTTTAAACTAACGAATGACTCATTACTATATAGAAGAGAGGAATCTCCTACAGCCTTTCCAAAGTGGCAGTAGTCCGCGAACCATGAACACGATCGGGTGTATATTTCTCACTTTTACACGACCATAGTCCACGTGTTTCTATTACAGAAAGTCAGTGTGCAAAGGAAAACAATAATTTTTAAATAATAATAATAATGAAAGACGATTAAATAATCTGTTTCAAGATTTTTTTTCCTCAATCTGCCGTAAATAAATTAACAAGTGTCTGTATCAAACTAGAGGAAACAAGTAGAGACGATTAATCCAAATGTCAGGCTGTGAATAGTAAGAATCAATATCTATTTAAACTTAGTTTATAATTTTTAAATGTTAATTCTGTTATTTGTTAAGTTAATTACATTTTTAATTTAGCAGTAATTTTTATCCAAAAATTAATTTTTTGGATCTTGAGGATTCTCTTAAGGGATCGTCCATAAAATCAGTGAAAGGAACGTTACGAACTTAGATAACATTTAGTTCGATTAAATGAGAACTAAATTGATAGAAACTAATAAGAAAAATTAACTACTTTCGGTTGAAAAGTCTATTATTATACTTTTGGTTCGGAATTCATCTCGCTTGGTTGAAAGTTTTAGTATTTGGGTGAAAAATTTATTATTCTAATAAAAATGCAACAATTTAATTAAAAAGTCATCTTTTTTGGTCACAAATTGAGCTACTTGGTTAAAAGTTGAACTACTTTGTTAATATTTACTTTCTGGGTTGTAGATTCATCTCCTTGATTGACAAAATAACTATTAAATTGTAAGAAAATTAATCTGGCTTGTTTGATAATTCAACACTCTGTTAAAAAATCGAACTATATGGTTAAAAATTAATTTTTTTTGCTAAAAATTAAACTATTTCTATTAAAATGTAATTCATTGATAGAAAATTATTTTTTTGTTGGTAAAAACTCATAATTTAGGGTTGAAAATTCAACCATTTTGCCGATAATTATCGTCTTTTTGGTTTAAAATTCAACAATTTTGTTGAAATATAATTGTCTTTGCTGAAAATTCATGTTTTTAATCAAACATTAATCTTCTCGCTGGAAAATTCATCTTTATAATTTTAGTCGAAAATTCATCTTTCATGTGTTGAAAATGTAACTATCTTGGTGAAAATTCTTTTTTTTTATAATTAATGTTTTTAACTAATAATGCAACTTTTCCATGTTCGGTTGAAAGTTAATATTTTGATTGAAAAATAATCTCTTCTAGTTGAAACTTCATGTATTTTGTTAAAAATTCGTCTTTTGGTCGAAAATTAATCTTGTTGAATGAAAATTCATCCTTTTTAGTTAAAAATGCAAATGATTATGTCTAAATCAATCTCGATTGGTTGAGGATTCAAAAATTTGGTAGAAATTTAAATCATTCGGTTGAAAATTAACTTTTTTGTTAAAAAAATCAGATCTTCGGGTTGAAAATCCAACCGTTTTGTAGCTAATTCGTCCCTTCAGCTAAAATTCAAGCATTTTGTGGAAAATTAATATGTTCTGTTGAAAATTTGTGTTTTTCGGTAGAACATTAATCGTCTTACTGGGAAAATTAACATTTTGGTGAAAAATTGAACTATTAGATTAAAAATCTATATTTTTTAGTTGAAAATTTAAGTATTTTGTTAAACATTCATATTTTTTATTCAACCTCCTTAGTTGAAATTTTGGGTATTCCATTTTTAGAAAATCATGCTTACGGGTTGAGAAATCATATTTTGGAAAAATTAATTTTTTTAAGATTCATTATTCTAGTTAAAAATTCATCTCTCATATCTGCAAAATGTAACTATTTTGTTGAAAATTCGTTTTGTTGTTGTTAATAACTAATGTTTTCAACTAACAATCTAACTTTTCCATTCTCGGTTGAAAATTGATATTTTTGTAGAAAATTCATCTTTTCTAGTTGAAAATTCATGTATTTTGTTAAAAATATGTATTTTTGGACGAAAATTAATCTTATTGGATGAAAATTCATCCGTTTTGGTTAAAAATGCAAATGTTTGGGTCTAAATTAATCTGGTTTGGTTGAGGATTTAACAGTTTGGTGGAAAATCAAATTATTCGGTTGAAAATGAACTTTTTTGTTTAAAAATTCAATATTTTTAGTTTAAAATATAGTATTTGTTTAAAAATTAAACTATTTTTATGAAAATTTAACTTCTAGGCATAAAATGAATTTTTGTGTTAAAAAATCATATTTTCGAGTTGATAATTCAACTGTTTTGTAGATAATAATTCGTCCCTTTAGCTTTAAAAGTCAACCATTTTATTGAAAGTTAACGTATTTTCTGGAAGAAATGTGTTTTTTTTAGAACATCAATCTTATTGCTGGAAACATCATCTTTTTGGTGAAAAATTTAACAATTTTTTAAAAATTAATCTTTTTTTTTGAAAATTCAACTACTGGGTTGAAAGTTCAACTAGTTTGTTAAACATTTATATTTTTTTAAGATTCTCATCCTTGGTTGAAAATTTAACTATTCCATGTTTAGAAAATTACTCTTCCGGGTTAAAAATTCGACTTTTGGGTTGAATTCTATTGTCGAAAATTCGTTTTTTTTATGATTCATCATTTTAGTTGGAAGTTCATCTCTTTTGTTAAAAATATAACTTTTCTATACGAAACATGTTTAAGTTGCTAATTTAATTCAATGGAGAACAAAGTTGACCATGTCGAAACATTTAGATTTAAATTGTTGGATCCCAGAACCTCAAGGTTTTAATATAAACATATAAAGCAGGGGTCCACTTTCGAAGGGTCAGTCACCGAACAATGATGATAAGCGATATCATAGCAGGTTCTGACGCGATATCTTTTATACCCAACGAATTCACTATATGTAAAATGTCAAAAAAAAAAAATATATATATAAATAATCTTATTTATAAAGTACACTGGGACCTGGATTTCCGTAATCTGGATTAGTGCGTTCCTAGAATAATTGCTGTTCACGACAATTTGTTGATGAGGGGAGCTGCGGGACCGATAGAGAGGGGGTGCTCAGTCAAGCGTGACAAACAGCATGAGGGCTGCACTCGGCCCATGCCCGAAACCGTGCGCAAATCCAGGTTCCAGTATAATTCATTTAGAGAGCAAATAAAACGAAAATTGTATCGAAATAGTTGCACTTAAATTCTCTCAATAAATAGTTAATTCAGTTAGTTAGAATATTTTTCTTTTTTTGGAAAAAATTCTTGGCAAGCTTCTAGAAAGTAATCAAATTTCGTATGATGGAATATAAAGATAATGATTTTTTAATTAAGTGCTGATAGATGTGATGTTACATAAAAATGAATGTCGAGTGTCCTGCGCGCATAGAAAATAAAATTATCATTTGAATGGGTAAATTTATACTTGCTCCTTTATGGCTCGTATTAACCCCTTTCAGCTCGCCTTCCTCGACATTTAGTACCTGTACGACAAGGTGTATCGAAAAAACGCTACGCACTCGCTTCTCAACCCACATGCCGAAGAGGCATCTTTGCCTTCATCTCGTTCTCCTATCATCCTACCATCCTACTTAAAATGTACATTTCAGAAAATTATTATTTCATTTTTATTGCAACTGTAGTTCAAATTTAGTATTTGACAGCACAAACAGAGCATTTTTCGATTTTTATCAATGCTGGTTGAATCCTTTTCATTTATGTTATAATAGTTTTCTTCTGTTTTATTTTTCCCTGAAAAAACCTCTAAGTACTTACAAAAAAATATGCCCGCTTCGCGGGCACATTCTCATTGCGCGCTCCGCGCGCGGCTCGCTTCGCTCGCAAATTTGAGCGCGCCTAGGGCGCGCGACTGTTGGTTCTCGCGCTTCGCGCTCGATAACGTATTTACCTCGCGCTACGCGCTCGGCCTTTATATTTCCCAGACATTTGTGCACAGACCTTTTCAAATTAAAGGTCAAAGCGTGAACAACTGTAATTTCATCGTTGTGAATTCTCTTTTGTTGAAGCTCCGTCGGCTTTAACGAACACATTCTTATCACGTATCTCGTGCTTCGCACTCGATTTTGTCCAAAATGTGAGCTTTTCCTGTTATGCTTAATACTATTATATCTAATGTACATTATATTTATTTCTGTACCTCGAACTGGTACTATGAAGAGGGTTCTCAAAGTACCTACGGCCTTGACGATTACATTCTCATTGCGATACTCGTTCTTCGCGCTCAGCAGCTATAGGCTATACAGAAGATTGCTTTTGAAAAATAAAACCATGTGAAAACTAGTGGAAATTCTGATTAAAATTTTCTAATCTACCAGAAAATTTATTTTTCTACTTTTTGAAAGTTTTCAAAATTTTGAAAAGTATATAACTTTTCTAATTTCCATCGAAATCAAAAATTTCATTAAGGTAATTTTCAAAACTATTACCCATCTGTAAGAAACTTCCACAAAAATTTCTGAAACATGAAAAAAATTTTTTTTTCAAATTTTGAAAATGCTCTAAAATGTTTAATTTTGGTTGAAAATATGTGGTTAACGAACTTGACCTTCGTTTTAGGACCCTTGAAAAGTTTACCAAAGGCTGACTCGATTGGACAAATCTTTCGAAAGTTAGCGTGGCGACAACATTCAGGTAACCATACAGACATACAGACAGACAGACACCGACAAAATTTCATGATTTTCGGACTCTGGGAGTACCGGAACATAAAGATCCGTTAAAAACCAAAGATCGAAAATTTGGACGAATACAATACACTCTCATGAATGAGAATGTAAAAAAAGGAGAATAAATTTCTGTTAATTTATTTAATTACTTATTTGGATATACAATTTAAGAAAAACAAATAAAATGTAAACGTACAAATTTTAATCGTTGGAAATTATTGGTACGCTCATATACTTTTTAAAAACGGCTCAAGTTTTTCAAATTTTCGTAAAACGAATGTAAAAGTTTTGTCGCTACTTTAAATCTTGATGCCCCCGATTTCGTTAAAATGCTTAATTTGAAATCCCACAAAATCCCTCGACATCTTTTCAAATCCCATGAAAATGTAAGAAATCCCGTAAAAATCGGAAAACACTTCAAATCTCTCAAAAATCTCTGAAATTTGTTTAAAACCCTCGAAATCCCTCGAATTCGTTAAAATTATTGTGAAATACCTTGACATCATTTGAAGTCTTTTCATGAAAAAGTTTGAAAAAATCTTAAAATTTCTTCCTTCAAATCTTCAGAAATTCCGTGAAATCTTCGAATTTTTTAAAAATCTCTTACTGAAATTCCTTGAAATCATTCAAATTTTCTGAAATCCAAAGAAATGCCTTGACCTCTTTTGAAATTCTATTGAATCTTAAGAAATCCCTCGAAATCTTTCGAAGTTCTCTAAAATCTCTTAAAATCTTCCTAATCGCTCAGAATCTTTTGCAATTCTATGATATCCCGTGATATGTTTGAAATACTTGAAATCCCTTAAAATCTCTGAAATCGTATGAAATCCTTTAAAATCTCACGAAATCTCCGCAAATCTTTCTCATCCCTTAAAACTTTTTGCAATCACGTGAGATTTTTGAAAATTACTTGAAATACTCAAAAATCCTTTGAATAACTAAGTATTTAAACTTTTATTATCAAGCGCTCATGACTTTACAAGTGTGCAGTGACAATTTTTAATGTTAGACTTCCATTTCTGAAGAAAATCTAAATAATACTTAATATATCTTTTTAATTTCAGAATATTGCACATTTTTAAGCTTGGTGATGATGTTATACAAAATTGATTATACTTTTATCTCACTTTTACGCCTGAAAATTTAAAATGATCAAGTATTGAAGACTTCCAGCTTATAATTGTTCAACTAAGCCCTTCAATCATTTGCTTCTCATTCTTTTTGCTCATTTTTGTTCTGTCAAATTTTCGCATATCTCGTTTTATAATATCCGGACCAAAAATCAAAACTTTAAAAAACCCGCTTATTTTTTTCGAATCTGAAGTTGTACCTTTTTAGTCACCAGATTTTTCCGAAAAAAATCACAATCATATTTGATTTTTTGGATTTAGAGGTACCCTGTTTGAGTTTTATGTTTTTTTTATTGATTTCTTGTTTTTATTTTGTTTTCTTTCCATTTTCCCTTTCATATTTCCACTATTGCAAATAATTTAAGGAAAATGTTTAAACTCATTTTCAAGGAAAACAATCATTTTTCTCACTTGTTTCATATTATTCTATTATACATGCATTTTCAATCACTGACAAATTAAAAACAACAAGAAATCAGTAAACACAACTTAAAAAACTTGTTTTGCCTTAAAAATGAATCACCCTAATATTTATTATATTATAAACCGAAAACCTCAAGAAGATAAATATTGTGTGGTGTTTATCAGTATTGAAATCAATTCTTGCATTTCAATCAATTACTATAGATTATTGCTATTAAAAAGCCTGTAGATTGGTATAATAGTTTGCAATAAGAAATTAAGGGATCAATAAATATACCTTCCCATTCGTATTTAAATTATTTACAGTTTATTCATGTATTATATTCACTTAAACGTTAATTCGAACTGGCAAGAAGATTAGTTTTACATATATACTCTCTTAAGTCTCTGATTTTAAATTTGTTAACTAAATTTATATATTTCTTCTCACAACCCGCGTTCTCTTTTATTTCCTGTTCTTCCTCAAGCGTAAAGTAATTTTTTATATTATAATTAAAAAACATTGACTGCAAGGATTGTATCAAGTATTATGTCTTGATCGATTGACTAAAAACGATAATTTAAGAATTTTACCAACGAATGTAATAGGCACAATAGAAATGGGATCCCTTTTTTCACTGGGGGAAAATCAGTAAAATGGCATTTTGCCATTAGTTTTTTTTTTAAGGAATTAAAAATGAACAAATTTTATTTTTTTCGAATCACACTAAAAGTGTTTCAAAATATTAAAGATGCTATTAATAATATAAATTTTTAAATTGCCTTAAGGAACTCTAAGAAACTTCGTCTCGGTTTCATCGTTTTCGATTTCTAGAGGATCATCCACGGGATGCTTTGACCATTCGATGACTAATTTCAAAGGTTTGCCATGGATATTGGACATTTCCACTGACTCATCTGTATTGGTGTCTTCTTTCATGTTTTTTAACATGATTGAAATCATCGTAGATTTCACATCAACCTCGAAAGGCTTGTTATCATTACTCAAAAACCTTGTAGTCGTCATATTCCGTTTAAACCAAATTAAACGTAAATCAGTACACAAGTTTTGAAATATTAAATTCTTTAATCTTTTTCTAATCTAATTCTAACATCGACATCTTTACTAATATATCTTTACTATCGATATTTTTTTAAATCATAAAAACTCCCAGTGAATAAGAAAACGTAACGAGTTCTTCGAGAAATGAGACTTTTTATTTTTTCAAGCAACAACAAATTTTGTTTTGAATTTGACACTATTAATTTTACGGGCTTATTCGTTTGAGTAACATATTTTATTTTTTTGATAAATTTTGTGTCAAGATGCACAAGTGCTTACGTGAATAAAACACGAAATATAAGAAATGATATCATAATTATACAATTTTTGAAATTATATTCTCAATATTTTTTTGTTAGATAAATATTTTCTTTATGTTTCTCTGTGTGAGAAAATACTCTCCTCATTTTTTTAGATAACAAAAATTCGTTAGAGGTTGCGAGCATAAAATTTACGTAAAATTGAGATTTTCGTCATTTTCGATTTTTTTTTTAAATATACATATTAGTTTTAGAGAAATATCTTATACATATGAATCGTCACCAATACAAAGGACAAGATACTTATTTTATGTTCAATTGAAAACAAATATTTGGTGCTATTAAAATTATAAATTTACAATTCCTCAGGAACAATAAGAGCACAATTGTATCTCTAAAAAATGTGTATAAGGATTTAAAAAATTCTGGGGCCTTCCCCATATAATAAAGAAATAATATATAATATAGATGAGATGAAAAAATTAAAAACTGGGCACCAGATACAATATTTATACTAAATTTCTTTCACAATGTCTTAAAATGTTTTTTTATCACTAAAATTTTATAAAACAGCAATATACATAAATATGACAAAGAAAAAATAATTTATGTTATATAAAATTATTTGTTTATTTTCATTTACAATCGAAACAAAAATATATTTGAAAAATTTACTCTTTTCTCGTGAGAAAAGATAATAATATGAATAATTGCTGTTTGAAATATTTTAATTTTCACTAATTATGTATATTATACAATATTGGAAACCGTAATATCAATAAATGACTTTCACTCAGATAGCGTAAATAAAACATTTGCCAAGTGCATGGTCGTTTAAACCAGGAGTGACTAACATATTGCACAGTTCAACTGTATGTTTGTTACAAACAAAAAAAATTGATTTTATATAATTATTCTTATATAGTATTTCTTTCTACCACCAATTTATGTATACTGTTATTTTATCAAAGATTGGTTGAAAAGCCGTTAAAATAATTGTCGTATCACATTTTTTAAAAAATATTTTCTTTTGTGCCCAGGTTTTAAAATTTTCATCTCACTTCTGTTATATATTTTCCCCTATTAAATGACGGAGGTTCCATGATTTTGGCAATTCTGATTTAAATCGTAGATTTTATGATTTTCACCTTCGACAAGTACTTTTTGTTCAATCGGACACAAAATAACAGTTTCTTCTATATGTATTAGCAACAATTTTCATTCATAAGATATTTCTCTAATACTAATATGTATTTTCTCTCTCGAACATTTTCTGGTTGAAAATAAAAAAATAAACACAATTCCAGTAGAAACGTTTTTCTAAAGCTGTACAAATTATTCTTTTTAATATTCGTATTTGAAAAGAAGCATTAATTAATTCTATAATTATTTAAAATTTAATAATATTAATGTAAATTCTATATTGAATCCAATGAAACACTGTAAGTTCC
This sequence comes from Andricus quercusramuli, assembly GCA_932178445.1. Taxonomy (NCBI): domain Eukaryota; kingdom Metazoa; phylum Arthropoda; class Insecta; order Hymenoptera; family Cynipidae; genus Andricus; species Andricus quercusramuli. The sequence continues at coordinate 215,980 of CAKNXH010002207.1, read as the reverse complement.
TACGATTTCAAGTCAAAATATTAATTAAATTTTCAACAATCAAAATTAATTTTCTACCAAATAATTGAATTTTTAACTTATAGAGGATACACGGAAAAAATAAGTCTTGGAACATTTCGTAGATTAGTGCTAGACTTCAGGACGGGCCATCATTTTTATGAAGTCTCGTATACTTTCTATAAAGTGGTCATACATTTTCATAGAAAAATAAAGAAAAGTCATGGAAGTTTTCAAGCACAGTCAAGAAACAACAGGCTTGGAATTCTTATAAGATAGTTTACAAAAAGAAATACATACAGTCATGAAGTGGCTATGAAATAACTTCATATTTGCAAAGACTTGAATTGAATAAGTGCGTGATTCAAAAACTAAGAACTTGAATACAAGTCAGAAAAACAGTCCATGACTGTCTGCGAGAATTTTCAGAGGCGCGCTCAGTGAGGCTCAGAGACAACCCAGCTAACCTGTTACCATCCTGCAAGGTTCCTGAATGATCACATGTTATCAGAGGAATTGTTACTTGTATGTCAGTCTCCTAGCAGGTAACGGCATAATCGCCGTAGTTTACTAGGGAGGCTGGTTTGCAACCGTTCCCTGTCAGACTAGTAACGTGGTGGTAACAGCCGGCAGCGATCTTACTGGACGAAAAACTTCGTGCGCATGCGCAAGTAATAGGCATTCATTGGCTCTTTGAGTTCCCGCACAATTTAAAAGTGCAAACGTAAATAGCTTTTACCTTGATTTTGGAAAATTTTGTTTATATTTGTGCTTGTAGCGCATACGTTTCTTAAACTATAATTAACGATGAAATTATCAAAATTACACATAAAAATTACTACAAGCATTGTATGTCTAATTAATTTTGAAGGATCGATTTAAGGGGAGAATTTTTTTATAAATCTATAAATAGTGAAGAAAACAACAAAATATTACAAAAAACTTAATTTTTATTTCATAAAATTAACTTTTAAGAAATTTCACGTCAAACCATCTAAAGAATGTTATTTATTATTAGTAATTTCTATTAAGCGTTGATGATTTTAATATTATTACGATGAAGCTTTTTAAGTTTTTACAATCAGACGCAGTTTTAAAGAAATATTTTTCGAAAAGATTCAAAAACTTGTTGTATTTTTTAAAAACACAATTTGAAACTAAATTAGAAAAAAATTTATTTTTAATTAAAAAATTTTTTTTATAGATAGCTTACAATGTGCTCTAAAAGTCCCTTGAATATAAAAATGGGATCTCCCTTACTTTTCGAGAAATAATTAAAAAATTAAAAACGTAGAGCTCAGACTCACGGGTGTTGGGCACGCCATGGCATGGCGTACGTTCTTAAATATTTGTCGAAAACTAAGTAATTAACATGGGGTTTTAAATGGAAAAAGCTCGATTTAAAAAAAATTGAAAAAAGAAGTACTTGTTATACATTTTTTGTCAATTAAAGTATTGTCACCTCTTGAGGAGTATTTAAGGAATAATTTCCACCCAATAGCTTTCAATTTTGACACACCTGAACCCCTTTAATTGTGCCCGGAAAATGCCCCAAAAAATGCAAAATAGCAGTTTTCTATCAAATTCAGGCTGAAGACGGTATTTTAAAAAAAAATTTCAACATGAATTATTTTTAATCGATAAGTGACGAGTTTTAAATTATATTTTAAATAATTTTAAATTGTTTAAATAATTAATATTTGTTTAAACAATTTTTTTCCCTCTGTAAATCGTGAAAAGTTATTATCTTTCAGAATAAATCATACAAAGTTGATGAATGTCAAGAGTAGTAGTTCTTGTTTAACTTATTTGGTAATTATTTAAACAATTTTCATTTGTTTAAACAATTTTTTCTCCCTAAAACTGTAAAAAGTTATTATTTGCTGAAAATAATGACACGATTAAAGAATGTTGAAAGCAATACATTTTTGAAGGATGTTTGGTAATTATTTAAACAATTTTGACTTGTCTAAACAATTTTTTCCCCCTGTAAAGCGTGAAAAATTATTACTTTCTGGAATTAATGACACAATTAAAGCAATTTAAGAGTAATATTTTTTTCTACAGAATATTTAGTAATTTTTTAAATAATTTTTATTTGTTAAAAAAATTTTTTCTCTGCAAATCGAGAACATCTATTCTTTTCAGCAATTAATGACACAATTAACGAATTTTAAGAATAATATTTCTTTGCTCAAGATACTTTGAAATTATTTAAACAATTAATAATCATTAATATAAACCATTTTTGCAGTCTATTATGAGTAGTTATTTTTTCAGATCATATATTCGTTAAACTGAATAATTTTTCAAATGAATTTCGGGTAATAAGCATCAACAAACATTTTTAAACAAACAAAAATTGCTTAAAAAATAAAAATTATTTTAAAAATTGCTAAAGATTCTGTAGAAAAGAAATATGACTCTTAAATTGCTTTAATTGTGTCATTAATTCCAGAAAGTAATAATTTTTCACGCTTTACAGGGGGAAAAAATTGTTTAAGCAAATCAAGATTGTTTAAATAATTACCAAACATCCTTCAAAAATGTATTGCTTTCAACATTCTTTAATTGTGTCATTATGTGCCTTTCCAACATTTTTGCAAAAGTATTCATAATTATAATTCCGAAACGAGATGTATATTTTGAGGTTAAGCTGTCATTGCACGTTGCGTTTCCAAGCATCACTTTGTTACAAGCATGTGATTACAATGGCGGGATAATGTTACCTGCTTCGCTTGTAATTTGTTACTACTTTGAATGGGAAATATATTGTCACTGGGTGACCAGCAGGGAAGTCACCAGTGACTGGTTTTCTGAATCTTGTTACAATTATGTGACTATTCGGACTAGTAACTGTGTTAGCTGGGAAATTCACATTGGTATGATTGAAGTAAACACTTATCGGGCTGATTTTTCCACTGTTAATTACATTTTTTATGAAA
>CAKNXH010002207.1:153040-210281 GCA_932178445.1 Andricus quercusramuli | reverse complement strand
TTTTCATTGAAACTATTATCAGAAGTCAAGAAGTTTAAAGTATTTTTCATTATTAAATTGAACATTGATTAAAAAATTATTGGTTTCTAATTATTTATTTTATTTTATTATATAGTTTCAAATATTTGAAATTTGTTGAGACAAATTTCATATTTTATCAATTAAAAATTATCATTTTCTTGTTACATTTATGTGCTTTTTTCAGAATTTAAATAATAAACGAACCAATAAGAAAAAAACACCAATAATAAAACAAAAGCATCTTTCTTCAAATCTACTCAAATAATATTAAGTATTTAACTTGAATATAAAATAAAATAAAGAATTTTGATTTTATTAAATCGTTCAGAAAAAATAATAAATTACAGCCACACATGTTTTTATTTTTTTGCAATAAACTAAAAGAGATTATATGAATTTTGGTATATACGCATATTCCTGCTGAACACGAATACTAATTAAAACATTGTTTTTCACAAGTATCAGTTTTCAAAAAATTGAGCTGAAGGCAGTAATAAAATATCCTATTTAGACAATATTAGGAAAATCGAAGTCCCTTCGTCATCTCGAAATTCGGAATAAGTAGTAAAATATTTTTTATAAACTTGGCTAGTCATCCCGAATTTTTGGAACGACTAGTCCATGCCCTTTTCCAACTATCCCAATATTTCAGGACGACTAGGCACAGTCTAAAAAATATTTATTATATCGGTTTATTTATTATATCTGTTCAAAATCAATAATTATATTGACAACAGAAGCGAACAGTTTCTAAATTATTATTTTTCATTTGAAAAGATAATAAAAATTATTGTAGGATGACCACATAGATTATAACCTGCGTATCGAAAAAGTAAACCGAACTTCTTCGCCATTTTTTTTAGAAAACATTGCGTCAATAAATTTAGTACATAAAATTTAGAATTGTTCACGAAATTATTTTATTTTTGTATAGTTTTGCAAAAACTGCACATTTTTGTGTGTTGGTTAGCTTACCCATCCAGCTTTAAAATTCGTTTTATAACACCTCACATTTCGTTTTTTGCGCAAATTGTTTACAAAAACATAGTAATATTCTACTTTATTATATCAGTACTTACCCCAGACTGATTTCCGTCGTTATTACTCATTTTGAACAATATTTTAACCACCAAATTCCATTTTCACTTATCACTTTTCAAATATTTGAAAACATCACGAACGCAGGCGCTACACTATTCCCTAGTCCCTGCACGGCTTGAACTTATCTCTTTCAGAAAACTTTTTAGAAAATTCCCTGCAATCATCCAATTGGTCGAAAAACCTACTCCGCAAATCTGCTACTCTGCTAATATGTATCCATGGGACTGCGCCCTCAGGGGGCCTCAAAACGTCGACATTTGATGAAATCCGCGAAAGTCATTTTTCACATAAAATCAATACCTTCTCATTATGATGAGAATGTAAAAAATTGTTTAATTAACTTGTTGTACAAAGTCAGTCTTGCAGCAAGTTGTCTAATTCGCAGTCCTCACTAAAATTCCTTTTACGCGGTCACGCAGTTTTCAGCTGTAGCAGAACGCCAAGATTTTTTACTGTGTTTTCAGCCCAATCGATTAGCCGAGGGGCTTGCGCGGTTAGGAATGAGATGCGTTAGTCTCGTGTCTAGGATAGGTAGTTCGAATCCCCGCAGCGTGCGTCCAATTTTTTAGAGCGTAGAAAGCGAGCGATTGATATAAGTAATAATTGTGTGTGTTATAATAATATTTAAATAAATATATAAGTTAAAGATAATAATATTATAAATTTAGAAAAAAAAATTATTTTTTATTAGCATAAACGGCTAGCTTGACAGTCTACGAACCCTTCCTTGACTGTCTTTAAGAATTTAATATTGGAGTGTTGAACGGCTTACAAATTTTTCTGTGATATTTTTTGATGGAGTCTAGGAGTGCTTCACTGACTATGCTGGACGCAATTTAAGAAGTCTTTTATTTCTTTAAGCACTATTTGCATGATTTTCCAATACGATATTTTCAAATTATCAAATGCTTTTAGACCTATCCTAAAGTCACAGACTCGGTTAATGAAAATTTCCAGCACTTTTTTTTCCGTGTATATTCATAACAAAAAAAGAATAGTGCAATTCTAAAATAAAAAATTAATATTCAACTAAAATAAAACCGTATTTTCAACAAAAAAGTAAAATTTTCAACCAAGGAGGTGAATTTAAAAAAAATATGAATGTTCAACAAACTAGTTCCACTTTCAACCAAGTAGTGGAGTTTTGAATTAGAAAATAAGAATTTTTAACCAAATAGTTAAATTTTCCATTAGAAAGAGGATTTTTCCAGCAAGAAGATTAATGTTCTACCAAAAACACAAATTTTTAACAAAATACATTATTTTTCAACAAATTGGTTGAAATTTAAAGCCCAAGAGACGAATTATCTGCAAAACGGTTGAAGTGTCAACCCAAAAATATGATTTTTTGATAAAAAATTAAGTTTTTTACCAAAAAGTTAAATTTTTATTAAAATAGTTTTATTTTCAACCAAATACTCTAATTTAAACTATAAATATAGGAAGTTTTAACAAAAAGTTCATTTTAAACCGATTTATTTAATTTCCGACCAAATTGTTGAACCATCAACCAAACCAGATTAATTTAGACCCAAATATTTGCAGTTTCAACTAAAAAGGATGAATTTCCATCCAGCAAGATTAATTATAAACAAAACAAAACAATTAGAATTTTTAACAAAATAGTTACATTTTCAACATAAAAGAGATGAATTTCCAACTGTAATAATGAATCTTAAAAAAAAGTTAATTTCTCTATAAGGTGGTTTTTTTTAACCCGGAAGAATTATTTTATAAAAATTGAACCAAATTTTAAAATTTTTAACTAAAAAGACGAATTTTCCAGCAAGAAGATTTATGTTCTACCAAATACACGAATTTTGAACAAAGTACATTAATTTTCAACAAAATTGTTGAATTCTAAAGCCAAAAAGACGATAACTGTCTGCAAAACGGTTGAATTTTCTACCCGAAAAGATGATCTTTCAACAACAACAAAATAATAATTTTCTACCAAAAAGGTTAATTTTCATAAAAATAGTTTGATTTTTAGCAAAAAAGTTAATTTTCAATCGAATAGTTTAACTTTTACACAAAGTGTTGAATCCTCAAACAAGCTAGGTTAATTTAGACCCAAACAGTTACATTTTTAATTCAAAAAGATGAATTTTCAAACAAGAAGATTAATTTTCGACCAAAATAGATGATTTTTTAAAAAAATACATGAATATTTAATTAGAAGAGATCGATTTTCAATAAAAAATATCAATTTCCAACAAACAAAAAAAAGAATTACATTGTTGCATTATCAGTTGAAAAAATGTATTCTAAAAAAAACAATTTTCAAAAGAGATGAATTTTCAACTAAATTGATGAACGAAAAAATGAATTTTCAAGAAAAAAGCTCAACCCAAAAGATGATTTTTTAACTCAGAAGCTTGATTTTATAAAAATAGAAAAGTCAATTTTTCAATCAAGGAAATGAATTTACAACCCAAAAATTTCATTTTTAACAAATTAATTAAACTTTTAACCAAGTAGCTCAATTTCTGACCAAAAAAGATGACTTTTTAACCAAATTGTTGCATTCTCATTAAAAGAATAAATTGTTCAACCAAATAATAGAATTTTCAACCAAACGAAATTAATTCTGAACCAAAAATATCATAGGAGACTTTTCAACCAAGAATAGTTGATTTTTCTGCTTGGTTTCTAATAATATAGTTCGCATTCAATCGAAAACCGAGAAGAGGGGGAGACAGGGTATGTTTTTTAAAAACAGAAAAAAATGCATGAAAATTTATCATAAGAAAACCTACTACATGTTATCAAAGTTCGTAATGTTACTTTCACCCCCCCCCCCCCGGCAGTTTGCAACCGTAGTTTTTAGCGTGACCCCCTCGCTTCCCCTCAAATTGGTAACGTAATTCCAATAAGCCTTTTGGGGATGAATATAATAAAATATAAAGATAATAATTTTTCTTTTTATATACATTTTTATTGAAATATCTATTTAATTAAAATTAAGATATACTTCTAATAAAATTCTAATGAAGGAGAAGAATGTCATAATTTGATAAAACAAAAAAATTAACATATCTTATGCAGGCGTGCACGCAGATTGTGTAATCAAAAATACTAAAATTTTGAAAATTATATTTTGGATCAGAAATATCATGGGACTATGTGAAGAGAATGCCTTTTTACTTTTGCTACCGCCATATGGAAGGCAAGTGGTTTGGAGCTGGAAAAGCGGAAATGGCACCAACATTAGAATGCCAGGAAGCGGCTCAGCGAGGTCAGACTGTTTTGTGGAACTTGTAAATGTTTTCGCAGCAGCAATTACAATCGCCGCAGCAGTTGTGCTACTTATCAATTACAAATGTCACTATGACAGAAAGTAAGTTAAATTAATGAAATTACTTCACAATATTTCATGTCTAAGAAAAATATTCAAATACACTTAAATTTGAATCAGTCAAGTCCGGCGACCGACAAATCAGTCAAAAGTGACACTAATGCAGTCAATTTTATACAGTGACGAAATGGGTCGTTTTGAATTATCCAATCTGTTGAATTTTCATCTAAAAAATATAAAATTTCAACCAAAACTGGAACAGTTAAATTTTCAATAAACAGCTTTAATTTTCAAGACAAAAAAAAACGAATTTTCAACAAAATAATTAAATTTTCAGCAAGAGAGATGAACCTTCAATTTACACGAAAAATCTTTAATCCAAAATTATTTGAATTTTCAATTAATAAAAAGCCAATTTTAAACTGAAAAAGATTAATTCAAAAACATTAATTTTAAAGAAAATAGTTAAGTTTTCAAGGAAACAGGTGAATTTTCAACTGAAATGATAAATCATTAACAAAAAGAATAAATATTTAACAAAGCAGTTTAAATTTCAACCAAGTAGCCTAATTAAAAAGAAACTGAATTTTCCTCTGAGAAAATAAATTTTCTATAAAAAAATTGAATTTTAAAGAAATGACATGAAATTTCAACCAAAAAGATAAGTTCAAAACTGAACAAATTAATTTTCAACCAAAAAAAAGAAATATTTATTTGTAATTAAAATTTATACCAAAGATATGAATTTTCAACTCAAATCATATATCTTGAACCAAAAAAATTAATTTGTAACATCGCAGTTCAACCCAGTAGTAAAATTTAAAATAAAAAAAGAGGAATCCTCCACAAAAAATGTGATAGTTGATATTTCATTTTAAGTTTCTCAGAATTTTTCCGCCGACAGATGCCCCAATAATGAATTTTTTAAATCAAATTTGTTGAAGAAAATCATAAAATTGATCGGAAAATTATGAATTTTGCTTAAATTATCATCAAGTTGCTAATTAAAAAATTTGTCATAGAAAAAAATGTTGTATATAAATGTATATAATCTGTTCAGCTCCTAAAGGTGCTAGGTGCTTTATATCTCTGTGAGCTTTTTCCTTAATAAATGAATACATTTTTCTGTCGGAAAACGCCTGATTTTTTATTAAATTTGTTTATAATATTAACAATAATAATCTCAAGAAGAAATTTCTTCATCATTATATTGTTTTTATCCGCATGAGGTGATTTAGTTTTTTTTTTAATTCCACGATCATGTTCATTTTGAGAGAAAATTCATTTTTCAATGATTAATTAAGGTACGTGGGTTCAGGATTTGCTTGGTCAGCATGGCGGTTCGTTATTACCCTACATGCAAACTATCATTCCTAATTTTTGTATCATTATCCGCCATGACGCAAGGTCCAGTGTAGCTGGCTCTTAGACTTAATAGGTACTCATAAATTTGTTTATTATGGTTCCAAGATTCATCTTACAATTGGGTTACGGACCATATAAGAGAATATCTGTAAGTTCCCCAGCAATAATTAAACGGAATGTTCTATTTTACTTGAATTGTAGATATGAATCATGATCTTTTTAATTCTTTCGGAGAAACACGTTCTTAAAATTTTTTAGCGAATTGACAATTAAACTTATGAAACCTCATATTTCAGTAAAGACATTCTTAATTAAAGAAACTCTTGAATGCTTATCCTTGAGATATTCTATAAAGATATTTATAGACATTCATATATAAAAATATTTTCTTATTCTCTATGTGCCATTCAAGGATTAAAATCTAGCATTAAAAACTTATTTTGAATTTCAATTAGTTAAGCAATTATTGCCCCCAATTTGTTTACATTATTTTAGTAACCACTTTATATAATATATGTAATATTATGATTGAATAGGAGTTGATCAAAGTTGTTCATAAATCTTGAAATCTTGGGCGTATAATGTATTCTGAAATGAATAAATAAATCTTGCTTCTGGCATTGAATAGCTGTGACAGAAAAATCTTTGTCCTAGTTTGAAACAAGCACACGTTTATAATAAAATCTCTTTTTTTTTAAATTGTCAATGGAAAGGCTATGTGTTTCAAGACTATTCCAACGTTGCAAGAAAGATACAAAATTACATCACATAGTACATTAAAAATTTACACATTTATGGAATACTGACAATTCTTCTATTAAAAAAGACAAAGGACCTGATAAGAATTGGGAAATTCCAGTTGTTTTTTTTTTAATTTGCATACCGTAAATGAAACTCTCAATAGCTAAATTGGATAAAGGTACAAATAAGTGCTGAAATGCTGTTTACGTAAGTAATAACATGTTTCTTCGATCAAGTTCATCATGTACAACTCTTTTTAAAAAATGTACAATGAACCTAATTTCAAAAAGAATGTTTTGTACATTTAAAACAATTTTTAATTCCACAAATTTGGCTTATTTTGAATTTTTGTACTGTTTTTTCTCTACCAAAATCTGCACCTTTACAAAATTCGCCATGATTTGTTGGCCCGCAGGAAAAATTATTTGGATTGAGGTACCGAATCGAAGACCTTGCCCAGCACTCGAAAACGCGTGAAAGTCCAAATGTCTGAGTTTATCAAAATTTTTAAATCGCAAATTATTTAAAAAAAATGCGTTCTTGTAGAAATTAACGAGATGGGAAATTTGTCTATTTTTCGTTTTTACCGATGGTGTTTTTTAACAACAAAGAAAAGTAAACAAAATTTTACCTCCAAATTCAATAAGTTATAAAAGCATTACGCCTTTTCGAGCGCTAAGCGAGTTCTTTGATCCGGGCCCGCAATTTTCAAATTCAAAATTTGAATGGAAGGCATTAACCAATTTCAATTTTTTCCTTCTTTCGAATGCTAAACTGCAACTCTTTTTTAGCTCTGCTCAAATGATTCAATTAATTCCAGCATTTTCACTCTGCCCTACTCTACATGCCTACAATTGGTAATTCGTCACAAAAAGTACCAAGCGCGTTATTTCTCAGTAGAAGTGGCCTTTTTCGGTCAGCCTAATAAATATTCGGTACCACGATCGAATGCGTCATATTAAATCATCAAAACAACTCATGTCATAATTATGGATTCATTCAATCAAAACTAAATCATAATTTACTGTAATATTATTAGTTATATTATATTTTAATAATAATAATAAATTAATAGTTATTAAACTAGCTATGAATTAGACTAGATTAAGTTAAAATTAGGAGTACCTTCAATTATGAACAATATTAAAAAATTTGTTAGAAAATATTTAAGGGGATGGACTACTCCATTCCGAAATCTCGAGACGACGAGCCACTTTGAACAAACATATATAGTGTTAATAAAAAGTACACCTGATAGCAAACTTTTTAATTTATTCGTCTTTTTACTTTTTCAATATTATAAGTAACCATAGCTTTCTTACATCAGCTTTGAATTGTGATAATTTAAAAAGTTATAGTCTAGAAATGAATTCTGTAAGATTATAAACGATCATAACTTTCTCACTCTTCAAGAAATTTGTTTAGTACTATATAAGTCAATTAATTCGTCTCGAATCTAGGATTTCTTTCTATTGTTGCATCAAATTTGAGTCATGTTGATGGAAAAATGTTTACTACAAATGATAATTCAAAAAATAATATAAATGACTATAAGGTAAATGTCCCAGTAATCATGACGGTCCCAGTAATCGTGAAACTTTGTTATAGTTTGAATATATTGTTACAAAAATGTGTTAAAAGTAACATTTAATGATAAAACTCACTTATTTTTAGCATTTTATAATAGCAAATAGAAATTACATTCATTCAAATAAAATAAAAAGCAAGAAAATTGGCATCACGATTACTGGGACTAAGATCACGATTACTGGGACGTTTACCTTGACTAATTATAAAACTGATTTTTTAAACATCATGAATGACCATAAGTTCCTTATTTTTTAGTCAAATGTAATAATACCCTAGGTCAATAAATTTGCCTCGAGCCAATAAATCTTTTATATTCTCACATCAACTTTGAATTATGTTCATGAAAAAAATTTTACTATGAAAAACCCATTTTTAAACCATTGTAAATTTATAAGAAGAGATTTAATGAATATTTTCATAAATCCTTGCATCTGTTTTGAGATATTAGTGGTGAAAGCAAGCTCTCCAAATTTTATTAATTTATCTAGACCCGTCTTTAAGTTATCGTGTTAACAAACAATATCGTGTTATCATTATCGTAATAAAACTTCCTTTATGAAGAAATAAAAGTAATATTATATTAATCGAATTTTTATTCTGTTATTTGATTACATTTATTTCAATTTAAACAAGAAATGAATGGATAAGAAGTAAAAATTGTATCATACTTAACTGCAAGTGTATTATACACTATTACACACTATCATATTCAGATGAAACATTATGATAAAAACTACTTTATTTGTCCCGTAGATTTTAATACACTATCATACTTGTACCATAAATTGTGATATGATACACATACAATAGTATACTGATATAATACATTATTTTACAATATAATATCTTTATCACACACTATGATGTAGTATCATACTTTTATTTTACATTATGCTTCACTATCATACTTGTATCGTACATTATGGTTCACAGGATACACTATGCTACAATGGGGTGGCCCAAAAAACAAAAGTTTTGCATTTCTTTGAAGACATCCCTCCCCCCATTCTGAAGTTTTCTATAAGATTAATATGTGGAAAAACACATTTTTGTAAATTCCGTCCGAAAAATGAAAATGTATTATAACGTACAGGCTATACTTTTATGATCTAATGAAAACTCTTTGAGGAATACGAATCCATCAATAATTTTTTATTTTAAACTCCCAGATCCCCTCTCATGGTGCACAAAAACTACCCCATGCAAGTGTAATAAGAATTTTTCGGAATATTGCCCTTAATTATTACTTTTTTCTTATTTTTTAATGTAAAATCCTAATGAGCAAATAAAGTACAAGATTTCATGTGTTTTAAAAATAATTTTTAAATGTTTAAATGATTGTTGTTTATTTGAACAATTTTATTTCCATAGAATATTGCTAATAATGGGCATTTTAATAATACTATGGTCTATATAATAAACCTAATGAGTGTATTTCTTATTTAAATCGTTTGCTTGTAGTTTAAACAATTTTTTTTGGTTTAAATCCAGTTCTTCAACGGAAAAAGCTAGAAAATCGTCCTTTTTTAGTAGCTTTTTAACAAGCATCAAAATGTTAGCCCAAATATTACTTTTTTCAAGATAATTACTACTGCTTAAACAATTTTCATTCAATAATAATTTTTTAAACAAATAAACATTGTTTCAACAACTAGCAGTAGGTTAAAAAATCTAAGCATTAGGTGAAAGTAATGGAACTTATTGAAAAAATAGCACACACAACATTTGTTCTCATTTTTCGTGTCTAAAGTGGCATTTAAACAATTATAAATTGTTTGAACAAAGAATATACAACTAAAATGAAGTAAATCACTCTTCACATTCGTAAATTAGGCCAAGGCATTCAGAAAATACCATGAAGTCGCGATATTAAAAGATAATAAATTGTTTAAACAATATTAAGTGTCTTGAAAAAATTATTATTTGAGCTAATATTTTGATACTTGTTGAAGAACTAGCAAAAAAGTACAATTTTCTAGCTTTTTCTATTAAAAAGTTGGATTCAAGCAAGAAGAATTTGTGACCGTCTGCAAAGAAAGAGACCTAATGTGGAAAAAATCGATTTTTAGTTTGTAACACTCATCTGTAGTTTCTTATTTGCTCTTTTATGATAAAAAAATGATATTCCTATATTTATGTAATATGATATTTATACGATACTCCTAGATTTATGGAACAAAGAGAAAAGTAATAATTAAGGGTAATATTCTGAAAAATCCTTATTGCACTTGCATGGGGTAGTTTTTGGGGTACTATTGAAGGGGCTCAGGGGGATGAAATAAGAAATTAATGATGGATTCATATTCCTCGAAAGTTTTTATGAGATCATGAAAGTGTAGCCGATACTTTATCACACATTTTCATGTTTTTGATGGAATTTACAAAAATGTGTTTACCCCTATGTTATTCTTATGGGAAACTTCAAGGGGTAATATTAATGAAATATACGTATTCATTTTTTGGGGACTTAAAAAGATGGGCGTGCCGTCAAAGAAATTCGAAACTTTTTTTTTTGGGTCACAATAATGCTACAAATATCGTATATGTATATTCATATTATATTATGTATATATTATATGTATTATATTATTATATTAGACACACACACAATGTATATATACGTATACATAAATGTTACTTTTAATTTATCGTTATCATGTTCAATTGAATAAGTGAACATGTATCTTTAATGCAATTTACTGTTTCTATTTCGTGAAAAATGGAAAATCGTTGAAAGAAGTAATTATATTCACAATCTCTTACAGAGAATATTATCATGAATGGAGAATAGTGAATTGTAATTCAATGCCACTATGCTATATTACACTTTGCAAGTGAAATCTCAATTATTTCAGAAAAATCATTGACTCAACGTGTTCAGAATGCAGAATTTCATTATGATCATTAATGTGATAAATTCCTATGGCATGTAGACATGAAATAATTTTCATGGAACTATGGGCATTTGGCTACAATTTGATATCTTAATTGTTAACTAATTTAGTATCATCGTAATGAAAGATTGCATGATTAATAATTGCGCTCTAATTATTTTAGTTGTCAAGTCATTTAATTGTTTATATTCAGTCAAATTATTTAGTTTTTACTTTTGTATACTTTTTTCCAAAAGTGTTTAAATGCAATTAATTCTCAAAATTAAAGTTTTTTTAAAATAATTTAAATTCGATTGGTCAAGCTTTACATTATTTGAAACAAGTAGCGTACAGAAAATTATATAAGTATGTTGAAAGCGTAAAAGAATATAAAAAATTGGAGAATACTGTAAACTGTTGTAATAAATCGCCAGCTCTTTCGTAAAAATACTGAAAATAATAAATATAGTTTCCCTATACTGTGTAGGGCCAGTTTTTGTCAAAAATAAAAAGAGTGTGCTTTCTATACAATCATGCAGGAAGGAATAATAACGCTCTGTCCTGTAACGTGAGGCACATGACTAATATAATGGAGAGATAGAGGTCTTTTTTGTTTCATGCTTTGTAGAAGAATCCCATGCTTTCAGTGCGGACTTGGTTTCCCATGCGGCCGATGACATGAGAACAAAACACTCTGTGTAACTTGTGTAACTGAATTATGGGAAAAGTGACTAACTCATTGCTGGTAGAGCAAGGGACAAATTCGGAGTCAATGAATTCATCGAACACTTGTAAAAACTGTCTGACGATTAACGATATCTACTCGGTGATAAAAAGAAAATGCACACATGAGAAATTGTAATATAAGCCGAAGAAAATTCGACAATTATTTTTAATTAAAGATTATTATAAGGCAAGGAAACCTAATCTGGATCCCCCGTCACTGTTTTTTTCTTCAGTTTATTTATATTTCATAAATATTATTTATACCTATGGAAGATTATGGATGTTAGGTCATTTTAATGGCGGATAGCTCTCGGATGGGTGATCATAGGTGACGTATGGCCAGGTTGTGTATTCGCTGCATTTTATTAGGTCTACAAATTAATTCGGTGTCTTTACTTTGATTTCTTCGGCCTATAGGTAGTTGTAACGGGCGAACCTTAAGGTTTAAAACAAAGTATAATAGGTGGCGGTCCTGCGGGCTTGATCTCAAAGATCGTTAGTGAATACGATGGTGTCCGACAAGGCACATTTGAGTTATTGCATTCTTTTTGCATTCCAATTTTTAAAAATGCAGATGAGGCGACTGAAATGATTTGGTCAGCTTTAGGAGAATGTCCGGTAACACATAAAACGTATGGTTCCGGAGATTTCACAATGGTGAGTTTTGAATTAAAATTCAAAAAGTATGCAGTATACCGAATGCTCCTTGTCAGATGCCATTGTATTCACTAACGATTTTTCAGATTAAGTCCGCAGGGCCGCCACCTATTAGCTTGTGCTTTGAAGTTTAAGGTTAGCCCTTCAAAACTACCTCAAGACGGATTAAAATTCAAGTTTGACCAAGAGTTACAAGACATAAAAGTAAAGACACCGAATTAATTTGTAGACCTAATAACTAATGTCGAGCGGGAGGTTTGACGCCGAGGATGATTGTGGACATTCGATGCTCTAGGTCGAATGTCTACTATCAAAACTCGACTGTCGAAACCCTGGCTGAACTCGGGAGACGGTTTTCTGCATTTTTCCTCTCCCTTGGCCAAACATTCAGGCAAATACGAGTACTTCTAATAAATTCGGATGTAACCGCGGGTAAAAGAAAAATTTTCACAGTACAATACCACAGTGTTGCGGGACCTCAATGCTGCCGTGATTTAAGAGAACACCGTTAACTGCAATTCGGATAAGACACCTGAACGCAGTTATCGGTAGGCGGCTTAAGGGACTTTTTCGAAATGCCGTTAATGGTGTTCTTCCAAATCACGGGAGAATGGACCAGCCTAACAAGACAATAATAATAATAAATGTTATTTATGATACAAATATTCAGAAAATTCATTATGTGTTTGTTTTTTTATATAAAAATGAATCCTGATAAACTTCACTTGCAATAGGCTTTTAATTCCTTAAAGTTTTTTTATATTTTAAATTTAGAAATTTATCAATCAAGTCTACAAATAATCCCTTTCAATATAAAAGACAATAAAAAACCTTATGCAAATTGAGAAAAATATGTACTTCTTGAATTATTACTTAAATTAAATTATAGTTAATTCAAAACTTTCAAATTATCTACTCAAAATTATTAAAACTATTATACATGTTTCATGTTAGTGCGCTTCGCTGGAATTTAGTATTTTAAGAAACAAACAATTTTAATGACTACGTCTAGTCGTCCCGAAAAATTGTCCCAATTTTAATAGGGGGTGGACTAGTCGCACAGAAGTGTTCAGAATTAAATACACTGGGACCTAGAATGAAGAACGGTTTTGGGCATGGCCTGCACTGGCCTTGATTTTAAATCCAGGTAATCCAAACGTAAACAGTCAGAGCCATATGAAACATTTCCAAATTGTACCAGACGCGCGTAAGTACCCGCGCACTGCACCCTTTGTCGCTACGCTGTTAGTGGTCACGCATGGCTGAGCAAGTCTCTCTCGACCCCGCGGCTCATCTCTCATCACGAAACTGTGGTGCCATCAGTTATAGGAATATCATGAATCCGAGATTTCTAACTCCAGGTTCCAGTGTAGTATAAAAGAAACAATAAACGTAGAAAAAATGTTGCTTTCAGAAAAAAACTTATTTTAACCTGGAAAAATTGTTTATCTTAACTGAATATCGGGTTAAATCGATGAATCTTCAATGACAGTACGTAAATAATTAATTTAATGGGTGACTTGATTGTTATAAACCAATTTTATGAACAATCACTTTAATATACCATCTTATCACGGAAAAATTTCTTCTTTAGTATTATTGGTATTTTTAATAAAAAATAATTAAATTTCGGAGAATATTTATAAGTTTTCAACAAAGTTAGGTAATGTTGTTATGTTTGACCTGAAATTGTTATTTTTAAACACAAATAATTAGATTTAAAACCAAATGATTTTTGTTTGAAATAATGAAATTTACAAACTTGAACGTAATTTTGGATTGTGTTAGTGTTTTTCGTTGGAAATTGCAATTTTTATTTAAAAAAAAACCATTAGATTTCAAAGTAGATTCATAATTTTTCAACAATTTCAGGGTAAGTTGACGTTTCATGTGGAAAATTGGTATTTTAAAATAAAAATCATAATTTGAATAACATTCAGAATCTTTTAACAATTTGGAATTTTGTTATGGTTTTTATCGGAAATTGTTTTTTTTTATAATAAAAAAATTATTTTGCAAAGCAGATTCACAATTTTGGAACCACTTTAGATTATTCAGTTAACATTGTCCTTTGAAAAGCGGTATTTTTAATAAAAAATCACTAGATTTTGAACGTTTAGAACTTTTGTAGAATTTTTGTTCAAGCTAGCAGTATTCACATATAGGTTCCAAAGGAGAATTTCAAATTTTGGACAATTTTAGGTTATGTTATGATAGTTTTTTCCTCATAAAATTTCATTTTTTAATCAAAAGTCGTTAGATTTGGTTCGAAATTTTGTTTCAAAAATCTTATTATCTAAAATGCTCAACATTTTGGCAATCACTCTTATAAATTTACATCAATAATCATCATTATTTTCCTTGCTTTTATTTTCTATTATTTCAGATAATAGATATACTATAAAATACAAAATTTTATTTTTATATAAAAATTGCGCGAGACAATAAAAGTAATCAATAATATTATTAATAACAATTTGTTTCAGGCTGACAAGAAAATTGCTTCCTCTTCACACGATTCGAACCCTTTTTTGTTTGGTTCTGCTTCTGGTGGTCGTTTTTGAATTTTGTGAATCTCTTCTGATTTTTGCACCTTTCTCACCTATCCTCAGTATATTGGCTGTCGTATCATGTTGGGTGGTCCATCGTCAAACCGAAATGAGAAACGGTCTCGGAGTATCGATTTCCGGAGGTGGATTTACTATAATCGCCGTCGCTCGATCCTGGAGACTTCTTCATTTACGAAGGTAAGAAATCGTCAAGGACGATCTACTTAAACTTTTTTTATAATATCGTACTTTCACCCTATTTTATTTCTTCACCTATCTTCCTTTTTTAAGTCAATCCCCTTTTTCAATCTTTCAGCTTCAAGCTGAATTTATAATAATAATTCTTCTCTTGTGTTGTGTTTAATTCATTTTTTAACTCGTGTAAAAAATTATCGGGGCAGAGTTGCGTCCAATTAGGGCATTGCCCAGACCGTCTAATCTAGACTGTTTTTTCGAGCCCTAATCGAATGTTGGCTAGGCCGACCTGACCAAAAAATTGTCTAAGTATCAAACCCAAATATTTCTTTGCACATTCCCAAAAATAGCCAGGGTGTTTAAAAATATCAAAAATAAAAAATTAACTCTAAGAAAATGAATTATTTTCTCATCATCTAGTCAGTCTTTTCGGACCCTAATCGGGTGCTGGCTAGCTGATCAGGACCAACCAATTTTCTAAGCGTTGAATGCAAATTTTTCAGTCTTTTCAGGCCCTAGTCGGGACCAAACATGTGAAATAGATTTTTACAAGATCCACTGACCAGCGCTAGGTTACCTTGTCCAGACTAGCGTTTGACCATTCAAAAACGTTTCACTTCTACTCAACACCATAACAGACAGCCTTATAAAGCACCTCATTAGTGGTCAGGACGGCCTATCTTGGCCCCGAATAGTTCCCCGATAATTTTCTACACAGGTTTAAGTTGAAGCAGATTTCACAAATTAAACAATTAAAGATTGCAGAAAACTAAGAGAGTTTCCATTAATAACGTAAGACTTTTTTGGGGGTGGGGGATTGTTTTTGTAAAATCTGTTGATTGCCAAAAATTTCTCCACTTAAAGTCCCAGCCATTTTTTACTTTTCTTTTAAATAATATTTTTTTTTCTAAATTCATCTCAGTAAAGTACTTATATCAAATCACAATTTAGTGAAGTTTAAATATTTTAGACGATTTGGTTTAGAAACTATAAATAAAAAAGCACGGAAAATGTCGCACCTGTCCAAACCTACAAATTTGAAATAATTTTTTTTTAAATGATGTTAAAATTTTTATTTAAATATTCAAAATGCACATATGTCATGTATATTGAGCTAAAAACAAGAAACATCAATAATAGAGTGCAATAGTATACAGTTGAAAATTTAAAAAATCACTTCAAATTCTGTCCCACAAGTTTTTTTTCTGGTCACGTTGCATTGCTATGTAAAGATAAAACATGAAATAGTTATTCAAACTATTCATGATGCAGGCTAAAATTGTTCATTTTATCTTTATGAAGATTTTAGCATACTTGAAGGGCTGCAGTACAGAACTAAATAACCAACAAAATAGGAATTTTTCAAAAGAGCGAAAAAACATTCTATAAACTTGAAATCACTATTCAAAAATAGAACAAATGTCCACTCCTGACCAGGCCTGAGTACTCTTGAATTAAGATCAAAAAAGTTTGAGCAACAAAATTTATTCAAATTCGAGGATGTGGAAGTTGACAATCTCAGAGTGACAACAACCTCAATTTTAACCAGGCTTAACTGCGGGTTGCGATACAAAATTAAATTTTCAATTCAAAAATGAAATAAAATCATGCTCACCAGATATAAAGTTTATGAATACGGCTAAAAAAAGTTTAATGTAAAAATTTTGGCCAATTCCGAGAAAACCGAGCGAGAATTTGGAGATTGCAATTTCATGGGTTTTCAAAACCGGCTTTAGATAGCGATTAAAAAACTGATTTTCAAATTTTTGTAAAAATACAAATTTTGATCGCGAGATATGGGGATGATGAATAAAAATAATAAATGTTGATCTGAAAAAATTATTACGACGTTTAAATTGTAACTAAATTGTATTTTTCTAAATCTCTTCAAATCTCTTCAAATTCTTTTTAATCTGCGAAAATCGTTCCTGATTCCTTAAAACCTCCCAAGATCGCTAAAATTCCGTCGATATTATTCGGTATTTTTTGAAACATCGTTAAATCTCTTGATATCTGATTACACTCCTTGAAGTCCCTTAAAATATTGTAAATTTTACTCGCCGATGTTAGGAATTTTGCTCATCGCCTTCGCACACGATGCGGAATCGAATATTTTCGATGTCTGTAAACGATGACCAAACGAGGGTTTTCAAAAAACTAATTTTAAGAGGTTATATAAATTTAATATTTCCTTAAATTTTACACAATAGGGTAAGAGCACTAGTGGTTGGCACTGCGCCAGTTATTGGCACCCTCTCTCATTTTTGTTAAATTTTAAGAAAATGCAAACATTTATCGTATTTTGCTGGTATTATTTTTATTCTACCATTATTTCTGCGTGTACCGACATATATAATTCATACAAAATAATGTCAAATTTAGTTATAAAATAATGAATTCACTTCAGTTCTTAGGGTGCCAAGAATTTATCCGGTTTTCTAAAGAAAATGTTTAGCTGACAACATTTTTTAATTTTGTTCAAACAACGTTGTGAACAAGTAAATCTGATCCAATTTTTGTGAATATTGAAAAGAAATACTTGCAATATAATCAAAATAAGGAATGAACCTCGGCAATAATTTATTTATTAATTTTAGGGGGGTGCCAATGGAAATTAATATAAAAAGTATGGTCTCTAGTCGTTGGCACCCCAGTGCCAATGACCAGACCATGCAATTCGGGAATGATTTCATTCATTGGCACCCCTGCCTCGCCGGAAAAAAGTAAGGTTATGTAATCTCAAGACCTTGTGTTGACATGAGCCGTTTCACGTATTTCTGATAAAATGAAGTGTTAAAAGTGCCGGAACAACAAAAGTCGTTACTAGGTATACGAAAAATTAGCTAACAATTATAATAAATGAAGCTGTCATTTATATACCGGATATACCGGTAATCGTAACCTCCAAAGTTCTGTTCAGATAATTTATTATTCTTTTTAGGCCTCGAGGTATAGGTAAATATTGGTTTCATTTAAATTATAAATGGAATTTTATTATCTTTATACATATTGTGTTCAATAATATTGTCGTACAATGTTTTAAATGTTACGCAGGAATTCATGTTATTATAAAATAGCCAAAGTTTTTATTTAATCGGTGGGCGATTTTTTTTGACTATATTTATTTATCCATGTTTGAATTTGTTTATTCATTTTTCTAGTTTAAAGTAGAAAATGAGTAACATTTATGGTTTTTATTTTATTTATTGCCATATTATTGCCCGTCAGAGAGTATCTCTGAGGAAAGAAAAACATAAGCCGAAGAATACATATGTGCCATGGCTAGGCTTTATAGCTGCTGTCAAAGATATTGGCTTGTCCAAAAACAAAATTTATAAAATACTAAATTTAGAATTATTAATAGAAAATTTATTTCATATTTTCAGTTGCACAATTTGTTGTTATCAATGTTTTAACGCAATTACAGAAGTTTGAAGAGGTTATGTGATTGTAGTGCCAATCACTGGTGACGAGGGGTGCCAATAACTGGGGTTAGCAGTGCCAAGCACTAAAATTTTGGGACTACATGCTTATTTTTAATAATTTTTCGAGTTTTTTTCATCATTGAATAATAATTCAACATTCCAGTGTGTTCTGCATAATATTTGGAGTGCCGGTATGATTATCACTATTTCAGAATTCAATATTTTATGTGTTTATTTATTTCCTAAAGTCTAAATTTCCTCTTAAGGTGCCAATAACTGGTGCTCTTACCCTATAAAAGGAAATCAAAATTGCAACCTTGGTCCTGAATATACACGATATAGAATGTGCATCAAGAAGTAGATATCGGTGATTCATTTTATATCTGAAAAAGATTCTGAAATTAATCTTAAAAGAGTTATAAAGTTTGTGAAGGTATCAAAAAATTAAAACAGATCATTTAATTTGTCTGAGGTTTAACAATAATCCTTCAATCCTTCTACCTTCTTAATTGGGAATTTTGTAATCTTATAGTTGAGTGGTACTAACAATAAGTTTTCTACAACTTGGATTTTTATTTGAAATATTCTTAGTAGGTATAATCGTTTTCAATTTAAAAATCGATAATATGAGGAAAAACAAGTGGCTGACTGGTGGTTGGAAATATATATGAATTGAGAAAAATACTATCCTATTCATCCAAAATTTTTTCTTTTAAAACAAAAGTTTAGCACAATGAACAAAGTTTAGATTAAAACCAAAATTAATTTACTTCAGGCTCTATCGGCCTTAAGGAACACATTCCCATTAGAATACTCGCGCTCGATTTTTTATATCCATTTATCTAATTTTCTAATAAATTCAGTAATAATCTCAATCAGTTTTTTGTAGATATATCTGCACCAGTGTAAAAATGTTGTGATCTGGCTCTGGCTTATTCTTCATTAAAATTACTATTAATGTCTTTTACCACAATAATATATAGTATTTTAGTCTGTAATTCATTATTAATTTTTTATAAAATGAGAAGAGACATTTATTAAAGTATTTTATAATATATATGTAGTAATTAATATTATAATTATTGTAACATTTTCGTATTAAAATAGGCGATTTTGTCGGCCTTTAAAAAGTCAATAGGATTCTCTATGTTTAAAAGAAAAACGATAAGTTCTGTAAAGAAATTATTTAACACAATTTTTAGGCCTTTCTGAGAAGTGCAATTTTCTCTTACGGTTTTCTTAACTTGCAATGTTTGGCTGAAAATTTGAATTTTCGAGTTTTTAATAGGATTTCCGATGCTTAAAGGCACAACGGTTTCAAACAGCTCTTTTTAAAGTACTATTTTCTTTAATAGACTTTTTTCATATATCACGTTGTTTGGCTGAAAATGGGATGTTTTGATTTTTTAATATCAGTTTCGTTGTATAACAGAAAATCAAAAAACTATCATGTAGACTTTTCGCTTTCGGACTTATTGATTGATTTAAGGCCTAAAAACAGACCGAGTTCATTTACCAACCATTCTTGACCAACATTTCTGTTTTTGTCTATCGAAAATGATTTTTAATAAATTAAAAACTCAAAAAATTGAATTTTTTTCTGAAAAACAACAGAAGATACGAAAAAAAATGAATAGACAAAAGTTTTTCATCTAAAAAAGATCGAAAAATTTGTTATGAATTATTTTTTGATAGGACACGTAGTTTTAGTTTTAATCGTGAAAAATAACTTGAAAAGAAATTTGGAAAAATGACACAAGCGACGAAAAAACAGTAATAAAAAAAGTTGTTCACCAAAAAAGAAAATACAATAAAATTGTTAGCTCTGAGCCATTTTTCATAACTCGCGTAGTTTTTATTTTAATCACGGAAAATAATATTTAAAAAAAAAGCAAATTATACTTTTGAAAAAACAACAGAAGCTACAATTATTGAACTACGAAAACAAAATGATGAAAATACGTTTCTTTCAATACCAATGCGCACATTATTATTTGAAATATTTTGATTTGAAAGATTTAGAATACAAAACTCTTGAATTTGATCTTCAAAATCATCCACATTTAAGAATTTTGATTTATACTTCTCTAAAAAAAATTGAGCGACATATTCCAGAGAAACGTTAAGAAAACTTAATTTTAAACTACAAACATGTTAAATTAATTAATCTTGCATTTTGAACTTGAAAAAATGAAAAATTTCAAATATTAAAATAGGAGAATTTTCAGTTTATATAAATCTTGAAAATTGAATTAATGTTTAATTCTATATTTTAAAAATTAGAGAATCTTTAATTGTAACGCTTGAAACTTGTAGAAATTCGAATTTGAAATCTTTAATATTGATGAATTGTGAAATTAACAATAAAAAAGTATGCAAGTTCTAAGTTTTACAATGAAACATTCTGTTGGAATGATGATTTGCATTTGAAATTTCTTCAATTTAGAAGCTTTAGAATTGAGCAATCTTGACTTGATGTATCGAAAGAAAAACCTAAAAAATTATATATCTTTCTAAATTATAAACATTAAGAACTGAAGAATCCGAATATCCATAAAAGTGCACCAGTGTCGCAAATGGAAAACATTTAAAAAACTCAGAATTTCAGAATCACTCACAAAAATATTTTGTTTAAATTAATGAAAAACATTTCTGCAAATCAAGAGAAATTTCTTTGAATGTATTGTATTTGTATGTATTTTAAGAACATCTTATTAAAATATAAAATCCCAATTTAACTTATCAATTTATTCCTCACTTACAAATTTCTTTTTAGAATATTCTGAAATTCTGGCTCTTTGTTGTTTTCCATTTTTAGGCTGATCCATTTTGAATTTTATTACAATTTTTTATTGTAATTACTGAACTTTAACGTTATACTATAATTGTTTATACACAGCTTTGCTATAGGATTCATTTGCTAAAAATATTACGTAACAGTATTAATCCCCCCCCCCCCAAAAAAAAAAGCTATTGCGTTATTTTTGGGTCGCCCTTTACCTATATAGAATGCTAGTTTAAAATTTAAAGCTGCACATTTAAAGTATTGTTTATTATTTTAAAAAATGTTCTATTCATTTCGAATATGAATTCTGAAAAAAAATCCCAAGTACTTAAATAGAGGATATTTATGATTGTATAAGGTACATAAGGAAACTGTACATGAAAGTTCTCTTCTCTAGAAAATTAATGGCGGATGAGTCAAAGCCGCTGTGAAAGATAGAAAAAAGACAAACAAATGCAAAAACTGAGAGGAATGAAGATAAATCTGGAACCTTGATCCAAAGTATGCCAAACGCCATATTACGATAATATTTGTTCACTTTTTCATTTTTCTAGGTTTGGCCTCACAATCATGCATATTCGAGCAATCACGACAGCTGGAACCGCAGCCTGCTGCGGCCTGCTAGCAATCATAGATTCCTACACACTTTATCGAATGGTGGGTTCATGGATATAATTACACTAATATTATTGTGGTTTCTACATCCCCCTTTTTTCCAAATAGTGAGAACATTTCCCAAAATACACTTAAAGCAGTAATCATTTTTGTGAGTAATTGTTAGAATCTATAAGCTAGTATAAAAAGGATTATGACCTTTTTTCTTCCAAGAGATGCTCTCTTGTTTTTCTGATTTTTCTCTAATAGAAAATTAAATGTTTATATGCTTTCAGTTTGAATATTCAAGTAAACATTTAATTCTTTTTGAATTTAGGTTTATCCTCCGTTTCTGTGAAACGATGTTAGTTTTAGCTTCAGTGTGCTCAATCTCTCATCTTTCTGTATATATACATATATGCCTATACTGCCCGGAAGTAAATTTTATGCAAACAGAAATTCTGCTCTTGCAATTTGAATAAACGCTTACTCCACACTTAGTTGACTTAACGTTGTTTAACAAACTCCAGCCTGATGTAGTGAAATAGCAAAGAAAAATGTATGACAAAGCTAATCACAGCAGTTATACGATTCTTTTATCAGCGTAAACATTGGAAGCGAGTAAAGATTATAATTTTTGTTTTATATAATTTTGTATTAAGTCTTGAAAATCTCTGCTTAAAATGTTTTGCTCTCTTCAGAAAAATAATTGAATGATTCAGGGTATCTACTTGAATCCCAAAAAAAAATTCCCTAACAAAAACAGGACCTAATACTTGATTAGCCCCTTTAAGTGTCTATCTGTTATTAAAAATCCGGAAATAAAAATAAAAATAGGGAATAAAATATTAGGGTGGATCGAAAAAAGAAAGATGGCAATCAAAAAATAGCCTGGCACTGAAAATTTTCATTATACGTCATTATAATCGGTGTAAAACTTGCAGTAGATCGAACAACATCTGGAGGTTTCGCGGCGAAAAAATATGTTAAAACAAATTAATAAATGTCAGAGTTTTTCAAAAAACGTTTTTATTAATTTTTTTAGTAATCTACATAATATTTTCAAAAATCTTGTAAAATTTCCATATTTTCAGTTTTTCTAAAACTAAATCTTATTTTTATAAGCCTTAAAAAACTTAGAAGCCAGACCCTGCAAACATTTTCTACAAGCTCAAACCATTTACAATAGTTTGCAAAGCTTTTAAAAATTACTAAAAGAAAAACACGCGTGCTCCGCGCACGATTAATATTTTTTATCTCACGCAATTTTGAAATTAAATATACAATTATTTTATTACAAAATTTTGTATTTTGTACAGTTACATTTTCTGTCAAAAATACCAATTTCGCACAAAAACACTAACATTATCCGAAATTGTTAATATTGGTCGAATTATAATGATATTTTTTTGTAAACACCAATTCTCGATGTAAAACGTAAATTAAAATTGTTAAAAGATCATGAATCTTCTTTGAGATAGAATAATTTTTTAATGCAAATTTCAGTTTTCGATTAAAAACTCTGAAACAGAAATTGTTTATGGTTATAAATTTTCATTATTTAAAACAAAAATCAATGGATTGAAATCTAATGATTTTTTGTACATCAATTTCAGGTGAAATTCACACCAACATAACCTAAAGTTGTTGTAAAATTGTAACCATTCATTGAAATTCAATAATTTTTCATTAAAAATACCCTAAGATTTAAAAAAAATTATGAAAATCGATTCATTTTTGTTTAGAATAAAAATTTCTAATCTTCTTCGAACTATAATGATTTTGGTTTTAAGGTACCGATTTTTTGTGTATAACGCTAACGTGCCCTAAAATCCTTTAAAAATTATAAACCTTTAAAATATATTGATTTTTGTTTG
Source organism: Andricus quercusramuli (assembly GCA_932178445.1). Classification (NCBI taxonomy): domain Eukaryota; kingdom Metazoa; phylum Arthropoda; class Insecta; order Hymenoptera; family Cynipidae; genus Andricus; species Andricus quercusramuli. The sequence goes on along the minus strand of CAKNXH010002207.1, from coordinate 186,484 downwards.
AAATAAACTTTTCAAAAATTGCAAATCTTTTTCGAACTATAATAATTTTTGTTTTAAAATAACAATTTTTTGTGTAAAACGTTAACTTACCTTAAATGGTGAAAAAATTATGAATTTTTAAAATCTAAATATTTTTGTTCAAAATAAACTTTTTAAAAATTGCAAATCTTCTTGGAACTATAATAGTTTTTGTTTTGAATACCAATTTTTTGTATATGAAACGCAAAAATAACCTGAAATTATTCGTGAATCCTCATTAAAAATATTTTTTAATTTTAAAAAACCAATAATCGATTGAAAACACTGACATAATCCAAAATTGTTCAAAGAGTCTGAAACTTGTTTGAATTATAATGATCCTTATTTTAAAATACCAACTTTTGGTGTAAAACGCTAAAATAATTTAAAATTGATCAAAGTTCTAAATTTTCTTTGAAAATTGATTTTAAGAATAAAAAATATCAATCGTTGACGTAAGATTGTAATAAAATCCAAAATTTATCTAAGGTTCTTAATCTTGTGCAAATTACAATGATTTTTGCTCTAAAATACCAATTTTTGGTGGAAAACGCTGAAATAACCTAAAGTTGTTGTAAAATAAGACGTGATGGTGATTTTTCTTTGAAAATGCTAATTTATGATTAAAAAAGAAACTGACACAATCTGAAAATTTTAAAAATTTTATGTCTTCTTCGAAACATTTTGATTTATATTAAAATTCTTTTTAAAAAATACTATTTTCTAGCGAAAAGCATTAACAGAAGATACACGTAGAATATAAAAATAATTTATTAGATAATTAAAAAGTTTTGTTAATTTAACCGCGCATGAGAATTGAAAATGCCTGTCAATTCGCATAAAGCTACAAAGATTTTTCTTAATAGAAGGGCTTATTAGTAGATTTAATCCACGAAGTAGTATAAGGAGATCCAACTCTAATATAAGGATACTTCCCATTTTTCCGTGCCCACTTCCTATAGCATACCAGATAAACTATTGTAGCGCCTCTCGTGAGAAAATTTGAAACTATTGTGTTTTACAATGTCTGCCTCCTTTCGTCGTCTGCTACCGGCTGTCAAAACTGGCGAATAACCTGCCAATGAAAACCATTTTCAAAACTGCCTCCAAAACCTATGTTATAATGGGTTTCCGCAAGAGGCGCCACAATACTTAATCTGGTTTTGCTATAGGATGTGGGCACGGCACGAAGGAATAGTAAGGAGTGGTATCACCCTATGTGTTCGGTGAGCAGAGGTGGGACAAGTGACGTCCAATAATTCGTTAATGCTAGCTACGAATGAAAACTCTTATGCTCCCCCGTGCACATGCGCAGAGCTGTTTTCGCAGTCACATGTTATACCCACTCAATATGTTACCTTGTGACATCTCGATGAACATGTAGGTTACGTTCGTTTGTTTATGTTCGTTCAATACACAAGTTCGAAACTTCAAACGCGTGTTGACATCGTTGGCATGGCAAACGCCAGTGCGCATGTGAACGGGGGAGCATACGAGTTTTCATTCGTAGCTAGCATTAACGAATTATTGGACATCGCTCGTCCCACTCCCCACTTACAGGGATACTACTCCTTACTATTCCTTCGTGGGGCACGGAAAAATGGGGGGTACAATTTTCCGTAATGGCCCATAGAGATGGATCTCCTTATACTACTTCGTGATTTAATCTATAAAATTACCAATTGTATGATGTAAAACAACTTCAAATAATAAAAAAACCAATCATGTTTTCAACGACAATAATAGGGAGATTTTCGAGACATATCGTTACACTAATTTTTTTTCGATAGGATTGTAGTTTATTAAGGTACATAAAAAATTAGATTTTGTCCTATAAAAACTAAAAATATTGAAATCTTACAAGATTGTCTAAAATCGGGCAAATTTCCAATTTTTTTTCCACACATCCTAATAAGTATAGAAGAAGTACTTTTTATGGGTAAAATTACATAACGATCTTCTACAATTTATGAAAGTCACTTTATAAAAGGACAACCAATTTCTTAATGGTACGAGCTTTAAGGAATTTTATGATAAGTGAAAATGATAAAAAAAGTATGATTTGAATAAATATAAACCAGGTACTACAAATTTACTCTTACGAATGAAAGAACATCCTTATTTAATTTAGTATTACAATTTTTCAAGAAAATTTAAGTACGCTCGCGACAAAATCCCTGACTTTAAGAAAATTTCCTAACATTCTCTGACCAATCCAATTCCCTGACATTCCAGGTTTTCCAGGTGAGTGGACACCCTGATAATTTATATTGCATCTATAAATCACGGTGTGAAAGGCTTAGAAAAAATAGAATTTATACCTGCCATCGCTGTTTGCTTTTATTTATGTAACCAATATCGCACAAAGTGCGAACATTTATCAAATGGAATTGGCTTTCTATGAAAGCGAGGAGACTTTGATCATGTTACAGATTCGCTCGAGTATTTGTGACAGCAAAAGAACTTACAGTTTCGATTATGGAGAACTAAAAATAATCATTAGCTATTATAATATTATTTGATTATGAATATTTTAGGATCAGCATAATAAAACTTGAACCCTTTCGATTTAAACGAAACATTTTGCTGAGATTTTTTCCATATGAAAAGTTTTATCTTAGGTCTTGGCTATATATTTGATGAAGCGAATGTTTTGTATAACCCTTCAAAAAGTTTTAATTTATTGTAAAAAATTTTGAAAATAATAGAATTTTAAACATCTGAAATGTATCTAAAAATAGGTCCACAAATTTATTCTTTAAAATGGCAAAATCGTGAATGTTTGAAATGACCATCTTCATTTATATAAACATAATTTGTAAAGTATATTTTAAACTAAAGAATGTTTAAAATTTTGACAAAAATCGTTATATAATTTTCAAGGATTGTGTATGTATTTTTTATTTTTGAGGCGTAAACCGTAGATTTAAAAAAAATGTCTAATGAAGAATCCGAAAAAGCTATAATGATTAGGTACTATATATGGATTAATTTTTCACAATATTTATGGCTGTTTTGAATATTCAATTATTTTTTAAAGTTTCTGAATTGCAATTTGAAACAGTTAAGAGAATAAAGTTGCTGTACTTACTATAATTTTCAAAATATTGGTATTTAGGTGTAGGAACAAGTATGAAAATGGCGATTTACAACTTTTCAAAACTGGGTAGAAAGTAGAAAACAAACTTTGTTTGATAAAAAATACAAATTTATAAAAATCATAGTTTGCTATTTTGACTTCACTTAGAATCGGCTTTGGGTGAATCATTTCATATGGCAAAAATTGATAGTAAAAGAATGTTTAAAAATGTTAATCGAATATTACTTAGAGGGCTATTTGAGTTTTATCTTTTTTATTGTTTTTTATTTTATTTTTATTTTTCGAAAGGCTTGAAAATTGTACATCATTCAATGCAAATTTATAAACACATTTTTCAAGAGAATAATTTTATCGCAATTGTTTCACATTTTTTTCATACGGTCGGCCAATTAAAAAATACAGTAAGTAAATGAAAAGAGTTGCTAATTATAGAAAAATGTCCAAAAAGTGTGCAAAAATTATTATTTCCTTGAAGGGCATATACCAGTTGTCACGCGACCAATTCAACTGTTCATATTCGGCGGTTGTATAATTTCAAAAATGTAAATATTGTGTTAAAAATGTGGAAAACTGTTCAAAATCGAGGCCATTCGAGGTTGTGTTTTCTTTAAATAGTGCAATTTTATTAATTTTTAATTTGGAATGTAACTGAGAACATTTCCTAAAATTTCAGCATAATATATTCATTTTTATAATTATGAAGCCACCAAATATAATAACATATAATAAGTAGTCACGTGACAGACTGTCACATACCCTTAAAAATGAATTTACAAATTTTCATTAAATCATTTACAATTATGGTAACATGTAATAAGAGATGATTCTATATGTATGACAATTTAATATACGTATGAATTTTCAAGACATTGAGAAAATAAAAATAACAAAAAATCAAAATGGAAAAGACAAAACTCATAAGAGGGATCTCTAATATTTGATTTTGAATTTTTTTGTTGACAAATTTATTGACTAAAGAGGTGCAAATTACGCGCGTGTGCATGTTCAGATGCGAAAATCACTTCTTTTTTTTAAATTTCCTTTATATATCTAGTAATTAAAATATTAATTTTCACAGATGCAGAGAAATAAAAAATATTCAGTGAGACCAAATGAAATTGTGTATTCGTCTTACAAGCACGTTTCATCCACTTTTTTGAGCAGACTTACTTTCCACTGGGTTGTCGACTTACTCATCCGAGGTTATCAAGAACCTTTAGATTCACAGGACCTCGGGCACTTACCTGATGAAGAATCTTCGAAAATCCAGTTTGAAAAATTTCAAAATATCTACAAAAACGAAAAGGTACAATTATTAAGCTTTTACTTCAGCAATGTAACATAATTAGTATGAAGTTTTGTAGGTAAATGAATTTTATTTATTTTTTTAAATCATTTCGCAGAAAAATTATTTTTTATTTAACCTGATTTGTGTTTTAAACAAGATACCGCTATGAATTCTAGATATTTTACCTTTGAAAAAAATTCGACTGTTGATAAAATAGTATTTACAATTTTCCTAATCCTCAATTCTTATTTTAGTGAGATGTACATTTTTTTAAACTCTGGTCTTATTTTCTTGACCTAGATCAACATTTTGAAATCGTTTTTTCAGATTTCAATTTAGGATTTGAAGGAATACCTTCCTTGAATTATTCAAATTGTTTCCCCAAAAATTACAAAATTTAATTTCAAACTTTAATTGATTTAATTGTTTAATCTCTGTAATCCCTGTAATCTTGTGTAATCCTGGGTAGTCTAATCTAATGTAACCTGTGGTCATCTTATGCAATTCTATGTGTAATCTTGTGAAATTTTTTGGAATACCTTTTAATTTATGCAATTCCTTGTAATCCCATTAGTTTTGTGTAATCCCATATGTAATTTTGTGTAATATTTTGAAATCCCTTATAATCTATGGAATTCCTTGTAATCCCTATCATCTTGTCTAATCCAATTTAATATCGTGTAATCCCATGTAATTTCAATAGAAAAAAATTGGTTAACTGTTTAAATCGATTAAACATGATCCTAAACGTTTTTTGGTACTATAGATGCACTTCGCAGAAACCAATAAAAAAATCTGCCTTGTATCTTTTATCCTTGTTCGAATATTTTCCTTTTGTCCTTCTTGACTGTGCGTATTGAATTAATAAGGTAGTTCTTTGCATTTTAGATAATATATTTTTTAAATACTGCATACGATTATAAAAATGGTAGTAGGGGAGAGTGCCCTTGGTTGGGACGTTTTTTGTTTTTTGCTCATAAGAATAATAAATATATGAATATAATTAATTTTGTATGCTCATAAATAAGAGTGATGCTTAACTATAACTTAGAAACAGATAACATGAAATATGAAAACAAATTGTTGATTTGAGAATGATTTGTTTAAATCGATGAAAACGTCCCAACCAAAGGCATTCGGTCTTTGGTTGGGACACGTCGGTCCTTGGTTGGGACACTTCAAAAAAATGTGTATTGATGAATGAGTGATTAAACTAAAGTGATACAATATTTAGAAAGAAGTAATAAATATAGGAAATGTATAAGGGAAACAAGATATGTCATGTAAAAGATTTTTCTGTAAATGCAGCAATATGTTACAGCTGTGTAAAATTGGTCAGTTTCATAAAGTTTATATTGAACAAATAAAACAGTTCTTGATATAACTGACATTATTCACTCTGAAATATAGAGAATGATATTAACTAGAAGTAATATATATGTATACATATATATTTATTTATTAATTTTACAAAAACTTGAACAATAAAATATATGAAACTTTGAAATTTGTCCATCTAGAACATGTTAACAAATCTTCAAAATGTCGGATAACCGAAAACAATTATTTTTAAGTGGAAATCACATAATTCCATGAACAATTATTACTCGATTCACTTATTTAAAGATATAGCATTCGTAATAGCATGTTTTATAGGTTATACATTGAAAGAAAAATAACTTCTGCCAAGTTAACTTAATATTCTTATGTGAAATTTTTATAATCATTATTTTATAAAGTTGAACAGCTTGCCTCAATGTTATTCTCAGTAAACAATCGCTATTTATAACATCGACGCTATTTACCAGCATTTTTCTTCTACTCTTATCGAAAGCGAAAACAAAATCAAATGTAATGAGCATGCGCGAAGTGTCCCAACCAAGGAACATGCAGGTGTCCCAACCAAGGAATATTCCGTGCGCATAGAAAATAATTTTTTACACATAGTTAGTGTTAGTATTTTTGAAAAACATGAATGGTTATATAAAACTAATTAAATTCCCAACAAGCAGATATTTTTTATTTTGCAAAAATATTTTGATAAGATAATAAAAATTCACTGGAAAAATACCCTAACATTTTACTTTTGATAGCTGTGAGTGATTTTCGTTCATACCTAGGGGTAAGCTAAACAAAAATAATTTTCACTTTAGCCATTCATGCCTTATAATAGATGAAAACTGAAATAATTTTTTCAAATTTTTAATGCTTAATCTATAACATTTATCCCCGCTGTCCCAACCAAGGACCGTCCCAACCAAGGACCGTCCCAACCAAGGGCACTCTCCCCTATACTGAACAAACATGATAAGCTCTTCATTCATAAGAAAAAAATATTTAAAAAGTGAGGAATCGGGAAGTTGCTGTTCATAATCTACTACAGCCTACATTCTGGACCGATTTTTAATTATTTTTCAAATGCTCAGGATTAATTCCAGCAGATCGACTTAAGGCCATATTTCTTAATTTCACTCTGTAAAATTTATTATTTAAACAAATAGGACGCCAAAATTGGACATTTCATAAATATTATTCTTCTCTTTGAAAAAAAGATTCCAGAGAAGTCGCTATCTATCTGAATTATTGCTGATAGAATTCAGGAATATGAATGTTAAGTTTCAGATTTAAGCGAATTGTTATAAAGAATTTATATAAACAATTATTTTCATGTGGTGCTCAACCGCAACAAAAAACTTCATCTTCATTACAAATGCAATACAAATTGTAAAAATGCCTAAACGTCTCGTGAGAATAGTACTTAGAATGGAGAATAGCAATTATTTAAAAATTACCATTATTAAAAATATTCTAATGAAAAAATTGTATTTTTTTCGAAGTATTGTTTCTCTCATCAAACAACTTCCGTATTAATTCTAAATTATAATGAATAGCTGCAGGAAAACATAAATGCGCGAAAAAAATAAATGTGCGATAAGTTACATCTGTATTGTTAATAACAATAATATGAAAAAATAGAAAATGTAGCGTTTTCTATTGGGAAAAAATGATTTTTTTTCTGCTAAATCATGTTGCAGCTATCTAAGTGGTTATATTTCATCGAAAAAGTGTGGCACCAGCTGGTAATTGTCATTTTTATTAACAATATTTCAAATATACAGTCATCTATAGCAATTTTACGTCTGAATAAGAGGTTTTCTTATAATGATTATTTTAACGCATCTTGATAGTGGTACTTAAATAAGAAACGCTGTCAGTAATTCTTAATCAATATTATTATTTAATAATAATAGAAAATTCTGACTTTTATAAAAAAAAATATAAAAAAAGTATGTTGCTTTTTTATATTATTTTGCTATACTATGATAATCTATGAGAAAAATGTCTTCCTTCATTAAATTTCATTATGCGCACAATCATTCGTGAAGGGTGAATATACAAAATTTGCAAGTTATTGACTTAATAATTTAAAACAATGCATTTCTGCTTAATACTTTTCTTTAATTACAAGTATGTTACTATTTATTATAATCTATTCAAATTTATCAATAATTTAAAGCTGCTCACATCTTATTTCCACCATAAAATGACTGTTTATTTAAATTATTGTTCATATAAAAAAAAATTTGAGTTTTTGCCACACTTTCTTAATGAAATATAACGACTAATATATTTGAAATATAATATAGCAGCAAAAAAATTTTTTCCCTGATGGAAAACGCTAAATCGTTGTATTTGTTTATAATATCGTTATTGACAATACAAATATTTGACATTGAAATTTTTCTGTATCTGATTATTATAATTTAGAATCAATTGAAAGTTGGTTTATAAGAAAAAACAATACTTTGAAGAAAAAAATACAATTTGTTCATTAAAATATTTATAATAATGGTAATATAATAAATAAAAATAAAATGAATAATAATAATAAATATTGTTTATATAAATTGTTGATAACAATTGGCCTAAATCTTGAAATGAAATACTTCTGATAGATAGCGACTTCTCTAATGTCTTTTCTTCGGAAAAAAGTGATAGTCGTAAAATGTCCAATTTCGACGTTCTATTTGTTTAAATAATTAATTCCATTGAAAAAAATTTTAACTCATTAAAAAAAATTCCTTCTGTAATTACATTAAGTTTTTAATGATATTTCATTGCACAAAAAAAAGAATATTAAAAATAAAATTTCAACTCAATTTTTTGTTCAATGGAGTAAAGAACTTTAGAAAAAAAATTTAATATCAACGATATTTCTAAATTAATTCCAAAATTAATTTTTTTAATTTTCGCATGTATATGACACAGTCTCATATCAGTTCCACTCTTGAATTTGAATCCCGTGTTATCTTGTTTCATCTCTTGTAATCTTTTGTAATCCCAAGTAATTGATGTAATCCGGAGTGAGATCACATGTAATCCTATGTAATCTTGTGTAATCTTATGCAATCCTGTGGAATCTTATGTAATCCCATGTAATCCCATGTAATCTTTTGTAATCTCATGTAATCTTTTCTAATCCTATGTAATCCTATAATCTTCTATATTTTAGGAACTCAGAGGTAAAGACAAGCTGTCCTTGTGGATCTGCTATTGGAAACATGTCTGGCTTCCATTTACGATAGGAGGTTTTTTAAAGCTTCTGGGTGACACATCCAATTTAGCTGGACCAATGGCCATTTCAAAAATTATCGACTACGTTTCCATCTCCCAAAACGTTACTGCACATTATTGGAAATTCGAACACTCAGTTAGCAGATACTCTATTTAACTGCATGTTTATTATTATTAAGTTATTGTTTATTTTAAATTATATTTAATCACTTTTTAATCCTGATTTTAATTTTAATTTTTCCAACTCACAAATTTATTCAGTACACTGGAACCTGGAATAAAGAACGGTTTCGGGCATGGCCTGCAGTGGCCTTGATCTTAAGTCGCGGGGAAAAACGATCAGAGTCGACTTTTCTAAATTATCCAAGAAATGTCGATATACCGATATCGGTTTATCGGTTCAAAAATATCGATATTTCCCATTATTTCGACATTGATATTGCATCTCTAGATAAGGCCACTGCTGGATTCTGATCTTTATTGCATCTTGCATGTACTCTTAGGTGGGCTCTGATTCTTCTTTCTCGAAACCCAATATCTTTCACCTTTATTTTTACTAAAACTTTGATCAAAATTCTCAGTTACAAATTATGTTTCGAATCAATTTTTAATGAGCTGCGATATAAAACCGTTGTCTCACTTTTTTGAAAAAGTGGACTCTGATCGTTTTTCCCTGTGACCCTTCAATTGGAATACATAATATAACGCGCCAGACGCGCGTGGGCACCCGCGTCCATCAGTTCTAAGAATATCGTAGAGTCGAGGCTTTTAATTCCAGGTTCCAGTGTTTTTAATTATTATCAGCTCTGATATTAAATATATTTTCCAGAGATTTGTAACTCTCCCACAATTTATCGAAAATGGTTATATTTTGGGACTTTTGGTTTTCTTGGCAGCAGTTTTACAAAGTACTTTAAGTCAAGCCTCAACCCACATCATCAACGTCGAAGGGATTCGTCTTAGAACAGCTTTGCAAGTAATCTAAATTAATTTATTATCAAGGATACCAGGTTCATTCAATCATTTCCTGTATTTCCGGATATTCTTTTTTTTTACTTTCTACTATATCATTTTTTTAAGTCTTGCATATCTGTGATTCACAATCCAATTCAAAAATTGATTTCCGGGGTAAGCATGAAAAAGTCGATTTTTGAGACTTTATACGGCAGTTTTAAGGAGTGCTAATCACACTGTCGCGTTGACGTTTAATTTAAAAGAGTGATTGTGAGTCGTGATTGGACCAATACGAAGTGTCAAGATACCATAAATTACTGATAAATTCTTATATTTTTTTTGGCCGACTGATGTTTGCAGAAGGAGCAGTGAGCTTACCTTCAGCTTCGTCTTCGGCTCGCCTTCGGCTTGCCTCTAATTGTGTTTTCGTTTCGCCTAAATCTCGCCGACTGCTCCTACTGAAAACATCCTCCTCGGCAAAAAAAAAAAAAAAAAAAAACAGTTTTACGCGACTGTCATATAAACTACTATTAATGTTGTATTTTTTAAATTTTAGTCATCAGTTTATGATAAAGCACTTCGTCTCTGTTCTTGGAGTATTTCTGATGAAGAAAAGCCACCTGACAAAGGAAAGGAAAAAGATGAACAAGGTCGTCAAGTTATAGATATTGGAACTCTAACTAATCTCATGGCAGAAGACGCATACAACGTTATGGGTTTCTTTTGGATTGGACACTACATATGGGCTATTCCTTTGAAGGTACTGTAGCCCACTTTTAATTTTATCAAGTAATTATAATCTTAATTTTTGTAAGAAATTCTCCTAAAATATATCAAGTTTTCTAATTAAAATAGCTTTAGAGAATATCAATATTCAAATTTTAATGGAATTTAAAGCTTAAAAAAAAAGCATTTTGTAAATTATCTAATAATGTAATAAATTTCCAAATATTTCGTAAGTGAAAAAAAATTACAGAAGTATTTTAAATTCTTAATTCGGGGATAATTTTATTGCCGAGACTCTAGCAGACTCATATAGTACTTGAGAAAAAATGTTAACGTTGTAAAATTGAAATTTAGAAGCAGACTTTTCTTCAAACGAAACTTTATTCAAAACTAATTACTTATTAATACTTTTTAAAGAGAATTTTGTATGATTTTCTCTAACTTTTGAAGATAACAGTGCTCTTTTCCCTTGGAAGCTTTAATTATTTTTACAAAACTTTGTCTAATTCGCGAAAGAAAAACTGCCCAGATGACAACAGAACAATCCACTGCAGTTGAGGGGCCGAATTCTGTAACCGCCTCTACACTTTTCTCGCTGAATAGAATTGGCCCCCGGAAACTTTTCAAACGAGTTTTAGATTTCAATTTTAAGATTATATATTCTTCAAAAAATTTATTTGCGCATCTTTTTTCTCTGGACAAAAAAGTTGTAGGTTGTTCCGTTCACGAAGTACACTTAACTCACGATATAAGACTGATTTCTGTCATGGCTCGCGTTGGCCTTGATCCTAAATCGGGGGAATTTATGCAAGGCCGCAAGAATCATTTCTTTTGGGTTTGAGCGCATGATGCAACCTGATGCAATTAACGTGCGGCTTTCAGTCTGTTTGCCCCGCGTGACTGAGCTCAGCCTCCCTTTCGGCTCCGCGGCTCCTCTGGTCACGGAACTGTGAAGGCCGCCAGTTCTAGGAATATCGTAAACCGGGGGGTCTTATATCGAGAGTTGACTGTAAACCCGAAAATCCCTTTTTTTTAGAAAACAAATTTTTTGACTTCAAATTGCCGTAATTCTGCCAATTTTTAGAACTTGTTGATGAAATTTACAGCAAATATTCTTTATGATATTCTACAATTGCTAGAGTAAATAACATATTAACATCTTTGCTTGAATAAGAGTTATGAATTTTTACTTGAGAAATTACATAAATCATGCTTTGATATCTTCAAGCTCATAGGGATTCGAGCGAATTTTAAGAAACAATAAACTTCTAGCGGGAAAGTTATTCAGAAAAGCATAAATATGTTTTCTATAAATTTCATTGAAAAATTCCGAAAATTGGGTAAATTATGGCTAGTTGAAGTAAAAAAGACAAACAATTTGGTGTTCTAAAACACGGGGTTTTCGTTTGTTCCTTTTTGAAAGTGACAAAAGCTCACATTTTTTTTAGGAAAAAAGATGTGCAATGAAATTTCCTATAAGAATATATACTTTTAAAATTAAAATTCCAAATTTTGTTGAAAATTGTCCATGAGTCAACGCCGTTCAACGAGAAAATTTTATAGGCGGTTATCGAATCCAGCTCCTCAATTATGGATAAAATAATGTTTAAAAAGTTGGCATAGTCAATCATTTTTTCAAACTTGCCTTCCCACTCACGTCAATTCGTCAATAGATATGGCTTATTATTACTCCAAAGTATAAAATATTATTTTTTTCAAATTTATAATGCAGATAAAATATTAAACTAGGCTCAAAAACTGTTTTTCATTTTCCAACTGGTTTCACAAATTAAGAAGTATTTAAAAGTTATCAAAATAATAAAAATATATAATTTTTAACAATAATTCTAATATATATATTTGGTCCTGTGAACAATTTAATGGAGATGAGGAAATGTAAAAAATTAACCAGATATTATTTGTTATATACATTCATTTGACCATTCTGCACTATCCTTTGTGATAGAGGACGCTGGATGAAAATAATGTTTTATTCGTTTCTTATTTTTTTTTTGTTATCGAAAATCTCCTTGTCTAAGATGGACAACTTTGTAGGCAGTTACCTTTAAAGACCTGCTTGATAATTTCTGCATGATTAATAATTCAAGAAAAATGAATAACAAAATTTATTGTTTACCTTTCTAATTGGATACTTATCGCTTCTTGCTATAAGTTTCAATATAAGTCCCTGAATTGTTCCTTCCGACGCACTCTTATCCATAGGTTTACATAAATTTTGAATTGTAAGATTTTTAATTTAATTTCAAAACATTGAATTTTATATGACAGGAATTTAAAATTATTTATATCGTATATGAATAAACATCTTATTTGATTAATTAAAATTGAAATGAATATAATATGTTATGTTTAAACATATTTTCTCATTTGCATTCATAATTTTAATAGCAAACTTAAAGAAACCGAAGTCTAACACAATTTTTTCAAATATTACACATGCATATACTAAGTATATATTGGTAAAAATTATATAAGAATTACCAGACTCGATTTGTTATCTTTACTAAAAAGCTGAAAATAAAATTTATCAACTGATTATTTAAAAAAAAACTGTCTTTCCAACTTATGCTTTTACGAGAATAATCAATATTAACATTTTATTATTCAAAAGTGTACGTATTATGAATTTTAGTTTATTCTATTCTATTCTATTCTATTCAATATTAATTGCTGTTCTTGATTATTTTATTTTACTTCTATACCCTGACAACTTTTAACTATGTACAATTTTTTTATTTAAATGAGAAAATTTATACTCGGAGAAAAAAAAATGGAAACAGCCAGTGTGTGCATCTGGGAGGGAACGAACCCCCAATATACGGGTTCTTCTCACGAGTCCTGATCAATAACGCATAAAGCCAATAATTTTTCGCTAAAATTCTAAATTTAAGAGGTAATTTATCAATGTGGTAGAATTTGCATTTACCAATAGGGAAACATTTTTTCGGAAGGTGACACAGAAAAGTCAAATGATATTTAAGAATTTGGCATTAAATCCCTATTCATATAGAGAAATTTGATTCTAGATTTTATTAACTTGTATTCGTTTTATTTTACAGATCACAGTCATAATATTCTTGCTCTATTTGAAGTTAGGAATTAGTGCAATAATAGGAGCTGTTTGCTGTATTTTTACCGTGACACCAATACAACTTTACATTGGAAAATGCATGTCAAATAATGCAAAGTCAATTACGGTAATTTTAATCAATTATTAACGAAACATCAGAAAACATTTTAATACTCTGAACAATAACACCAATGGGTACCGACGGCATTGGCTGCGCTGTGAATCTCGACTCGGGAATAGTCCAGATGTCAAGCCAATTCGAGCGCGGATAGTACCCGGATGGGTGGCTATCTGCGACGTACGACCAGGTTGTGTATTCGCGGCGTCTCAAGTAATTTTGAGCAGGAGGTTTAACGCTGAAAGCGGCTGAACCCGGACAGTTGTTTTTATGTAGTTTTCCTCTCTCCTGGCCAAACGTCCAGGCAAATGAGAGTACATTAGGTTTTCAATCGCAGTGTTACGGTACTTGAATAAACCAGCCCAGAAAGATAATAATAATAACACAAATGGGTTGTAATTTTTTCCATCATAACATTCAGTTCTGAAATATATTTTTTTATCATTTTAATTTTTTAAAGTCTTTTTGAAACAAATATTTTTCTGAACTTTTGAAAAATTTCATTTTTATTGAAAATTATAACTCACTATAGTAAATCTAATAACAAATTTTATTCATCTGGGACACTTTTCGAAACTTATTTATGTATTTAAAATTGATGCATTCAATTATTTTTTTAGGAACGAAGCGATTCTCGTCTGAGGTTAATAAACGAAATCCTCCAAGGTATACGATTGGTGAAGCTCAGAGCTTGGGAGGAACTTTTTGAGAAAAAAATTGGCACAACGAGAAATCGGGAACTCAAATTACTGGACAAGGACTCCCTCTTCTGGGCTTTTATCAGTAGGTTTAGCAATTCAAAATTTCAATGAAAAATATATTTTTTATTATTATTCCAACTGAAATATTATGTAATAATTAACTTAAATTTGAGTTGTTTTGAGTTTATTTCAATAGTAAGTTTGAATTTTTTCCAAATTCAGCCTTTCTCACGCACGCTTCTTCCGTACTTACAACCCTCTTCACATTTGGAGTTTACTTCTGGTTGGAGGAACGAAATCTTGATGCTGGAAGTGTCTTCGCCAGCCTCGCTCTTTTCTCCCAACTAACCGTACCACTCTTCATCTTCCCAGTAATAATTCCTATAATTATAAATGCAATGGTGAGGGTCCCTTAAATTAATCAATGACTAATGATTTAAAAAAAAACTGTAGTTTTTTTGAATTCAGAAAAATCAAACAAAGCTAGAGAACTTCAGATCTGATTTTGTGTCTGGATAGATTGATTAAAAACTTATTCTGAAAAATATATTTATTTACTAGATTCTATAGATTTATTTATTTTCATCAATGTAAAAATTAAGAAATATATGTATTGAAATATTTCAATAAGTTCGAAATTTGCAGATTTCTACAAAAAGGCTCGAAGACTTCTTGTCCCTGCCTGAGACAATAAATATTTTACCCGAAGTCAAGCAAAGGATAATTGACAGTCAAGAGAGGAGTATTTCTTCAAGTGATTCTGATGTAAGGGACTATTCATAAACCACGTTACGAATTTTAGTCTATTTTTGCCCCCTCACCCCACTCCGAACCCCCACCCCTAGAGTAACTTAGTCGTTGGTTTGAAATTGGTGATTGGTTACGAAAATAGGAGAATAAATTCTTCTGAATAATATAAATTTAAATACAATATTGAATTTAATATGAAACACTATAAATTTCTACGACTTCAAAGTCGAAATGTATTGCATTTTCAACAAAATATTTGAATTTTCAACCAGAAGAGATCAATTTTCAACCAAAAAGAAGAATTTCTAAATAAATAGTTCAATTTTGAACCAAGGAGGTAAAAAAATGAGTTTTTATTCAATTTTTTTTTGCTTTTAACCAAGTAGTGGAATTTTTAACCAAAAGTAGATTTTTAACCAAGTAGATTTTTAACAAAAAAGGTGAATTTTCAAACAAAATTGTTCAATTTTAAAGCCATGAAGACGTATTATCTACAAAACAGTAGTTTAATTTTCAACCAAATAGTTTAATTTTCTACCAAATTATTGAATTTTCAAGCCAAAGGACAAATTTGCTACAAAACAGTGGAATTTTTAAACCAAAAAATTAATTTACAACTGAATAGTTGAATCTTCAACTAACATGAATCTTCAACCAGAAAATATGAATTTTCAAGAAAGTACGTGGATTTTCAATCAAATAGTTTAAATTTTAACTAGAAAATATCATTGTTCAATTAAAAATATCAATTTTGAACCAAAAATAAAATAGATACGTTTTCAGTTTAAAAATGATTTTGCAACCACAAAGGAAACGAATCTTCAACAAAATAGTTGAATTTTCAACCAAATAGATTAGTTTTCGACTAACATGATGAATCTAAAAAAAAGGAATTCTCAAAAAAGAGTTATAAAGAATTCGTGAATTTTCAACCAAAAAGATGATTTTTTAATCCAGGCGGTTAATTTTTTGACCAAAAAGACAAACTTTTGATAAAATACATAAATTTTCAACTAAATAGTTGAATTAAATAAATAAGTTAAAAAAAATTCCCTCATTCCTTTATTTCATTTTAATTCAATTTCATATTTATCAACATTTCTTTGAATTAATCTAAATATTTTTGATAATAAAACTAGTTTTTTTTAAGGTAGAGGCTAATAATGTACAACCGGCTTCTGTATTCGGTTATCTGGATAACATAGAAGAGGACGAAGAAGATTATCTCATGAAAAATCATTCTTTTTCGAATTCTCCCACAAATACAATTTGGCATGAACCGAAAACTGATAATTTTGTAGTAAAAGCGACTGGTACTTTTTCGTGGGGTTCATCAGATACTCCACTCATTCTAAGTGGCTTAAATTTCCCGCGAGGCAAGTTCTAGACATTTTGAAAAAAAATATCAGTGAAATAATATTGTAAAGTTTAATCAAAATGTTATGTGTTTGACAAAAATTGGATTTTTATTTACAGGAAAACTTACAATGATAGTGGGCAAAACCGGAAGTGGAAAGACCTCATTGATCTCTGCAATTTTAGGAGAAATGCAAAGAGTGAGGGGTAAAGTTGAATGGTCTAGGTAAATCTTCAGAAAATGATCTTTTTTTTTCATCTATGAAAGTTATTTTGTACACTGAAAAATCTGTTCATTAATTAAAAGTCAGACTATCACCAATTTTTTTTAAATTAGGGACGCAAGGGTCGCTTACGTATCACAGAAACCGTGGTTGGTGAATGCAACTCTACGAGACAATGTTTTATTTGGATCTGAATATCGACCCAGAAGATATCGAAAAGTTCTTAAAATTTGTGCCTTGCAACCGGATGTGGACATTTTACCAGGACGAGATTTGACTATGATTGGAGAGAAAGGAATTAATTTAAGTGGGGGCCAAAAACAAAGGATTGCAATTGCAAGAGCTATTTACAGTGATTGTGATACTATCATCATGGTTAGTTAAATTTATTTTTATTATATTATATTGAATTACCTATACAGTCATAAAAAAAATTTCTGGAATAAAAAAAAGTTTTTTTTTTGCATACATACACATTTGATTAAATGGAACAATTATTAGTTGATTCAACAAAATCTTTGATTGAACCAACGAAACTTTTTGACTGACTAAAATATTTGCTTAAAACAACCAAAAAATTGGGTTGGGTGGTAAAACAGGGTTGCTTCAGATTAGGGAATTCTGGAAAGTCAGGTAAAGTTCGGGAATGTCAGGGAAAACCTGAAAGAGTCAGGGAATTTTGGATAAACTGAAGTTGAAGTTTAGAGGACATCCACTAATTACGTAAGGTGTTTCTGTAATTTTTAATCCCCCTTTCCACCGTGTAAAGTGCCCTCAAATTTGCTCTGAACCTCGAAACAAAGTCTCAGTGAAATTTATGAAGTTAGGGGATGAACATTATTATTATTATTATTGTCGTGTCAGGCTGGTCCATTCAAGTCTCGTAGGACTACGGTTAAAACCCTATTGTTCTATGCCTTTATTTCAAAACCTCAGTGAAGCTCGGTACGGGCCTGTGAAAATTGTCTTTGACTAAGGTGGGCTTAGAATCACTGTATGAATTTAATCACAGCCAGTGATAACCCGCGGTTACATTCCACTATATGAGAAGTACTCGCATTTGCCTGGACG
Organism: Andricus quercusramuli; assembly: GCA_932178445.1. Lineage (NCBI taxonomy): Eukaryota > Metazoa > Arthropoda > Insecta > Hymenoptera > Cynipidae > Andricus > Andricus quercusramuli. The sequence continues at coordinate 168,512 of CAKNXH010002207.1, read as the reverse complement.
TTTTGCCAGGGAAGAGGAAAACTGCAGAAAACTGCCTCCCGAATTCAGCCGGGTTTTCGATAGTCGTGTTTGAAGTCTGGTATTCACAATGATTATCCTCGGCGTCCAACCTCCCGCTCGACATCAGTTAAAACGCAGCAAATGCACAACCTGATAGTATGTCGCAGATGGTCACCCATCCGAGTGCTATCCGCGCTCGAAGTGGCTTTGACATCTGGACTCTTCGCGAGTCGAGATTCACTGCGCAGCTCATGCCGTCGGTAGGGAACGAACACATTAATTAAATAAATATGGAACCGTAATGAAATTAGATTTGGAAAAGGAAACTTGTTAATAACAAGCAAGTCTTACGAAGGTAATATTTTATAACCTTTTTATTTTATTAATTTTTTCGTTGAGAATTCATCCTCTGGATAAAAAATTTATTATTTTGTTGAAAATTCAATTATTTTGGTAAAAAATTTAACTATTTGATTTATAATAAATATTTTTGTCGAAAGCTAATATTCCCAGTTAGAAAATTCAACTGTTTTGTGGGAAAGTCACATTTTTTTGCATGAAAAATCAATACTGTGGACTCGATTTTGGATGAATTTTTTTTCTTTTATTAACTGAAAAATCTTTCTTGGTTGAAAATTCAACGTTTTTGTTGAAAACGCGTCTTTATGACTTGAAAATTCATCTGTTATCGTAGAAATTTAATCTTTTTTTATCAAAAATTGGTCGAAAATTGAACTATTTTGTTGAAATTTTGTTTTTTTTATGGAAGTTTATTTTTTCAACTGAATGTTTAACTATTCAAGTTTTGGCTGAAATATTTTTTTAGTTAATAATTCATATATTTTGCTTGAAAATTTATCTTTTTTAGTTAATCAATTTTTTGCACAAAACTCGTCTTTTTGGGTTAAAAATTCAATTATATTGGTAGAAAATTTATATTTGGGGGTTAAAAATTCAAGTTTGCTGTAGAAAATTCGTGTTTTCGGCTTTAAAATTCAACAATTTTGTTGGAAAGTAAGTTCTTTTGTTAAAAATTCAAAATTTTGTATTGAAAACTCTACTGTTTTGTAAATATTCGTCTTCTTGGCTTCAAAATTCAACATTTTGGATGAATAGAAGTTTTTTCTTTGAGTGCCTATAAAATCTTAATTTTTGGAAAATTTAATTTTTTTATTGAGAATTCCTCTTTTTGGTTCGATAATTAATCTGTTTTGATTGAAGGTTCAGCTACTTTGTTGAACTTTTTTTCTTCTTATAGAATTCAACTATTTTTTATTGAAAATTTCACTTTCTGTTGAAAATTTGTCTTTTTGTTGAAAGTTTATTTTTTTAATCTCTGGTTGAAAATGTTCTTACGTAATTTGTGGATGAGCCCTCTTAAAAATGTTCATGGCTGTTGTCACTATGAGTCTTTATAATAATTGTAGAAATATTTTTTTGCATGAACGTTATTAATTTTCTAAGTGTAGGGTTGTTTTTAAAACTGGAAGAAAAGTTTGTAACGGTCAGAGAAAATGAAAAATTGTTCAGGGAAAAGTCATAGAAAGTCAGGGAATTTCGAAATTGTAATTTTGTAGCAACCATGTACAACTACAATTCTCATTGACTTACAATTGCTTCTAGAATTATACATATATCATTGAATTATAGGATGACCCGTTATCTGCGCTGGACCAACAAGTTGGGCAACAAATTTTCAATGAAGGAATTCAAAAATTGCTATTGAAAAAGTACACAATCATTATGATAACGCATCGTTTAGAACTGATGCCTTTTGCTGATCAGGTGAAAAACGAAAACAAATATCCATATTTTAAATAAAAAATAGTGGTTCTGTTCAGCGCTCAGTTACCAACAGTAGATGAATAATATTGCTATTATCAGAAGAGTCAGTAATTCAGGAATATACCTTATGGCCAGCCGGCAATTAAGATTTCTGACACACTGATTAGATACTTCGTTATATGAAGTTTATCTACCTTATGGAAGGTGGGAATCTGCAAATCCACTATCAGTATACTTTCTTATTGGTAAGGTGCGTACCAGATATTCATCCGTCAGCGATCTCCGGTTACTGACCGACTGTTGGTAACTTAGCCTAGATCAGAACCTTTCTCGATCAGTAAATAGTGCTGTAGATAATTATATACTTTTATCTTCTGTTAAACCTATATGTTCTTTTTATTATATTTTTTTTAACTTGATTTAAGATCATAGCAATGGAATCATGTCGAGTTCGAGCAATAGGTACAAAATCCAGCATCGAAAAATCATACCCTGATTTGGCAACAGAATGGAGCGAAGCTGCAAAGAGGAAAGTTGAGGATCATCGAGTCCAGAAAACGGCTAAGGATCGATGGTCCTTGATTCGATTGATTTCTAGGATAAGCATCTCAATTAGGCAAAAAAGTACTAATGATGGTTCCTGGATTACTGATCAGGATGCGCACGTGGTAGATAGAAACTTTCACTAGCATTGAATTAAATTAAAGAAATAAAATAAAAATATATTGTTTAACTTTTCAAAGACACCACCAGCCTTCGTACCTCTAAGACTGAGGCGATCCACACTTTTGGGGTCCAGATATTTGGCTCATGATTTATCAGATATGCCAGTTCCAGCAGAAGAGTGGGATGGAGTTGTGCGAAGAAGGTCCAAAAAACGTCGAGCAGCCATGAGAGCTACCAGCCTTCAACCTCTAAAACATCCTCCACCAGTTCTTAGACAAATCAGTACTCCAACAATATTAGAAGGCCGTTACGTTCCTCATAGGTTTGTTTTCAAAATAAAAAAAATAAAGATATCTCACAGATTGAAGACTAATTCTTGAGCAAAGATCATGGTCAGGAGTCATTTATATGTCTTGAGGACTACTAGTTTTCAACCTGTAAAGCATCCTCCACCATTTCTTAGTCAAAGTAGTACTCTAACAATATTAGAAGGATGTTGCGTTCTTCTTAGGTTTGTCCTCAAAATTTAAAAAAAATGTACATATATAAAAGATTGGAGACAACTTCTTAAGGCGCTTCCTCAAGCCTTATTTTTAGCCCATGTATTCTCTTGCGCATGAATCCCGCTAAACGGATGAATTGTTCGTTGTAATATTTTAACCACATAATCTCAAGAGCATAATGCACAAAAAAAAGTTTTTTTTCTTCAGAACTACTAGTATTCAACCTCTCAAGCATCCTCCACCAGTTTTTAGTCAAAGTAGTGCACCAACAATATTAGAAGAACGTTATGTTCCTCTTAGGTTTGACTTCAAAATTAAAAAAGAATATCTGAAAGATTGAAGAATAATTTTTGTAAAAAGATCATGCTCAGGAGTCATCTAAGTTTGATAATACTGTTTTAAATACCATTTGCAATCATCATTTCTATCTAACCAGAAAGAGACACCATACCTTGGATGGAGAACAATCGAACAACACGTTGAAACAACTTTTCTCTGGAAGGTATATTATGAGCAAATTTCTGATTTTATCTTTCAACAAATCTGCACAAGACCAGGTACACTAAATAACTGCATTTCAGTTCAATCACCTTTTCCAGAATAGTCAGCATTAATTCTGATGAAGCAACACTTTTTAGAGAAAAGAACATTCTTCGCAGATTAATGTCTCCTAATCAGAATAAGTAAGTTTCTTATTTCTAAAGAAATTTTTCTAAAACTGTTTTTTAAATTATTATTAAATATTAACAGTTTATCGTTTCTTCTTCTTTTTATAGAGTGAATCCGAATCAAGAATGCGATCATCGTCCTGTGAAAAGGTTACTATCCACAGAATCTGCAGCGACTGAAGAAACTGATGACGAAGAAGAAAGTTGGTTTTAAAATTCCTTCACTGATTTTTTTCCCTTTATTTCTTTGATCTTTGGTACATTTAAACTTTATTATAATCGCAGAAAATATCGACGAATTGGAACAGGAATATAGCCAGTATGAGGAAGAAGCTGGTGGATTGGTTACCATAAAAGTCTGGCTGACATATTTGAAAGTGGGTGGAATTTTTCCAGGAATTACTTATGTATTTGCTGCTTTTGGTTGTCAAGCTCTTCGAGTCTACACAGATTTATGGTTGAGTCGATGGGCGGAACAGAATGATTATTCTAATGATAGCCACCAAAATGTATGTATTCAACGATCTTGAACTATATTATTTTAAAAAATTTACTTTTTAATATAATAAGGAAGCCTTTTAAATGTTAAATTTTAATTTAAATGTAAAAAATCTATTTGAAATTGAAAATGTTTTGACTCAAAGAATTTTGATTCATAAACCCCTTAAACTGAATAATTTTATTTCACAATATTGTATTCCTGATTAAAGAATTTCAGTTAAACATTTTATATGAAAAATTTTTTATTGAAAACGTTTCAAATCGAAAAACTCAATAAATCGAAAGGCTTACAATTGTGCAATTTCGAAAATTGGAATCATAGCGATCTTGCTTTTTATTTTTTTTCTTCAACTTTTAATTTATTATTTCGAAATTGTCCAATTTTTAGATGAAGATTTAAAAAAATGAATAATTTTAAATTGTAAAAAAATTGATTGATTGTTATCTTTTTGAAATTGCTCTTTGAAATTCCTTTTTGAAATTGCTTAAGTCATTAAATTTCAAATTCTTCGATACAAAATAAAATCTTCTAATTTTGAACGCTTTGAATTGAAAAGGATACACTTTTAGCTAGTTTTTAATGAAATTGTCCAACTTTCAACATTTTTATCTGAATTTTTTCAATTATGAGAGATTCTGATCTTTTTGAGATTTACATTCGAAATATTGTCTTTTTTTAATTTCGCGTAATGTAAGAGTGTTTAATTTGGAACGTTTTCAATTTAATATCGTTTATTATTCATATATTTTTTAAATCTCAACCACTTTCAATTCGAAATTATTATTTATGGTGTTAAAAATTTGAAAACATCTAATATTATTTTTTTCAAATAATTGATTTTTGGATTGTTTATATTTTCAATGTTAGGAAATAAAATTTTAGAGGAAGGTGAAGGCACACTTCGCACGCGTGCATTTAATCCAAGTTTTCGAATAGAACTTCTAAAATCGTGTGGTTTTACGTTGCAACATTTTCAAATTAAATTTTTATTCTTTTATTTTGAGCCAATCTATTTAAATTATTACATTTTCAAAATAGGAGAGGTAACAATTTCAAAAATTATAAATTTTGATAACGGCTGAAACATTCTGCAATTTCTTTTAACAAATAATTAAAAGAACTCTCAAAATATTCATAAGCAAACCTTGTAGACTGGAACGAATCTTGAGCTTAGTGTCTCTATTTAAAAAAATATTTTGAGATCGAAATGTAATCTACTTTCTTATGAATAATTTTATGCACCGAAATCAGACGATTGAAAAAAATAAAAAATTAGATTTTCAAACTACCTCCTTTCCGGCTCATTAGAGGCGATCACACGATAAAAGAAAAAATACGAAGAATTTTCTTTCATGCCCTGATTTTGGTAAATATAATTATCTGTAGAAAGTAAATTGCATCTTAATGCTAAATGAAATTTAATCAATTTTCAATTAAAAACCACCTACGTTGATACAATTGTATTTGTAATTTGTAAAATTTGAAAAAATTGTAATTGTGTTGATACATTTAAAAATAACGTTGATAATAACTTCATAATAGTAATTTTTCTTGTTTAATAATAATATTGTTAATAATAATAAAAACTTCGATGACTCAGGTGGTTTGGTGCTCGGACTTCATGATAGAGGTCCGCCCATCATCCACATAGCTGTAACCCAGCCCGTGAATGGTGAGATAAAAAAACCAGGCTTTGCCCAATATGTCAAATTAGACATACTGCCCTTATCAGATCACTTGATTGCATTGCAAAAATGCGTCCGTGACTGATGATATATACCGGGACAGCCCCGTGGAGACTATTCAAAAATCCAACTCTAAACAAAAATGCCTTCGACATATTGGACTGACCATCATATTGAGTTTGAGAGAAAAATGAACATCCTTCACTGTAAAAACGAGAGATCTCTTTTTTTATGGTATCATTTTTCTCGTGTCCTGTTTTTGAATATAATAACTTCATACTGTTATTTTCAATTGAAAACAAATGAATCTGGGTTCCCACCAGTGGTATCATTTTAGTACTACTCGAAACTGTTTTTTCTGAGTCTCATTGTAATACCAGAAACTAGCCCTGAAATAATACTTTGTTTTTACAATGTTATTTTATGTTGATATTAAATTAAGCCTGTAATTAAAATTGCAGATGTTTTTCTACTGTAAAATATACATAGTCTTATCAATTTGCTCCATTGTCTTATATGCAATTTGCAATGGAGCTGGACAATGGGTTGGAGCGAGAGCTCGAAGACAACTTCACCTGGAGGCTATTTCAGGGCTTCTTGGAGCTCCTTTGTCATTTTTTGAACAAACACCTGATGGAAGAATTCTTAATAGGTTCAGTGCAGACATGGGTGTTATTGACAAGGTACAAAAACTGAAAAATGAATACATGGACGCATCAAGATTTGATAAATTACAGTACCGATGGATAGTAGCGGACAACAAATCTATTAAAAATTAGCCTCAACTTTGAAAGGCGATAACACCGTCCAGAAGATAGATAAACATATTTGTATAAAACTATTAGATTTTTTATTGAATTCTGCGTTGAATGAGCCCTGCATAAAGTAATTTGGCCTTGTGTGTATTAAATTATCACGTGAGAAGGACAAAAATAAAGTTCCGATTTTTAAGGAATTTTTTACTTCAAATTCAACTCTTGGCAGGAGCTAGGAAGATAAATTTATTAATTTCATATTTTACAAATATATATAAAATTTGGCATGGTAGCGCAACAAAATTATTATGTTATAAACCCGTGAAGATCTTTCAATGTTTAATGGCTCATATGTGATGTAAAATCCTAAAGATCACTTTTGTAAAACGTGAAATCAATATTTTTCTAGCTCCTGTCAAGAAATTATTCAATACCCACAAGGCCAAATAATTTCAACTAAGGGTCATTCAATGCAGACCAAAGAATTTTTATAAATATTTGTATCTGCATTCTGGACGGTGCTATCAATTTTCAAAGTTGAGGCTAATTTTTAATAGGTCATCTGGTTGGTGGTCCGATACTATCCATCAGTAGTGTAATAATCACTTCTTATATCCTTATATTTTTCAGAAACTTTCAACAGCTATTCAACGTCTGACTTCTTTTATTTTACTCTGCGTCTCAGCCATGCTGGTCAATATAGCAATTTCACCCTGGTTTCTTATTCCTGCTATACCAACCTGTGGGATTTATTATCTCCTACAGAGATTCTACAGGCGTAGTGCTAGGGAACTTCAACGATTAGATGGAAGGTGATCTATGGAGTCTTTTTTCATATATTATTATCATTTAAAATAGAATATATCTATCTATTCAATTTTTTAAAAATAAAAAACATACAATCTTATTTCAGTTCCAGAGGACCTTTGTCTGCTCATTTTTCTGAGACACTAGCTGGACTTCCAACAATAAGAGCCTCGAGGCAACAAAATCGTTTCATTAATCGAATGTTTCAGCATTTGGATGCAAACACAAATGCATTCTTGATTTTAAACACAAGTAGTAGATGGTTAGGAATCGCTTTGGTAATTATAAATTTTAATATTGCACGATTCTATGTTGGAATCACGAAAATCATAATTATAGTCTCCCTTGCAAATCCTTCATTTGTACGAATTTTTTATTCAAAAAAATCTGCTTCCAATAAGAAGTCCAAATGTTGGCAATGAAAGTTATTGGTGAAGAGAAGGAGGAATAGACTTTGATCCCTGACACTTGAGATGGCTTCTCACATTTGATCCCTGGCCATTGAATTCTGACCTTTTACCTGTAAAATTTAATCTCTATCCTTTGGAATATGATATTGACCTCTGACCTTCCACCCTTGACCTCTCGACACTCAACTTTTTTCCCTGAGGTTTTACACCTATTTTTCCACCTGGACTCCGACCCGACTTCTCACCTTTGACTTTTGTCGCTGACTTTTCACCTTTGATCTATTACATTTGATCTCTGATATTTGATCTCTCACATGTAACATCCCAATTTTGACTTTTTAACTCTAACTTTTGACCTTTTAATATTGAACTCTGACCTTTAACTTATAGCCTCTCAACATTTTTCTCTGATCGTTAAGTTTTAATATATTTTCTGAATCTATACCGATTTTGTCCCAGAAGACAAAAACTAGAAGAAAATTTGCTTCCAACTCCTCTACTTATTCTTGTCTTCGCATATTCTTTTCTGCATTCTTTTACTCTTCCTTTAGCATTTTTTTATTTCATTGACTTTGATGATCTCTTCATCAATTCCTTATTTTAGGATTATTTAGGAGCAGTGATCGTCATAGGAGCAATTTTTGCAGCTTTGATATCAGCAAAGTCGTATCCCAGTCAGATAACTCCAGCCTTGGTGGGCCTGGCAATCAATTACACTTTACTTGTACCAATTTATTTGAACTGGGTCGTGAAGTTTATCTCAGAAATCGAAATGTATATGGGCAGTGTTGCTCGAATCAGTTCCTTCACAAGGATTCCCCGAGAAAATGAGGAAGATACTTTTGGTAATGATAAAGGAATTTGAAACAGGGGAAACCAGTACGAGGTGGATAGAAAAACTCCCAAAAGCCACCCCCACCACTTTCACCTGAATAAATCCCGAGTGCTTTAACAAATCACCTTCAAAAAGCTACAAGTTATATTTTCAATCCCATCATTATTTGAAATAACACCCGAAAACCACACCTACAACTTCTACCTGAACAAATCCCGAGTGCCTCAACGCAAAATAATAAACAAATTTAGAAATTTGAAATAATCATACAAGTCACCTTCAGAAAACCACAAGTTATATTTCCAACCCTATAATAATATTTAATAACCCCAAAAAACCACCTCTGCCATTTTTCCTGGAAAAATCCCAAATGCCTGCCGGCAAAACACTAAAAAAATTCTGAATTTTAAATAATTACACAAGTCACCTTCAGAAACCCCCAAGTTATATTTCCAACCCCATAATAATATTGAACAACCTCCGAAAACCACTCAAAATTAAATTTTTTATGATGGGCACCCGGGCACCCTGGGTATATGCGCAACGGTTGTTGACGGAAACTTCTCCCTTTAGGGCGCAATCTAATATTTTTAAATTACTTTTAACAATCACAGAAATAATGTTGGTCAAACACCTACCTCTTTCCAACCTCTCGTGAGGGGTGGGAAGGCACCTCTGCGGCTGGTCACATAAATAGTGTTGGTAAAACCACTACTACTTTCCATAGTGTTTCCATACAGATGAAAGATATAACCTCCACCTGTCATCAAGATCACCCTTTAATTTTCTATTATCTGACATATTTTTCCATAAATGTAATTTTTCAACTCGTTGCAATTAATCTAGAATTGATTGGAATTCGTAATAAATTCTTTGAAATTCAATTTAGTGCACGCTAAAATATGCCGGAAGAGAAAATTAAAATCCGGCATATTTTGCCGGACCAAATGCTCGACCAATTTTAATTTGATCTCCTCTTACATACATGTAGAAATATACCTTGGTGGGCACCGGATAAGTGGGTGTACACTAGGGTGGTCTAAACAATTTTGTTTTAATTTTTATGAGGACCCCCCCCCCCCAAATTGGGTCGGATCCACCCAAAAATAAATCCAATTTTTTTGGTTTGAAAAAAAATGATGTTTAGGGGTGCCGCAAGCCCCATGAAGTTTAACATGTATTTCCCATAAGAAAAAAATACGTTTTTGTAAATCTTATTCAGAATCCTCAATATTGTCTCAATCGAGTTGAAACTCAACATTTCTCTTCACAATTAGCCATAGAATACGAATAAAATATCACTTCAAATATCACCCCCATAAGTCTGTGTTATAGGGTTCCAAAGAAACCCCATAAGTGAAAAAATGGGTTTTGCGAGTTTTTGGCGCTAATTATGATTTTTTGCGGTTTCTTTAATGCAAATTGCTTCTAATACATGAGATATTACTTTATACTGTAAATGGGATATTTTCATGAATGTTTAAACAATTTATTATTGTTTTTAGCATTTTTCTCATAGAATGGAGATAGAAAGAAGTGGTTTTTTCACAAATATTCCATTTGTTGTCCAATTTTTATTTAGGGTGAAGTAATAATGAATTCAAGTTAACTAAATAACTGTTTAAACAATTAATTATAATTATTAATAATATTATGTTCAAATAATGCTAAAAAGATGCGTTTTTTTAAATTTCTGGCTTTTTGTCCAATTTTCATTTGGAGTGAAGTAATAATGTATTCAAGTTAAGAAAATAAATGTTTAAACACTTTATTATCATTGTTAATAATATTCTCCTTACTTAATTGGTAGAATGTTGCGGTTTTTTCTGAAATTTTCATCTGTCTGTCTATTTTTTATTAGGCGTGACTTGATAATTAATTAGATTTAGCAAAAATAATTGTTTAAACAAATTATTATCGTTTATGACTATCTATAATTAATAAAAATAATTAATTAAAGTCAACAAAGAAGTTGTTCGAACAATTTAATATTGTTTATCACTATCTTTTTTTATATAAGTGCTAGAAAGTGGCGGTTTTTTCTAGAATCTTTCACTTTGCGTCGCCTTTTTATTTATGAAAAAATAATAAGTCAACCACAACAAAAATGATTTTTCGAATGGTATTGTTGTTTTAAGTGAATTATTTTTGCTCTTTTCCCAATGCTTAAAAAAAATAATTCAAAGAAAAATAGCTATTTAACACAAGAGGCAGAAATCAATATTAAATTATTTAAACAACTTTCTTGTTAACTTTAATTAATTATTACCTCACTAAGTGAAAAAAGGACAGAAAGGTAAAAATTGCAGAAAAACCGCAAATATCAGGCGCATTCGATATAGATGGAGATTGTCATAAACAATAATAATTTGTTTAAATAATTATTTCTGTTAAATCTGATTAATTATTAAGTCACTCCTAACAAAAAGTAAACAAATAATTGAAAATTTCAGAAAAAACCGCAACATTCTACCAATTAAGCAATAAGAATATTATTAACAATGATAATAAATTGTTTAAGCAATTATTTTGTTAACTTGAATTCATTATCACTCCACTCCAAATGAAAATTGGACAAAAAGCTAGAAAAAAACGCATTCTTCTAGCATTATTTAAATATAATATTATTAATAATTATAATAAAGTGTTCAAACAATTATTTTGTTAACTTGAATTCATTATTACTTCACCCTAAATAAAAATTGGACAACAAATGGAATATTTGTGAAAAAACCACTTCTTTCTATCTCCATTCTATTAGAAAATTGCTAAAAACAATAATAAATTGTTTAAACAATCAATGAAAATATCTAATTTTCAGTATAAAGTAATATTTTATGTATTAGGAATAATTCGCATTAAAGAAACCGCAAAAAATCATAATTATTGCCAAAAACTCGCAAAACCCATTTTTTCACTTATGGGGTTTCTTTGAGACACTATAACACAGACTTATGGGGGTGATATTTGAAAAATGATATTTTATTCGTATTCTATGGCTAATTGTGAAGACAAATGTTGAGTTTCAACTCGATTGAGATACTATTGAGGATTCTGAATAAGATTTACAAAAACGTCTTTTTTTCTTATGGGAAATACATGTTAAACTTCATGGGGCTTGCGGCACCCCTAAATATCATTTTTTTCAATACGAAAAAAATGGATTTATTTTTGGGTGGATTCGAACAAATTTGGGGGGTGTCCCCATAAAAATTCGAAAAAAAATTTCTGGACCACCCTAGTGTACACACAAGGGTTAAAATCCAGTCACTTTTTCTCATTATTCAGTTGGTACTCGTATTCACGTCGTACTGGTTCCCCCTATATCTCACAAACATATTTTTGGATACCAAAATCCTAGGTAATTTTAAGTTCTTGAAGGCAATCATATTCTTAAATTAAATTGTACTTTTCGAATCCAGATGAAATTATTCCAGCCGATTGGCCCAGGAATGGACAGGTTATCTTTGATAATGCATCACTCAGATATGATATTCGACGAGATCCTGTAGTCACGAATCTTGACCTTTCCATACCAGCAGGAACGAAGGTAACATACTTTTATTTATTTATTTTTTTTTTTTGTGATTTAAACCAATCTATTTAGACTATTACAAATTCCACGAATAAGAAAAAGTAATAATCCAAAAAATGTTTTATCTATTTCTAAAATTGTACTATTTAATGCATTTATCCTTACAAAGACATTTATAATAAAAAGATTTCTTTCAAGAAATTGAGTTAAAATAACATTGACTCAATTAAAAGAGAACTTTCATAAGTCAAAACCCTGTAGATTAGAACGAATCATTTGTTTAGTGTCTCTATTTAATAATTATTTCTTTTTCATAAAAAACGTACGTACAAAATATGAACTCTGCATCTTAAAATAGTATTTTGTTCAGAAACGCCGTTTTGGAGAATAATTAAAATAACAAAATATTGACAGAAAAACTTTTATTAAAATTGTATAACAAGATTTTTATATTTTCAGCTGGGAATTTGCGGAAGAACAGGAAGCGGAAAATCTACAACTGCCATGGCCTTTTTTCGCCTGGTGGAGATTTCTGAAGGTCGAATTCTCATCGACGGTATTGACATTCGAAAAGTTCCTCTTCAAATTTTGCGATCGAGGCTTTCTGTGATTCCTCAGGACGTCATAATTTTCAGTGGAACGATCAGGTTGTTTTTCTGAATTACGATTACTTCAATAAAATTAATAAAATATTCACATGCAATAAATACCTCTTTTTATCAAATAATTTTCTGATACCAAATTTTGATTTCAGAGAAAATTTGGATCCCTTTTCTGAATATACTGATGATGAATTATGGTCAGCTTTGGAGCTGGCTCAAATGAAAAGTGTTATTTCTTCTCATCCAGACGGATTAAGTAAGTCAAGGAAACTTTTTACTTTATAATTATTATTTATTTAATGTGTTAAGATTAAGTAATATTACAAAAAGTTAAAATATCTTGTGGGACTTCTAACCAATATTTGAGGCAAGAAATGAAGTTTTTATATAATTCTGTAAAAAAAAGCAAAATAGGAGGAAGTTGCAGCAGTAATGCATAGAAATATTAGCAATTATTAGGGGCCGTTCAAAAACTACGTCACACTCTCAGGGGAGAGGGGTTAACGCTTGGAAAAATGAAAATTAGTGATTTTATTTTACACTCTTTCCCCTATTCTCATTTTTATCACTTTTTTCAAGAATTTCCCTGTTACCCTCTGTTTTTAAGAAATTTCCCCGTTTCCTGGTGTCTTCGCTTAAATGCTAACTGCATCAATAGAACCCTGAGAAATCTAATCATTCAAAGGTCAAATCTCTTTTCTTTAAATATTTCACTATTTGGTTGAAGATTGAACTGTTTTGTTATAAATTCGTGATTTTTGATAAAAAATTAATTTTTTTCATCGAAAATTTAACAAATTAGTTGAAAGTTGAACTTCTTTATGTAAAATTCAATTTATTAGTTGAAGATCCATCTCTTTGATTATAAATTCGTTTTTTTTGGCCAAAAATGAATTAATTTATCTGAAAATTGAACTATTAAATTATTGGTTGAAAAGCGATCGTTTTAAGTTGATAATTCAACAATTTGATTGAAAATATATTTATTTTGTTGAAAATGTATGTATTTTGTTGTAAACTTATCTCTTTTGGTATAAAAGTAATCTTCTTGATTGGAAATTAAAATTTATTGGGTGACAGTTGATATACTTTGTGAGAAATTCATTTTTTTTCGTTTGAAAATTAATTTTCGAAATTTCAAATTCAACTTTTTCGTTTTGGGTGGAAAATTACTCGTTCTTAGCTGAAAATTCCACTATTAAATTTTTTATTGAAAATTAATCATTTCTCGTAGAAAATTCAACCACTTGGTTGGAAATTGAATGACTTTGTTACACATTTATTTCATTTTTTCAAGGTTTGACTCTCTGGTTGAAAATTCGTTTTCTTTTATTGGAAAATTAATTCGCCTAACTGAAAATTTAACTATTCCATGTTTCGTTAAAAAGTTATCGGTACGAGTTGAAAATTCGTTCTTTGTTTGTTAAAACTTCATTTTTTTCAAATGAAACTTAAACTGATTCATTATTGGTTGAAAATTGATCGGTTTTATTTGAAAATCCAACGTTGAAAATTTAATTATTTTGATGTACATTCGTATGTTTTGGTGGAAAATGAATCTTCTTAATTATAAATTCATCTATTGAGTCAAAATTGGAAACTTTGTTCAACATTTACTTTATTAGTTGAAGATCTATCTCTTTATTCGAAGATTTAACTACTTTGTTGAAAATTCTTTTTTTTTGTTTGTTTAAAAATTAATTTTAAACATAATCTTTTCGGGTTTAGAAGTCAACTGATTTCTGCAAAATTCGACTCTTTAGCTCAAAAACTCAACTCTTTTGTTGAAAACTCATTTCTTTTGGTAACAAAATTGATATTTTCTTTTTGCAAATTCAACTAATTTGTTGAAAATATATTTTGACTTAAAATCGTACGTGTTCCATATTGAATTCAATATACTGCCTATACATTCATTTATTTGAAAGAATTTATTTCCTTATAATTCCTCCATTTTCGTGAAAACCCACCCTACGTTCCCTGCTTTGTCAGCTGGAATTCATTTTGGGCTGTGATGTCTGTTCAAAATATTATTTTTGTATTTTTTGTGGTTAATTTGATGCATTTATTAAATGAAAAATGAAAAAAATTGACATAAGGGTGAGGAGCGTATTATTATCACTTATTTTGCATTATTTACCATTATTTTATTTATTTTCTCCAGATCTTGAAGTAAGAGAAGGAGGGGAAAATTTTTCCTCTGGGCAACTGCAGTTGATAAATATGGCTCGAGCAGCTCTTATAAAATCTTCTTTAATAGTGCTAGATGAAGCAACTAGTGCTTTAGATTCTTCTACTGAAAAATCTTTGCTTCAAACAGCTGCAGTGGTATTTAAGGACAAAACTGTTATCACCATCGCGGTGAGTTTGAATCACTCTTGTTGATGCAATTTAAAAATTAACATAACAATAATTGAGAAATAAATATTGGCATTTATTGTTTTAACATTGCTGTTAAAAAAGTGTTTGATCAAATTTTTGAAGTATTTTTATTTTTACTTTTCAGCATCGAGTTGTTTCGTTGTTAGCCTGTGACAGAATTCTTGTCTTTGAAGACGGAAAAGTGGTGGAAGATGATTCACCAACAGATCTTATGCAGCGACCTATGGGATTTTTTTCAGCGATGCTGAGATCTTCTGAAGATGCGGATGATACTTTATAAGATTATTTAAAACATTCGTAAAAAGGGGGATTGATTTTCCACAAAGAGCGATACAAA
>CAKNXH010002207.1:78407-140376 GCA_932178445.1 Andricus quercusramuli | reverse complement strand
AATTATAATGCCATATTACTTTACCATTACTTTACCATTACTTTACCATTACTTTACCGTTACGCTGTAGCGTAATGTTTGCGTTCGGCCGGTCCGCCAGGGTAATCTATTTTAAACACTTTTCAGTTATGTTTTCAAGTCAAAAAGATCATTTTTCAACCAAAGAGATGAATTTTCAACAAAAATGATGAATCTTCAACCGAAAAATATGAATTTTAAACCTAATAGTTGAATTTTCAACCCAAAAGATTAATTTTCTATTTAAAAAAACTTATTTTCAATAAAGTACACACTGAAAAAATGAAATGTAATCTTTACAGCGATTTCAGAGTAATCTTTACCTGCAAGGAAAATTAACTTCACGTGTTAAGATTTCCCCACCACATGAGAAATGGTTACCATGTCAACTCTATTATACCTTGTTTTGTTTCGATGCGAAAAAATTCAACTTTATCTACTTTAAAATTAGCCGCAACAAAAATTCACTCCTGTTTTTTCTGTACGTGAATCTTTATCTAAAAAATACAAATTTTCAATCAAAATTATAATAGTTAAAATGTTAGAAACACAAATGTTCAAACAAAAAACAAACGAAACGAATTTTCAAGAAAATAGTTTTTTTTTCATAAAAAAATTATTCTCAGCAGAATAATTAAATTTTAAGCCCCAAAGATGAATTTTCTATGAAAAAGGATACAGTTTCACTAAAATATACACTGAGAAACCCTTGTTTGTATTTCTTGTTAAAAATCACACTAGATTTTACTATCTGAACTTTGCAATGAGGGGCAAAAAGCAAATTTTAATAATATTTATTAACCTCAATAGTAACTCGTAGCTACTTAAAGAATTATGAAATATATTGGAATAAAAGTTAAAACAATTGCATTTATTGTAAAAGAAATTTGAAGTATTTATTAACCTCTGTAGTAAAATTGCAAGTCTGCACTATTTACTAATTTTGATAGGAGAAAATAGTAAATTTGTTGGATTAATATCTGTAGAAGATAACAGTATTTACAAAGTACTGTAGTAAAATTATGCGCAGGGACCGTGCGCACCGAATTACTAACTGGTTAGCAAAATATGCTACAGTGGGAATAGTAAAAAAAAAAACACGTGTTGCTAACTTTCACACAAGCCTACCTACACACATGTTCTACATTTAACGCATAATTCACATTTATTTAAATTAAGAATTGACAACATTAGAAATTACATATATGTATATATTCTTAAAAGATAGTATTATATTATAAAGCTGAAACAGAAAAAAATCGGGATACAAGAAAACGAAGCTGGCGGGAATCGAACACACGTCTCTGGGACAGCGGTCGGGCGATGATCCATCTACCTATAAGACATTTTGAGACTCAGAATGTAAACTTCCATATGACCTGAATGATAGAAAGTTGATTGGTTCTAATTCATTTTATCTTTAATTGATTAATATTCATGATATTTTTATAATTTTAAACAACAAAATTTGTAATGTAATTAAAATAAGTAAATATTTTCTTTTTAAATTACGTTTTTTTGCGGATTTTGCATTGAAACATAACTTAGATGTCATTTTCGCAACCTAAAAATATGATCGGCGATCGACACACGTCGGATGCACTCGGCTGCGCTCGGTCCAAGGCTCGATACCGTCTGCTAAATCAGTTAGTAATATTTGGGACCAATTTTAATAATTGGTATTAACCTTTCTTACAAAAAGTAGAAAATGTCCATAATACACATCGTGTTCCTACAGACAATAGTAATTTCTTCTACATATTTAGTGTGTTATGTTATTTAAAATACTTATTACTTTTATTCTTTTTGTACAATTTATTAATTTCTCTACTAATTTTTACTACATCGGATTTTACTACAGAAAATAGTAAGGATTGCTATTATCAAATAGGAATTCTTCTTATAAAAATAGTATAACTTATTATTTATGCATTGAAATGTCGAAATTTAAGCATTTTGCCCCCATTTGCTATCCGTTTTAGTAATTTTTCTAACCTAAAGTTTCTCAGTGTATACATTTTTATTTAAAAAAGGTAAATTTACACACTGAAAATAGAATGATTCAATTTGCAGTTAGACAAAAAATGTTGAACGATGAAAACGAGTTTTCAGAAGGATTAATTCATTTTCAACTAAAAATATAAATTTTCACGCAAAAATTGAGTAGTCAAAAAAATTAATTTTCAACTAAAAAGAAACGAATTTTCAGCCAAAGAAATTAATTTTCAATCACAATGATGAATTTCCAACCAAATGTATGAAGTTTTGACCGAATAGTGTAATTTTTAACGCAAAATTCTGAACAAAAAATAGAATAGAACAAAAATAGAATGATTACATTTCTATCAAAGAAGGTAAATTTTCCACAGAGAATGGAACAGCTTAAGTGAATTTTTGAATAAAATGATGAATCTTCAACTAAAAAAAATTGCATTTTAACCAAATACATGAATTTTCAACTAAAAAGATAAATTCCCTACAAAAAATAAAATAGTCAAATTTTCAGTTAGTAAAATAAATTTTCAACCAAAAAAAGAAACGAATTTTCAACAAAATTGTTACATTTTCAACCAATGAAATGAATTCTTAACCAAAAAGATAGAAATAGTTTGAATCCTCAACCAAAAAACAGATTAATTTTTAACAAAATAGTTGTGATTTTTAACGATAATAATGTAATTTAAAAAAAGTATATGTTTATTACACTCTAGAATATTTTTATAAAAATACATGTATCAATATTATATATATTTGTTTGAACAATAAATGCTTTAAATTCTCTTAAATTCTCTATAAATGCTCTGTTCGAGCTTAAAAGCTGAGAATATTCTTGAAAGCATTTGCTCAACATAAATCCTTGAGCATTTAAGAACTCTAACGCCAGATATGAAGTGAGTTTCACCGGAAAAATTTCAAAAAAATTCAAAAAATAAATTCCAACTTAAAATTTATTTATTTTAGTTGTCTTTGACCAATTTTATATGAAATCGGACATTCTGAACCTGGTGGTGTCAAGGAATTGTTTGAGGCTGAAATATATTGTTTTTCATGGCGAAATATAAGACATGTATTTTTGGTTTTTCACCAAAAAATGTTTTTCATGAACTTAGGGCTACTACTTGAATAGGTAAATTACGAAAAATTTGTTAGAAAACCTTAAAAAGTGCATTTTCTCAAAAAGTCCACTTTCGATGTTTTTCTTGTTTTTTTTAATGCATGAGATATACTATTTCTCCTCGCTCAACTATTCCCTACACAGAAAAACTTATTTCTCCATAATTTGGAATACATTTTTTAAAATATCAATAATTTTTGTAAACTTTCATAGTTTTATGTCTCAAAGAACACTCAGAAAAATATTAGACTTTTGTTAAAGAAATTTCAACATAATTTTTTCATAAAAATGAAGAAAATCATTTTGAATGAAAGAAAAATTGGTATTGGAACAAAAAACCGTTTCTTTAAATCAAGTAAATCTCTTGGAGTCAAAAGAAATTCCTTTCAGTCAAAGAAACTTTTCTTGTCTGAAAGCCGATGAATGTTTTACAGAGTGAAGCTAAAATCATATGTGATGACATAATTTTGCCAACAAAATAAAAATGCCTAAAATATAATTATCGAACTAGAAAATTTCCAAAATTTCAAATTACCAAACAAAATAGAACTGCCAAAAATATTTAGAAACGAAATTGAAATATTTTGAAACCAAAAGTAAAACAAGAAAAATTCAGAAATCTGCGTAACTTTAAAATCAGAACTTTCAAAGGCCCGAAATTTCAACTTCAGGTTGAAAATTAAATACAAAATTAAATAAATTCTTAAAATTTTTAATGACCAAATTCAAACCCCCCCCCCCCCCCAAATTTAATTTGATATTTTTACATCTGTTAGAATAATATTTTATTTTATATCGTGCATACTGCATGCTGCATATATTTAAATTTAAGAGAGCTCTTTCAACTATTAAAATATGCTCGTATACCTGTAAAATAAGCATTATATAACCGATAAAAATATTAAATATAATTTTTTTCGGGAATCTGAAATTTTGTTAATTTGGAATTTCAGGAATTTACTAATTTCGTTGATTTGAATTTTTGGATTTATTAAATGATGTAATTGCAGGAATATAATAATTGCAGAATATTTTAAATTCGTTTATGAGCATTTTCATTTATTTTAATTTCTTTTTGTTACTTTACAATTTGTGAAATTTTCATTTTTCAACAATTTTTCCGTTTCGGTAATTATATTTTCGGCTTTTTTTCAACATTTGGGATTTTTATTTTCTTGGCAAGATTATGTTATTCCTATGATTTTAAGAAAATTATGATAAATTTTGTAAAATTAAGTTATAAGTTTCGTAAATTTAACATAATTTTAGGTAAATTCAGCTAAAATTACGGAATTTTCTGATATATTGTATCTGATAATTCCGAAACATTTAACAAATAAGTTTTGAATAAGAAACTTCATGAAATGATGATCTTTGCTGAGATTAATTTCACTTACGTGCAAAGAAAAATAAATTGTGTCATTTTTTTCTAAAGATGAGACTTTTTAATCAAAATTTTCGTCATTTTTTTCTGTGATTCATCTACACATTCAAGTATCCCTATATTCATGAATTTTTTTTTGTGAAAAACAAAAAATACTTATCTCTTATTATGCCTTGGAAAACAATCTATTTCAGCTAAAAACAATTCAGTGACATCACCAGGGTCAGACTGCCCGATTTCATAAGAAATCGAACCTAAATTGATTTCGATCTAAGGGAAGGGAACATACCAATTTTGAACCATACGTGATATTCTGGGATCAAAATAGTATATAAATTTTTGTATATTTCAAGAAACTTTCCCTGGTGGAAAAATGTTCACAAAGAAGTACGAAAAACAAAAACCATTTTTACAGAAATCTAAAAATGAATGCAACAAATTACAACCAAAATGACAGAAAAGTACAACTTTTTCTATTATTTGGACGGTTTTTGCACTTTTTTGTATTTTTTTGTATAATTTTGCACTTATTATAGTTTTAATTTCCTATAAGGATGTACAAAAAAGTACAACTACAAGAATCTACCGGAATTTACAGGCTTTGCAGCCAAAAGGTTGTTGTTTTTCGACCTACGATGACAAGTATTTAGAATATTGCCAAGAGATAATTTTAAACTGAGATTGTTAATATTTTTTATTTTCCAACAAGAAAATCGATGTTGGGTCAGTTACTTTTTTAGTAACTCGTTACAGTGACGTTACTTGTAACTGTAACTAGTTATATTTACTAGATAAAGAAACTTCAAGTTACCTCACAAGTTACTTTTTTCACTTCCTTAATTTTATAATTTAAAAATTAAAATGTCCAAGATGATAATTCATGAAACCGTAATTAAAAAAGAAATAGAAACTATTTAAAGTGAATGAAAAATAATCAATATATTTCGACAAGTGAACAAAAATATATGTTTGGACTAAAATTCAAATTCATAGATAAATAACTCAGAATAACCTGCGGTAACAGCTGCTGACACGGTTTAATTTTTCCGCATTGTTCGGCAGTATCGCCAGAATTAATTGTTTCGGTGACTTTATTTTTATCAGCCATTAAAAATGATTTTTTCTTACTGAATTTCAAGATATAATCACGACTCACGTATTTAATTTGAGCAATTCCATTTCACCGTTTCACGGTACTATGCAACTTATAACATTCGATTGATAAAATAGTTGAAAAATACTAAAATGTTTCAAATTTCCGACAGAACACCTTTTGTTTGATTCAATTTGAAACGCTCTAAGTTCCAAACATTTCTTCTGAAAATATTGCATTTTCAACAAAATGGATGACTTTTTAACAAACTTGTTGAATTTTCAACCAAAAAGACGAATTTTCAAAAAAATAGTTGAATTTGAAACCGAATAAGATTTTTCAGCCACATTTTCCAACCAAACCATTGTATTTTTAACCAAAGAGTTTATTTTTCAATAAGCCAGAAGAATGAATTTTCAACAAAAAAAGTTACTTTTTACTCAAATTCAAATTGGAATTTCTACAAAAATCATTAAATTTGTAACAAAATACATTAATTTCGAACCAAATTGTTGGAGTTTCATAACGAAAATAATTATTTACTGCGTAAAACAGTTCATTTTTGCCCAACTGGTTGATTTTTCTACCAGTTTCAAACCAAAAAGACGAAATTTCAACAAAAAATTCTAATTTCCAACAAAAAAAGTTAATTTTTAACCAAATGGTTGGATTTTCTACTCCCCCCCCCCTCCTCCTCCCAAAAAATGAATTTAATACAAAAGAAATAAGTTTTCAACCAAAATGATGAATCTTCAACCAACAAACTGAGTTTTTAACAAGGTATTTCAAGTTTCAACCCAGTAGCTAAATTTTCCTCCAGAAAAGATGAATTTTCAAATTCTTTTTTCTTCAAATTTTGATATTTTTCTTCACCAAAATACATGAATTTTCAACCAAAATAAATGAATTCTCAACGAAAAATATTATAGATAATATAACTAAAAAAAAAAAAAAAAAAAAGATATGGGTTGGACATTTATTTCAAATCAAACACAGTTGCGTTTAATGAAAAAGACGAATTTTCAACAAAATAGCTGAATCTTCGACAAAATCATATTAATTTTCTACCAGAAGAGTTTAAGTTTCAACAACAACAAAAACGAGATTTTGTTACCAAATGAGATAAATTTTGGAACGGAAAAGCCGAATGTTTAGGAAAGAAAGAAAAAAAAATTTCACTAAATTGTAGGATTTTCAACCCGAAAAGACGAATTTCCTACAAAACAGTTGCATTTCCAAACCGAAAACATGAATTTTTAACAAAAAAGTTGCTTCTCCAACAAATAGTTGAACTTCCTACCAAACACTACGTGAATTTTCAACCAAGTAGTTGCATTTTCAAACAAAATAGATGAATTCTCAACAAAAAAATAAAATAGTTATTATTTCAACTAAAAAAGACGGATTTTCAACAAAGTAGTTGAATCCAATACCAAAAGAGATTAACCTTTTACCAATAACTGACCCATAAACCTCCCATAATAGGAAATATACAAAAAATGCAAAATAACTTCAAAGTAACTAAAATTGAAGCCCCACGTTACTGCAAAAAATAGTAACTAAGTTACGTTAGAAGTTACGTTTGAAGACGTAATGAAGTTACCCTAGAAGTTACAAATAATGTAACTTTACAGTAACTTAGTTACTTAAAATATGTAAGTTCCTACGAAACTGTGAAGGAAATACAAGAAACAATTAGCTGTTTGTATTTAATTGTATTTTTCGTTGAATTATGTACTTTTTATACAAAAAAGTACATGTCAAACAAAAAATTAAAGTTGTAAAAATGTTTTACTTTATTGTAAAAATGTTTCTCACCAGGGTCCGACACAAAAATAGTGTTCAAGATCTCAGTAGTTGAGATTGAGATGACCTAATATCCATGGAATCATTTTTCATGATTAATATATTTTTTAAAGCAACTTTTATATCAGATATGATTGTCTATTGTATAGTATTTATCTTATAGATCTACTCTATCTATAAGATATAATTTATCAACTGGGCCCAGCAACTAAAATTTCTGTAGAAAAATATTACAGTTTGCACTAAGAACTATCTCATGTTTCTATCGGACAAGCCCAGCTGAATATGCGTATGAATTCTACTAGATTTGAATCCATAAAAATCTGTATTGAACGAAAAAATTTGATTCATTTGCATTTTTTATTAATTTAATCGCATTTTTTCTCAGTGCAAATATGTACTATTTTGTTTATTTTGAGATCAGGTATGTAACTGTACAAACAAATGTGAAGAATTTTAAATTAAACGATTAAATCTAATTAGAAATTAATCAATCAAGATTAAATTACCCTATATAGCTGCCAGATTAAATTTTTCATTTAAATTCTTAAGGTGATCCTTGTTTTTCTCATGCATTGGAATTTTTTATATGGTTGGTTATATTTTTTCATGCTCGACCTCTTATAGTTGTGATTTTCAAAAATACAATTTTCAATTCACCGAAAGCATGGATTGATTTTCCAAATATGCTGGTCATTAGCTTCTGTGATCACCCCAGGTGGAAAGTATCACATCTTCTTATCGAGATGGCTTAAGTGATTTCTGCAAATCCTCTCCGTGGGGGACTTTATAGCTTGACGAAGAATCGAAGATAAGTATGTACCTAAGATTCATTCTTGAGAGATGACCTGATAAGTGATAAAAAAATGAATTTAACAAGTGAACTCAATTAATCGATAACTAGAGGACAAACAAAAAAGGTATGCTGATACCTTATCCAAGCAATGAGCAGCAAGTGCTTACTTCTCTTGT
Organism: Andricus quercusramuli; assembly: GCA_932178445.1. Lineage (NCBI taxonomy): Eukaryota > Metazoa > Arthropoda > Insecta > Hymenoptera > Cynipidae > Andricus > Andricus quercusramuli. The sequence continues at coordinate 131,988 of CAKNXH010002207.1, read as the reverse complement.
GACTTACAATAATCCTTGAGATTTTCAAGAGGAAACATTCGAAATTAAGGGGACATACTAATTACATTTTATAGATTAGTTAAAGTCACGTGAAAGTGGAATATTTAACTTCTAACTCATCATAAAGAAAGTTTGTGATATGTTATTTGAAGAGCTTTATTGATCGGAAATATATCAAAGCTGATAATAATTTGTTATTAGAGATAGGAATTTACGTCCAAACTTAAATATATACATAAAGCTGATGGAAAAATACTTCAAAGCAAGAAGAAAAATATGGACTCCTTAAATTCACATTAAAATAATGGAATAGTTCAATTTTTAGGTAAAAAAATTAATCTAAAACAGCAACAAAAAATATCAACAATATAGTTAAATTTTCAACCAAAGATATGGATCTTTAACCAATAAAATGAAATTTCAACAGAGTAGTTCAATTTTCAACCAAACAGTTAAATTTTCAATCAAGAAGAATAATTTCCTACCAAAAAATATAAATTTACAACAAATGAAATAAATATTCAATGAAAAATGGAATAGTTAAATTGTCAGTTAAAAGAATTAATTTTTAAACAAACAAAAAACGTAGTCCAAACAAAATAGTTGAATCTTGAAATTGATCAAATTAATTTTCCACCAAAACTATAATACTTAAATTTTTATTTGAAAAATTAACTTTTAAGCTAGAAAAAAAACGAATTTTCAACCAAACAAATGGTTCTTCAACTAACAAAATAGATTTCTATTGAAGTTGTTCAATTTTCAACTAACTTTTTGAATTTTCAAACAAGAATATTAATTTTCTACAAATAGATGAATTTACAACAAGATACATACATTTTCAACAAAACACATATATTTTCCAAAAAATTGTTAAATTTTCAACCAAAAACGGTCGATTTTCAACTAATATTTTAAAATTTTGATTTTCAGTTCAAAACATTAATTTTTAACAGAAAAAAAGTTTTGTAACAAAATAGTTAGATATTTAACTGAAGAAATGGATCTCCAACTAATAGAATAAGACTGAGACGAATTTACAAGAAAAATTCATAAATTTTTCCCAAAATTGTTGAATTTTCAACTAATACCAATAAATTTCAGTTAAAATAATAATTTTTCAAACAAAAAAAAGAAACGAATTTTTTTTACTAAGAAAGATGAATTTGCAATAAAAAATTTCATAATTGAATTTTCAACTAAAACCGATCAATTTTTCGCAAGAAAAGAAGTAGATAAATTTTCAAAATTCTCAGTTAAAAAAATTAATTTTCGACAAAAAACGAATTTTCAACAGAAGAGATGGATCTTCAACTAATAAAAAGATTTTTAACGAGGTAGTTTTATTTTCAACCCAGCAATCAAATTTTCATTCAATTAGATTAGTTTTCTACCAAAAAAGGCATTTACAACAAAAAACATACATTTTTCACCAAATTGTGGAAACTTTAACCAATACCGATCAATTTTTAACTAAGAATGGAATAGTGAAATTTTCAGTTAAAATAATGATTTTTCAATAAAAGAACGAATTTCAAATAAAATAGCTAAATCAGGAAGCAGTAAAATTAATGTATAACAAAGTCTATCAACTTTTAACAAAGTAGTTGAACTTTTAACAAAAAACGATCCATTTTTAACGAATAATTAAATAGTTCAGTTTTCAGTAAAAAACTAATTTTTAACAAAAAAGAAACGAATTTTAATTAAATTTTTAAACAAAGAGATGTATTTTCAACTAACAAAATACATTCTTAACAAATCAGTTCGATTTTTAACCCAGTAGTTAAATTTTCAATCAAAATTCCAATCAAAAATTAATTTTCCACTAGAAATGAAAAACTTAAATTTTTAGTTAGAAAAATTAATTTATAACCGAAAAAATGATCTTACAACCAAAAAAATGTATCTGTAACCAATACCAAAAAGGACAATTTTATAAAAAATTACATATATTTTCAACCATCAAGTTCTTAAATTTTCAACTAAGAACGATAAACATTAATTCAAAAATGAAATAGTTAAATTTTGAGATGAAAAAATTAATTTTTAAATAAAAAATAAGAATTTTCAACAAAATAGTTAAATATTAAACCTATGTTCAACCAAAAAAGATGAATTCTTAATAAAAAATTTATGAAGTGCCTCGACGCGACGCGTCGCGTCGAATAACTCGATATGATTAGCCAACTATTTTATATAAAATTTTTTTTATTAAGTTTCAAAATTTTTAAATAGAGACACTAAACAAATGATTCTTTCCAATCTGCAGGGTTTTGCTTATGAATATTTTCTGATTTCTTCTAATTGAGTCTAAATAATTTTACCTCAATTTCTTGAAAGAAATCTTTTTATTTAAAAAATGTTGTGATAAGAATGCACTAAATATAGCAATTTTAGAAATATATTAAAAATTTTTTTGGATTATTTCTTTTTCAATTTTGTGGAAATGTAATAATCTAAATACATTGGTTTGAATCATCCACAAATTTTATATATGTTTGGCTAGTCGTCTTGAAATTCTGGGACTAATCCATAAAAGACATAAATGGCTATCCATAAGAGACGTATTCTGAAACCAAAACTATAAGAGTAGACTTTTCAATTAAAAATATTAACTTTCAACGAGAAACAGTTAGCTTTTCAAATTGGCTTCCATTAATTCAGTTCAAATTTAGCGCAAAAGAGAAAAAATGTCTTGAAATTAGAAGACTGAAGAGAATTTAAAAAAAAGGGGGGAGTGGGGAATTGTCAATAGAGAACAGACTCTCAAGTCTGTATTTAGATGCTTCACTTGTAAAATAAAATGACTAATTTTAATTTTTTCAATCATTTCAAAAAATTGTTATTCACATTTATATTTTCCATGTGTGATGTCACATTGTGCGTTAACCCCTTCACCTCTACGTCACAAATCGTCACAAAGACTATTTACCCTCATGCCTTCTGACGCCACTAACTAAATTACAAGACTAAGTTCCTGAAAAGTTACTTTATTTGTAACACTTAGGGTAACTTCGTTACGATTTTAGAAAGTAACTTGTAACGTAACTCAGTCACGATTTTTGCAGTAACTTGGAACTTTAATTTTAGTTACTTCTAAGTTACTTCGTGTTTTTTGTATATTTCCTATTAAGAGAGGCTTATGGGTCAGTTAGGGGTAGAAAATTAATATCTTTGGGTTGAGGATTCACCTATTTTGTTGAAAATCCGTCTTTTTTGGTTGAAATAATGTCAAAGATTATATTTTTTGTTGATAGTTCATCTAATTTGTTTGAAAAGCAATTTTTTTGTTGAAAATTCATATTTTCGGTTTTAAAATGAAACTGTTCTGTAGAAAATTCGTCTTTTCGGGTTGAAAATTCCACAATTTATTGGCATTTTTTCTCTCTTAATTCAGAATTAGAAATTTGACTATTTTTCCACATTTATCTCTTTAGGTGACAAAATCTCTTTTCCTCATTGAAAATTAATCTGATTTGATTGAGATATTTTGTTGGAAATTTGTCTGTTTTGGCTGAATTCAAATGTGCTTGATTTAAAATTACAATCTTTTTTGGTTGAAATAATATCATCTTCATATTTTTCGTTGAGAATTCATCTACTTTGGTTGGAAATTCATGTATTTAAGAAAAATTAAACTGTTTTGGTATAAACTTCAACTATGCAGTTGGTTGAAAAATAACGAGCATACGTAAAAAAATTATGTAGAGGGTTCAGTTATTTTGTTAAAAATTTGTCTTTTCTGCGTAAAAATTTAAATACTCGTTTGAAATTAGAACTACTTTGTTAAAAATTCAGTTATTTGGTTAAAGAATCATCACTTTAGTCGAAAATTTAATTATTTTGTTTCAAATTCGTTTTTCTTGGGGAGTAAAAAATTCAACTATTTGGTTAAAAATTAACTTTCGTTGGAAATTTTACTTTTTTGTTGAAAATTCGCCTTTTTGGTTTAAAAATGATGGAAAAATCAACGAGTTGGTTGAAAATGAACTTTTTTGTAGAAAATTAATATTTTTTCGTATGAAAATTCAGCCATACATTTGAAAATTAATGTATTCTGTAAAAAATTTAACTAGTTTTGTAGGAAGTCCCAATATTTGGTTGAAAAGTAACTTTTCGTTGAAAATGTATCCTTTCGGCTTGAATTTTCTTCTTTTTCATTTGAAAATTCATTCCTACCGGTCAAAAAACGCATATTTTCTTGTTAAAAATACAACGATTTGGTTGAAAAATGTGACAGAAAAATCTTTCCTGATTGAAAATTCAACTCCACTATTGAAAATATTTGATAAAAAAAGTTTTTTTTAATGGCTGATACAATTAAAGGCAACGAAACAATTAATTCTGGCGATACTGCCAAACAATGCGGAAAAATTATACCCGTTCAGAACCTGATATCGTAGCCGTGGGTCATAGGATATTCTGAGCAGAGTTGGGTAATAACTTGTTACAAGTAACTTAGTTACAATTCTTGCAGTAACTTGAAACTTTAATTCTACTTACTTTAAGTTACTTTGTGTTTCTTGTATATCTCCTATTAAGAGATATTTATGGGTACGTTATGGGTAGAAAATCAATCTCTTTTGACTGAAGTTTCAGCTATTTTGTTGAAAATTCGTTTTTTTCTTAAATTCTACTGTGTTTCATTTTAAACCGAAATCTTTTTTGATTAAAATAATATCAACTATTATATTTTTCGTTGAGAATTCATCTATTTTGGTTTAAAATTCATGTATTTTATAAAAAATTCAACTGTTTTGGTAGAAGGTTCAACAAGTTGATTGAAAATTAAGAAAAATGTTTGCTGGGAACTCATATTTTCACTAGGGAAATTCACATTTTTGTTGAAAAATGTTGTTTTTGGTTGGAAAATCCATCTCTTTTTATAAAAAAAAAATTCTGTAGAGGGTTCAGCTTTTTTCTGAAAATTTGTCTTTTCTGGTTAAAAATTGAACTACTTGGTTGAAAGTTGAAATACATTGTTAAAAATTCAGTTGAAAATTCGTCTTTTTGGTTTGTAAATGGTATAGAAAAATCGACTATTTGGTTAAAAATTAACTTTTTTGTTGGAAATAAAAATTTTTTGTATGAAAATTCAACCATTGGGTTGAAAATTCATGTATTTTGTTAAAAATTTAATTATTTTTGTATAAAGTCAAACTGTTTGGTTAAAAAGTAACTTGTTTGTTGAAAATTCATCATTCTGGTTTGAAAGTTTACTTCTTACGGCAAAAAAAATGCATTTTTTTTGTTGTTAAAAATACAACTATTTGGTTGAAAAATGTGACTGGAAAATTGTTTTGATTAGAAATTCAACTCTTCTGTTTAAAAATCATATTTTTTGATGAAAATTCAACTGTTTTGTTAAAAAGTAATCTATTTCGTTGAAAATGCAAGATTTTTGCTTAAATGTTAGGAGTTTAAAGCTTTTCAAAAGGAAACATACAAACGGTGTTTTGTCCGAAATTGGAAACATTTTAGGCCCTGATATTTAAAATTGTTACTTGAATTACGAAACTTGCCAAAATATATTGTGTACTTTTTAGTTACCTTAACTAATGCCTGTTTCTTTTAAAATTCAGTTTTCATGAATTATCATCTTATTGTTAGTTATTTTCATTTTCAAATTATAAAATTAAGTTAGTAAAAAAGGTAATTTCTTAGGTAACTTGAAGTTACTTTATCTAGTGACTATAATTGGTTACAGTTAAAAGTAACTTAAATATAGTTACCAAAAAAAGAAAATCACCCAACACTGATTCTGAGAGACACATCTATTAATTTGAATTTTAGTCTAAATATATATTGTTGTTCACTTGCCGCAATATATTATGTGTTTTTTATTTAATTTAACTAATGCCTATTTCTTTTTAAATTAAGTTCTTACGAATTATCTTCTTAGTTATTTTCATTTTTAAAATATAAAATTCAGGAAGTGAAAAAAGTAACTTTTTACGTAATTTGAAGTTACTTTATCTAGTAACTATAACTAGTTATAGTGACAAGTAGCGTAATTGTAACTAGTTACTCAAAAAAAATGACTCACCCAACACTGATCCTGACACCCGGTAGGTTTGACGGATAAGGTGCAAAACGATAATAATTACCAATACTCGACTCGCTATCGCTCACGCGCGTATTTTCCGTTAGTACAATTGAAGACAGCCTGTCGATAGCATGTATTTAATTAATAGTCCAACCAGAAGCTGATTTGCTCTTGCTAAAAAATAATACACAAAATTTTGTATTACAAAAAATGCATAGTCAATGAATTTTTACCAAAATGTGTTATGATTAATTAAAAAATTAAATGAAAATCAGAATGAAGAAATGCTGAAATAATAGAAGTGACCTTGAAATTTATGAAGGTAGAAATAAAAAAAGGAAAAAGTCGAACAATTTTAAAACCGATTATGGAAGTAATCTAGAAAAGGAAAGTTTTTGATAAAGTGATGACGAAAGCCACGATGAAGACTAAAAGGCAAGGCTTACGTTTAAACGTGGTGAATGTGAATTCGTGAAATATGAAGTGATACGTGAATAGTTTTAGAGGATCAAGTGATGTTGAGTAGGTAAGTTCGAAAATCGTTTTAGAAAAAGGTTTTATTGCATTGTTTAAATTTTGTTGATTATCATATATTCGTACAAAATAAATTGAAGGAATTAATTCCCGAAAACAAGATACCAATATTTAACATTTTTATTTAATTTGAAGTAATTTTTGTAATTTAATTTATTGCAATTTGCATCTGTGTAGGAAATCCTGAATGAGATTCCAATGACTTTTTTTGTTTGCTTTTTGAACATTGATATGTTAAATATTTCCTCATTGTGACATATTCTTATAATTCGCGTGAAAGCTTCCGTTTCTTTTTCTTCTGTGTGGGTCAAAAGCATTACGCGATTAAATAGCATTGCGTAGGGTATTATTCTTCTGTTTACAGAGAATGTACTATAGATTTCTGAGAAACAAAGCTGGTATAAAATTGTAACATATGCAAAAAATATTTGCCATTTCTGCACTTCTTTTCATCATTTCAATACCATAAGCTGATAGGCACCAATAATGGGGCCAATATTTTAGTCATACTTCACTCAACAAAACTAATTCCTTAATTTCACATTCTTTATTAACATTTTCATGTATTTTACCATAGGAAATTTCTTTCCTAAACTCATTTTTCTTTAAATCAAAAACATTATAATTTTAAGTGAAGATGATATTTGCATAACATTCTTTCTCATTTCATTTTGCGTGCCCGTTCGTGCATTAAAATATTTGAAATCTTCAATTGATTTTTTTGTATTTAGTTTCTTATTTAAACCTAGCTGACATATATTTAACCTCAGGGACCGTCCATGAAATAAATTACCAATTTTATGGGGGAGGGGTACATTTCAATAATCACTTAATAAGTTTGAAAATCATTTTTATGTCATTTTAATATTTCAGTCAATATTTCCCCTTTTTCAAATTATTCTTCAACTGCTTGGTTCAAAGTTATACTACTTTGTTAAAGATTCATTTTTTTGTTAAAGATTTATATCTTTGGTTTAAACGTCAACTATTTTATTTTTAGGAAATCAATCATCTTGGTTAAAAAATCATCTGTTGGGTTGAATTATTTTGTTGGATTTTTTTTTAAGATTCATAATTTTAGTGAAAATTCTTTTCTTTTATTAAAAATGTTAATCTTTTATTGCAAATTCGTTTTTGTTGTTGTTGAGAATTTAACTATTTAGCTAAATATTATTTTTTTCCGCCCGGGAATTCGCCTATTTGGTTTTGAAATTCATCTCTTTTGGTAGAAATGTTATGTCTTTTGGTTAAAAATGCAACTGATTGACGATTCAACAATTAATTTTTCTGTTTGAAAATTTATCCTTCATAAGTTGAAAAATGTATTATTTACTATTTAATGTATTTTGTTGAAAATTCACCTCTTTGCTTAGAAAATTAATCTTCTTTGTTGAAAACTTATCTTTTAAGATTGAGGATTTAACTATTAGGTTAAAAATTCGTATTTTTTTTTTAATTCAACTGGTTGAAAATTCGTTTTTTTGTTGTTGTTGAAAATTAATTTTTCAGCTTCAACTTTGACTTCATTTTGATTTCAAAAATATCTTTTTTAGTAGAAGATTCCACCATTTGGTTGGAAATGCATCTTTGTGCTACTGCTTGATTAAAAATTAATCAGTTTTTGGTGGAGCATTTAACTATTTTGTTAAAAAATCGTCTTTTCAGTTGAATTTAACTGTTTTTTTTTTAAATTAAAATATTTTTTTGTTGAAATATAAAATTCTATATTTTCCTTTAAGATTCATCTTTTTTGGTTGAAAAGATAATTACTTTACTTGAAGTTAAACTATTTTTTTTTAAATTCATTTTTTTGGTTGGAGATTCATCATGTAAATTGAAAATGCATATTTTCTGATTAATAAGTCATATTTCTTGGACTAAAATTCAGCTATTTGCTTGGAAGTTAAACTACTTATACTAGAATTTCAACTTTTGGGGTAGAAAACTCAACTGTCTTCTAGAAAATGCGTATTTTTGGCTTGAAAATTCGATTGCTTTTGTTTGAGTTTTAATCTGTTTTGTTTGAAATTCCCCAAATTTGGTTAAAAATGCATCTTTGTAAATTGAAAATTCCACTATTTTGTTAAATTCATCTTTTTTGATCGGAAATTCAACTGTTTTGTTAAAAATTTGTCTTTTTGGCTTGACAATTCATCTATTTAGATAAAATACTATTTTCTTGAAAAATAATCTCTTTTGCATAAAAATTTGAAGTTTTTTTAAAGGTTGAAAATTCTTCTTCTTGGGTTGAAAAATCATCTATTTTTGTAGACAATCTTTTTTGGTTAAAAATTCAACTGTTTTGTTGGAAATTTGTCCTTAGGGACAAATTTCTCTCTACTCTACTTTTATGGTGGAAAATTAATCCTTTTTGTTTAAAAATGCAACTGTTCGGTTGAAAACCAATCTGTTTTGGTTGAGGATTCAACACTTTTGTGGAAAATTTTATTTTTTTGGTTGAATTTAACTGTTTTTTATTTAAAATTAAAATATTTTTTTGTTGAAATATCTGCTATCATACATTTCGTTTAAATTCATCTATTTTTATTGAAAAGACAATTACTTGGCTCAAATTTAAACTATTTAAAAATGTTCTTTTTGGTTGAAGATTCATCATTGAAGTTAAAAATATATATTATCGGGTTAAAAATTGGACTGTCGAATAGAAAATTTATCATTTCAACTATTTGGTTGTTAATTAAACTGTTTGTTTAAAAATAATTTTTTCTCAAATTTTTCTTTTTCGGTTTCAGTGAAAAGATTTTGTTCAAATTCGCATTTTTTACTACAGTAATAAAAAAATAATATGAATTTTGGTTATAATTTTAGCGTACTGAAAGTTTTTTTCTTCTCTTCAAGACCGATATTTCTTGAAATTATAATCGTTATTTATTCTTATCAAGCTCCCCCATATCTCAGGGAAAAGTTTTTATTTTTGTGAAAAATTAAAAATTCGATTTTCAGTCGTTACTGAAAACAGATTTTCAAAACCTGTTAATTCAGAAACTCAATATCTCGGATGCAAGTTTTCATTCTTTATTTAAACTTAAGATTACATTTTTTATCGCAATCCGCAGCCAATTCATTTTCATATTGTGATCAACGTCACTTTGAGATTCTCAACTTCTACATCTATTTACTCAAAGATGGATGCATTTTTCTAATCAAACTTTTTCGGCATAAATTTAGCAACACTTCCGGTCGGGGATGGACTATTGTTTTTACCTTAGAATGGTGACTTAGATTTTAAAGAATGTTTTTTCGCTTTCCTGAAAAATTTCAATTTTGTTAGTTGTTTAGTTCTCTACTTTCACCGTTTAAATATTATTGCCAAAAGGCTGAGAAAAATTAAATTAATTATTTAAATTAATATTAATTATAATTAAGTAATTTAAATTAATTGATTATTAAATTAATTTAAATCTTTTTACTCAAATATTGGTTTTTGATTTTTTAAGAATTGTTTATGCAATGAACCAAAAATTTCATTCTAGAAATAGAAAAATTAGCGCAAAATAAAAAATTCCATAATTTGAAGTTGACAAAAAATAAAACTACCGAAAATGTTTATGAACGAATTTGAAATATTCTGAAATTAAACTTACCTTTCGAGAGATTATCACAGTTTGTTGGGGACTTTCTCAGGAATAATTCACACCTGAAAAACTTTCAATTTTCACGCCCCCACACCCTCTTATGCGTCTAAATAATTTTGTCCCTGCTAACTCACTGAAAGGTAATTTGTTTACGTTGAATCGGACAATTCGTCATTGTCAATTGAAGACTGATATTTGTTTGAAGCATTTACCGATTGTTCAAACAATTAATTATTATTTGCTTGTAACTTTTTCTTTTGAGATACAAAACGCTAGTATTTTTTAATCTGGTTTACTTTGTCGCTTACTATTAAATATTTACCCAATTCAGATATTACTACCTCATTTTGTAACAAATTTGTTTTTCTCTACACTATTTTTGTTGTTTAATCAATTTCGTTCTGAAATAAATGTTTGAAATTTATATTTTTCTCTAATTAATTTGGTAATTTGTCATTTTTTAGAAGAACCTTTTTTGTTCAAACCATTATCGAATTGTTTAAGCAATTTAATTTATTGTTCTATACTTAAATGTTATAAATATTCTTTGAATAATTAATACTTCTTTACAATTTTTTTTTATTGTCCATGACAATTTTTTTTTCAGTAAGATTTCATTCTAGAAAAATCACATTCAAGTTTGTCGTTCCACAAACTATTTCTTTAATTTTTTCTTGAAAATTGCCCCCTTAGGCTTATGAGTATTGGTTCTCTGGAAACTGAAAGTTTATATTTCTTTCCACTTAGCTTAATCCTACAGATTAGTTGATAGTGGTCTCAAAAAAACTTAGAATTGCTGTATTTCTAAGACGTTACTGGAAATTCAAACGAAACTTATGGTGATTAATTATTTGGAGAGTTCGTAGAAAATTTGAATATTTAATGATAAGCGATATACTTAATTAAATTTATAAGAAAAAATCAGTTTATTCACTGCATTTCCATCAAAATATAGAATTAAACTTTAATAAATTGTTTAAACAATGTGATAATGGTTCCAACGAAAAATGTTGCTCTCAAGGATAACAAATTTCCACACTGATTATATAAAAATATAAATTTCATAATAAAATTGTTTAAACAACACAAATGATTTAAAACAATATGAATCAGTCATCTTGGCAATGACTAATTGTCCGATTCAAAGTGAAAAAAGAATCCTTCAAACGAGTTAGCTGGAAACAAAATATTTAGACAAATGGAAATTGTTCAAACAATTGTAAGTTTAATAGATTTGATACTTTCACGATGATTCATTATAATAAATTTATTATAATTGTAAGTTTTTTAAAAAAATGCCTTAAAATATTTCAGTGGTCGAATAAACATAATTTATGGCTTAAAAAGTAAAAACAGAGCTCATGTGTGTTAATTTTGCTCAACATTGTCAATTTCCGTTTTTTGGGGCATTTTTGGAACTCAATGGGGGGGGGGGGAATCGTCAAAATTCAAAGTTGTTTAGCGAAAATTATTCGTTCGAAACTCCCAAATAAATTTTGATAACCTCCTGCAAGCTAAGTTTGAATCCAGAAACGTGAATCTTATTTTTCCAAAAACCTAAATATTCCCATGTTAATCTTCTGGGATTTTCCGGGTTTTTGTGGCAGGTCTCAATATCCTGTTGCTACAAGAGATATTTGCTTTTATTATTAATTTAATTTAATTAAAAGAAATGTATATTTGAAATAACATTTTAAATAATATTATTATTTATATTTTCTTTTATGATTTAGTAACCTCTGTAATTCTATCATTCTTTACGAAAATATCAAATAATAAAATACTCGGGGCAGTTACAATATTAATTTATCAAAAAATCAAGACTTGGGTATAGAAATTTAAGCTTTAATTGAATGAATAATGGATAAGAATTAAATACTCAAAGTCTTTTTGAAGCTAAGATTATTACATACTCAAAATAATCGATTGCTAATAAACATAACTCTACATAATTATGAAATTAAACAAGTAAAAGTTAAGTAATTAAAATCTTATTTGAAACGCCAGGATCCGAAATCAAAGGACTTTTATTCATCTTTTTATAAGATAAGATCCACGTTCATACCTGCCTGTTGACACTGCGTCGTCGCGTTATCAAAAAGATAAGAATTCTACGTCTTTATCGAATTCGAGGCATCAGTCGTGCGTGCGAATCGGCCGTGTAGTGGTGGAATCTTGGGAAAGTGGATTTTCATTTTAAGGGTGAGTTTATAAATCAAGAACTTTACCGAAAATCCAGTTTAGAAAATTATTTACGATGATTATTTGAAATGTGTTCGTTTTCTTAAAAATGGATAGCATTTTTTGTAAATAGTTTTTTGTTCAATTACTATCTTCATTAATACCAGGATGAAAGATATAATCGTTTCCGCAGTAGTAAGAAATTAGGTTGTATTCGGAGAGACAATAATTCCAATATGTGAATCACATTGATTTTTATCGATTGATTTGATAGACTGAGTGACCATTAGGAGACAGATCATGAATAAAGATAATATCTTCTGGATAAATTAAAGTTGCATTTTACGAATTGACAAGTAGATAACTTTTTACATAGTAGACAATAAATATAATATAATACAAAACTTGTTTACAAATAGTCTTGAAGAATAAAATTAAGACACAACTTTATATTTATTTCCTCTTCTCATTACCAATACTTATAAAAAAATCTGTATTAATTTGTAAGAAAAAATGCCTATTGAATCTTTTAATAATTTGCTAAAAACATTAAATCTGTTTTTATTGATTCACTTGAATCGATTTTTTTTCTCGCAGATTAGATTTCTGAAAGGAATATTTTCTGATAATAACGCTGATTTTTATTCGTTCTGAGACAAGATATAAATTGTTTGTTGGCAACACATTTATGGTCCCTATACGATTCAAAATGATTTTTAATGTCGCGGTTTCGCAGAATGTCATGTCGCGACTCCCGACGATTATCTCGCTATTTTAATTGCAGTGCTTAACAGCTACGGTCTTTTCATGTTCAAGGAAATATATATTCATTGTTGAACCTAGAACAAATAGAGCATTTTCCATTTTAACAAATTTAATTATAAATTTAAAAATTCTAAATAATAAATAGATTAACCTTATAGCTGATTTCTGTTGGCAGTGACAAATAGAGATTAGTTTTTTCAAAATATTTTGTTTCTTCTGTTTTACAGAAGAGGTATAATTAAAAACTTAAATTACTTACATCTATATCTGTCAAAAGTTCCCAATTAGCGTAAATTTCCAAAGCAATTAAAAGTGAAGAATATCACTTTGTGCAAAAGTTGAACAACGAATCTTGTCTGTTGAGACAATGGAAGTGAAAAAGTATATAATTTAGATAAATTTATTGAGGTGTAGAAAATTAAGTGGCTGTCTAGTCGTTCATCAAATGTGCTTATCAATTACTGATACTCTCAACAAGGTCCGACTTGAGCGACCTTGTTCTCCATAGCTCAATCAGTTTCTACAGCCTTTTATTGTATGAAAATATTTTATTTGTCATTTTAAAACATCTATCATTTTTCACTCTTCAGATGCAATTATTATAAAAAATTAGAGTTAACAAAACGCTAAAACTCTGCTTAAAAATTGTTCCAAGTTTTTTTTATATTATTTAACAATTTTCTTATTGATGTTTTGATTTAACAATAGTTTTACTTTTTATGGCTTTTATGAAGAAAACTTAATCTGAAATTACTTCTATTACTTCTCTGATAAAGTTGCGTAAGTGATTTTAGATTTTATTACTAATAAGAGAAGAAAAGGCTATTTTGGGAACCGCTTTCGAGTAATCGATTGCCATATGGAAAATATAGATTGCCATCAAAGTTAATTTTAACAGTAGAAACTTACCCACATTTGAATCACCTTTCATTTTTATATTTTATTTTTCATTAAATGTTAGCAGAATTAAGGAACATTTACATTCTATTCATTGATTTATTAAAAAGAAATATTTAACTAGAAATTTGAAAATAATCAGAATCTACAGACAAGTATGGGTTTTTCAAAATTTAATTATTTTTGGACATATTATAATGTTAAAAAGAATAAAGTTTGAAATTTAGAAATTAAATTCCTTTATTTGATAATTTTATTGAGTCTAAAAGTAATCATTCTTGATTTTTTTGTACATTTCTGGACCGTATTTAAAAAAGGAGAGTATTCGTTTTTACAAATCAGAATTTATTGATTTTATAGTTAAAATAGCTTGCTTATGGAAATAAAAATATTAAAATATTGATATTCACTAGGGATGTTTTGTTCCTAAACAAAGGAAACTTGAAAATATCTTTTCTAACAACACTAGTTCGTGTTTGCGAATATATTTTAACGCTTTATCAGATATTGCGTCAAAAAGTTAATAATAAACGAGAGATTCTGAAATCTATAGTCAAGAGAAGTTTATTATTATTATACGAGTTTTACTGTTTAATATTTTATGGCCTGTATTTTGCAACTCAAGAAGAGTGTAACTTGAGATAATGGGAACACTAAAAAAAATGTTTCGTCTTTTATAAATGATAAGAATAATTAAATACTGTTGATACACGTGGTGCCTCGGTAGTTACCTTGGAGAACAGAACGTTACTGTTTGCGAACAAATCTACCTTATCTGAACAATGTAACAAGTCCACCTTGAATCACTTCGTAAATTAAAAGTCTCCCAAAAAGTGGAGCAGTAATTCTGATTAAAAGTATTTGAAAATGAAATAAATTTTAATTTATAATTCGTATTTTTTTATTACATTTTTTCAAATAAGCGATATAAGAATATTTTTCACAATTTTGAATTGCAGGAAAGTTGTAAATAATTATAATAAATAAGAAATAATTAGAGTAATTGAAAGTTAAATGATATGTTTACTACAATATTGAGATCATTTTTCCTAATTGTAAACAGTTTTGTCTTTCGGGATAGAATTTAAATTTAAATTGATGATGGAAAATACTACATCAAATAAAAATTTCATAAAAGAAGTAAAAAGTTAGTTATAGTAAGAAAATTGGAAATAATAAAGAATTTTCTCGAAGAAAAATATAATGCGACACATTTTGTTATACTAACTCGTGTGAAGATGCTAAATAAAGTGTGACGTCAAACCACAATATTGTGCATCAAACATCATTAACATAAGTATGTGACCGTTGAAGTAATCGTAGCACGTGCTTTTTCTTGTTTTCTTTCTTTTTTTCAAGTGTCTAGACTAGACACACCGATATTTGGAACACGCTCAACGAATTACGGTAAACTTATCGAGAAAAAAAATGTTGAGAAAAAAGAAAAGAACATTTACTTTTAGCTGTAGGGAATTTAATTACAAAATGCTTCTTTTCAGGAATACGAAAATATTACAAGAAAATATTAGATGCAAAATCAATGCAATGTGAATAAAATATAATTGAAGAAAATTAATTTTTGATTGTATTTCAAAATATCTACTTTATTCAATACTGTAATTCGACTAATAACATTGACTGGAGAAAATATTTCTCTGTCTGATGGATGGTACATAAATAAATAAATGAAAAATTAAATACGCATATCATCTCATTAATAATTAAAGGATATACTTAACTGATGAATAAATTATACTTCAATCCTTCAATTTTATTTACTGCAAATCACAAAAAGTTTAAAAAATGTATACAAATTTTTGTCGGTTGTTTTGTAATAAATTAAAATGTGTATTTTAGGCGATAAAGAAATTGAATCTTGAGATGTTCTGGACGCAAACATGATGTTCTCGTGCTTCCCGCGACCAAGTATCTTGAGCCAACGGGGTAGTATAAACCTAACTCCCCTGCCCAGCAATGAAGAATCGATTTCTTCAAGCAGTTACCACATTGTAAGTATTTTTTATTTCGAATGGTAAGAATTACAAAAATTTGTAAATAGAAAAATGGAAATGAAGGAGAATAAAATTCCACAATACGATATTACTATTACATAGAAACACTACAAAAAATTAATACAATTTGTTTTGTAAGAAACCAAGATTTTTAATTCAGCGTTTAATTTTTCGGTAGTTTACGATTTTAATGAAAAAATATTATATAAACCACTCTGTTTACTCAAATAGCTATCGATTTGGCCTTTGTAAACAGTAACTAGATGTATTTCGACGTGTCCAAATAACAAGGTTCTATCTCATGGCATGCAAATAGAAAGGTTCTATCTCGAAGAGGACGCTGATGCTATATTAAATTCACACGGTAATTTGCAAGCCTTCTGACAAGCTAGAACCTTGTCATGCGGACTTCCGAAATAGAACCTTATAACAAGCATGTTCCGTGATAGAGCCTTGTCATTTGGACACGTCGATGTATGATTTTAGCTGAACATTACATTTTTTATGAAAATATATATTATATTTTTTTTTAATTGCAATATTGGAAGAAAACAAAAATAAACCAATTGCAGAACGGAAGTACAAGAGAACCCGTCGCTATGAGCTACAAGCATTCCGGTGAATCAGAATTCTATATCAGTGTTGTGAGTAAACTTCTACAATTTCGGTGCATCTGCAAAATGCAGCTGATAGCATCTTAGCATCTAAGCTTACGTTAATTCATCACGTAATTCAAATACATACGACTTTTAACAATACTAAAATTCTTCGTACTAATCTTCCACACTAGCTAAAAAATCGTTCTAATTTGAAGCTGATACTAATAATTTCTAATTAGGATTAGGATGGGTACACTAATATTTTATTTCAGCTCTTACTGCATATCACTCTGTCTCATCTGCTAAAAATAATGTTATTTTTTGTATTATCTAAAACTGCTTGAAATGCCTAAGACCGCAGCCACAGTGGGGCAAAAAAAGTTTTTTTGTTGTTGAAAAATTAGTCTAGAGCTTACAATTTTTATCCAATTTCAAGCTGAATAAATTTCGAAGAGATTCGTGTGAGATGGATATTTAATTTTGTAATTAACTTTTTATTTAAGAAAAGAGTTGAAATTCTTTTATAAACGATACCAATTTTTTCAACTACATATGTTCATATAGAACATCATGAAATCAGTTAATACAATTCTTACAAATAATACCTAGTAGGTTAACACATTTTAAAAAATTGGTTTATTTTTATATTAACATGTTAATGAGTAAAAGAGCTACTTCAAGATACAAATTTTTGGTTTGGGGTATGCATAAAAACAATGCTCAGTTACAAAAAAAAATGGAAAGTAATTGTTAATATTATAAATAAATTTAATAACTATTTCCCTTTTTAAAGACTTTATTCCTTGAACAAAATTGATCGAAAGTTTGTGGGAAATAATAATATGTAAGATTTTTTTATTACCTGATAACTATTTTCAATTTATTGTTCATCAATTTTAAATTACTTGCAAAAATCCTTCGCTTATGATACGTAATCAAACACAAATAATTCTTTATTTCATTTCAAAATTCACAAATTGACAACTTGTCAACAAATGGATTAGGTTTTTTTTCTAAGAAGTCGACTTCAAATGACTTAGAAAGGACCCTATTTATTCGGAAGATTTGTCAGTTGACATAATTTGGTATTCAATTGAATAAATTTTATAAACAAATACAGATTTTCGTCAATTTTCAACAGGAAGATAGCGTTTTTTCAACGGAATGAACACTAAATAACTTGGCTTTATATCTTTCTTATGTTATTTGATCAATAAGCCACAATTGTTTGTTATAAACAATTTTACTAAAAAATCCGCGATTTCGTCACTTTTGAATAGTGAGCAACCGTTTTCTTAAGCAATTTAAATTTCACTGTAATTTTTAATAATTTTTTCTGAAATAAATAACAAATATTGTTGTCTGACAAAGTCTCCTAATCAATAATGTCCTTTCTGAGCCACTGCAGTCGATTTCGTAATGAAAAATATATCCATTTATTGTCAGGGAGTCAAGTAGTAAATTTTATTTATAACATTTTTTATAAAATAAACAAGTATTATTGGTTGAAAATTGACAAAAATCTGTATTTTTATATCAAATTAATTTAAACAATTAACAATTTTAATCAGGAATTAAAAAATCGTACATATTATTTATTTCTGACAAATTTTTGATCAATTTTGTAAATGGAACAAAGCGTTTAGAGCGTGAAATGGCTAAGCTATATACATTTGTGTATTGAATTTGTTTATAAAATTAACAGTTATTTTCAATCTTTTTTAATGATACCTACGCACTGTTTTACGTATATCCTTCACATAAATATAAGTAGTTTCGAAAAATTGGATCATTTATAACAAAATTTGAAAATATCAAATTTGTTGTTAAATAAAAAATTTATTGAAAAAAATATTTAAAAATCTCTTGAAAATTTATTTAACTTTCATTTGAAAAAAGCCTCAATCGGATCAAAATTGCAAGCTCCTGACTTATTTGTTCGGACACTTTATTTGTCCCACTGTACGCTGCTTCAATATTTTATCTTATCTGAAAACAATCGCTAATTGAACTTTCAGCAATTCCAAAAATATTATAGAATGGGACTCGACAAATTTTTTATTCGAAAATTATACATTGAATTTAAAAAATGTAACTTTTTAATGTATATGAAATAATGAATGAAAAATGAAAAAATCTTTATTTTTTATTGACTATGAGTGAAAGCGACTAGTTTTTATGTTACTAGATTTAAAATAGTTGGAATGCGTTTATTGAAGCGCAATGAATGTCTACTAATACAGATTTGGAGAGTATACTGTATAATTTGGATACAAATGAAATTTCAAATCTCCAAGGTCATTATTTGAAAACCTGTGAATTGTGAACTTATAAATTTGAAACGCTTGTTTGGAATTGTTTGGAATAATAATTCTTCAAATTTGAATCATTTTAAACTTTCAGAAAGATTTTGTAATTTTTTTCATTTTCAAGACTTGAAAGTTTAATGCCGTATAATTATAATACGAATTATAATTATATGAACCTATACGAAATAATTTAAAAATGCAAATAAAGAACAAATTCACATTGAACAAGTAAATATATTTAAAAAGTACACAAATAAAAAAAAATGGAATAAAAATATGTTTTGAAAAACATTTGCGAAATTGGTACTTATTTTTCCAAAAAATTTCAACTACAGATAAGATCACACCCAGGATCCAGTGTTTTGAATGGAACTGGACCACCTTCACAGTCAAAAATTAAAAATCGTGCTCCTTCGCCCCCCTCCCTATATATTCATCATGATGATAATGAAATTGAAAATCAAGAAGATCGACTTTCGTCACCTCCCCCAACGCCAGAATGGGAACAACCCCAAAGTAATCCAAGAGGTGGTGTCATTGGCAGGACACCAACACCTCCCTCTGCTCCAACACCTATTTATGAAAAAGATGACAGGTAAAACAATTTTATCATAAAAAAATGTTATTAGAAAAAATAATGAAATTTATCGAATTTACGTACGAAAAATGAAAAATTTGATCCTGAATTTATTTGGATTGTTAAACAATAACGGTTTTCACTTTTGATTCGATAATTTTTTTTTTCAAATTTGATCTAAAAAATATATAAGTAGATTAAAAAAATTCATAATAAATAAAAAACAGGTCGAGGGAACAAATCAAAAGGGCTATTTTGGAAAATGAGTTTCTGGGTAATCTCGAAGAAAACCAGGTGGAAGCTCTTGTCTCGGCCATGTATCCAAAACAAATACCACCAAATACTCTGGTAATCTGCGAAGGCGATATTGGTTAGTATTTTGTTTTTAATTTTAATGCAAAACAAAATTCGATTGAATAACTGAGTTTAATTATTTCTATTTATTTTGTAATGCTTTATATATATTCTATATTATAGTATGTATAATAATCATTAATTATCATTAATTTAAATTAAAATATTTTGTTTAATTAGGTTCTCACCTCTATGTTTCTGCTGAGGGCGAGTTCGATATATACGAAGGTAGTAAATTCCAAAGGAGTTTTGGACCTGGTGTCGCCTTTGGAGAACTAGCACTTTTGTACAATACTAAGAGACTACGATCTATAAGCGGTAATAATTTCATACCTATTATAAAATAGATTTATATTACTATAAATATCAATTAGAAATAACTTTCTATCAGAAACAATTTTCTTGGTGAAAATATTGGTACCACTAGGATTGAAAAATTGATAAATTTGAAAAAATAAATTTTTCTGTCCTAGTGAAGAAAGGTGGAAAGGTATGGGTACTGGATAGATCTGGGTTTCTGACTGTGATGATAAGAAGTGCCCAAGAAAGATTAGAGGGAAATGTACGATTCCTCAGACAAGTCTCCGTTCTTCAAAAGCTTCCAGAACCAAAAGAACAAATACTGGCGAAAATCTCAGACTTATTAAGAGTCGTAAGTCTCACTAAATATTGAAATTCAATTTGGAAATAAGTTCAAAAATATATAAATATTCTTTTTATTTGTGCATTTTTATTAGTATCATCTGAAAAATTAAAGGAAGCTTCTATTATCTTTCTTATACTAAAAAATTTCACAAAAGTAGATGTTTAATTTGGATTATGATAAAATAAAAGAGATTAATTCAATTTTAAAAATAACAATTTGTACATTTTTCAGGAATTCTTTCCTGCGGAAGCTAGAATAGTTCGACAGGGTGAGAAAGGTGATAAATTTTACATCATAAGTGGCGGAAATGTTAGGATAACAAAAGACACCGATTACGGTGGAGAAGAAGAATTAGTAGTTCTTGGAAAAGGGCAATATTTTGGGGAAAAAGCACTTTATGATGACGAGGGTGATAATCGTAGACATGCCAATGCGATTGCTCTTGCACCAGTGGAGTGTCTTACTCTGGATAGAACGTAATTATTTGAAATAATATTAAACGTAAATTTGTAATTTTTTATCACATTTTTCCAATTTCAGATCATTCCTCAATTATTTGGGAAGCCTTGACGAGATTCGCAATAAAGACTGGTTAGCAGAGTACGAAAAACAGAAAAGGTCCTTGACACCCAAAAAGTGGACCAATGAATATGCAGATTTAACTTTAGGCGATCTTCGAACAAAAGGTACCTTGGGAGTTGGAGGATTCGGTCGAGTAGAGCTCGTTGTTCCTGAAAAAGATCCAGAGAAAAGTTTTGCTCTCAAGAAATTGAAAAAGAAGGTCATGGTCGACCAACAACAACAGGAACACGTGCTGAATGAAAAACACATCATGCAGGCTTGTGATTCTCCTTTCATATGCAAGTTAGTGCCAATCTTTGTTTCCCAGTTAATGATAGTAGCAGGAAATTGCAAAGAAAAGATTTTTTTTGTGTTTTAATTTTTTTTCTATTATTAGAGACAATAAAGCGAATTTTAAATTGGTTGCTGTAATATGAAATTGAATTTGAAAGCTTCTTCCTCCTCTTCTACTCTTTCTAGGTTTCCTATTGTTTCTCTATTCTTTCTACTTAAATTTCTCCTCCTCATCATCCTTCTACTTCTCCTACATAGTCCTTTCCTTCTTCCTCTAGCACATTTTTCATATTCCTTTTTCCTCTCCCCCTCTTGCTCCTCTTTAATATTTCATGTCCTTTTTCTCCTCCTTTTATTTCATCTTCTTCTGCACTTCTTCCTCATAAACCTCTCATTCTTCCTGTTCCTCATCTTGCCCATCTTTATCTCCCTTTCCCTAATACTTCAATCTCTTCTTCAACTACTTAATCTTATAGTTCTTCCTTTGCCACCTCTTGCTCATCTTTCATCTTCCTTCTCATTATCCACCTTCTTTTTCCAATCCTTTTTCCGTTTCTTTTCCTCTTCCTCTTTTGCCTCACATTCCTCCCCTGTCGTACCTGATACAATATTCTTCGTCTTTCTCATTTTTTTCATCTTCCTTCTATTCCTCGATATCCTCATATAGTCTCATTTTTCTTCTCTTCCTACTCTTCCTCAACTCTTTCTACTAATTAACTAATACGATGAAATAACAAATTATCAGTCTGTTTTTTAAAATTTATATAATCTCAATCCTTCATTATTTCCTTACCTCATTCGAATTCTCTTCCTTCATTTCCCTTCCTTTTATTTTTCTTTCATCTTCTCCATGTTCTTTAATTCTTATTTCTGTAAAGTATTCCCCAGGCGGAAAAATTATAGATAGTGGGAAATATTATATGTAATTTTTTACACTATGTGTAAACTATACCTATATAATGTTTTCCGCCTGAGTCTCACCAGCTTCCCTTTTCTACTGCCTCATTTATTTCTTTTCTTTTTCCTCAAATTTGATCAATCCTAGTACCCCCCACCCCCCCCTTTGCCTTTCTGCTGATTGTCCTTTCATTAATCTGAATTTGAATTTTTGTCTCCTCACTCTTTACAGCATCCTTTATATCTTTACCTTTCTTTGTTTTACTTTTTTCCTCTTCCATCTTTTCCACTTCCTCTTTGCTTTCTTCTCCTTTCGAAATTTCGTTAAGTTTTCGATTAATTCAATCAATGCTCTTCCTATCGAATTTTCACCAAACAAAATGGAATCAATTGTTTTTTTTTCTTATTTTAATATTTCTCGCTAATTGTTTCTTTTATTTCTATAATTCTTATATTCTATTCCCTTCTGTTCGTTTCGACCCCTTTTTTGAATCCTATACCAACATTTCTTCTCCTTTATCTCATAAACTTCATCTTTCGATTCTCTAATCAAACTTTCCTTTTCCTTACAGATCTTCTTTTTACCGTTCGTTATTCTATTTAAGACACTATCTAATTTCAATTTTTGTTCTTCTTCAGCCATTATTTGCAATAAGTCCAAACTAATGCAGCGAAGCCCTCTCCTAGTTAATATTCTGAAAACATCCTATCTTTCTTCTTTCCTTTATTGTATTCGCTCCACTTTCCACTTCCCCATTTAGTCCTTTGTTTTAATCTCTTATTCTCCTTTCTTCTTCTCCACTTTTACTATTCTGACCACCATTTCTTTTAATTTCTTTCAGACTTTATCGTACATACAAAGATTCCAAGTATGTATATTTCCTAATGGAAGTATGTTTAGGAGGCGATGTATGGACAACATTACAAAGAAGACGATTTTTTGATGATACAACTGCCCAATTTATGGTTGGTTGTGTTATAGAAGCTCTGGACCATCTGCATTCTTTAAATATCGTTTATCGAGATCTCAAACCTGAAAATTTGATGCTTGATAGTCGCGGTTATCTTAAACTGGTAAAAATTATTAATACCATCTAATGTAATTTAAATCTCTTTGCTTAACTGAAGACTTTTCTCTCTTCACTTCTTTAATTATAAATTAGCAACTTTTGATTATTCCAGGTTGATTTTGGCTTTAGCAAAAAAATTGGACCAGCCAAAACTTGGACCTTTGCTGGAACACCAGAATACGTAGCACCAGAAATTATTCTGAACAAGGGACACGATAGGTAAAATATTTTCTTGTACTTTTATTTTCAATTTTAAAAAAACTTTGAAATTATTAAGCATTTCAAAATACACTCCAGGTCCCATAGAAGCCGGTCCGGTTTTGTAATTCTAGAACTGCTGGCCCACGCAGTTTCTCAGCGGGCAGGGCGAGAGACTGTTGAGACTCTCGCCTCGGAAGGGTCGCAGTACGCGAGTACTCAGTCGAGTATATTGCGCACTATTATGTATTCCAATTGGAAACGGTTCAGGTGGCCCTGACTGTTTACGATTCGAGGGTACCTATTTAAAGGCCAATGAGAGGCAACCCCCGAAACTGTTATTGTTCGGGACTTGGAGTGTACACTTGAACTTGGATTGAAGCAGGTCGGAAATACCCCGTTCCGAGAATTGCTATCGTGGCGGCTTCAGGCTCAGAGTAGAGCTCCTCGTGGCCGAGAGAGGGTGCTCAACGATGCGTGAAACGCCAGCAGCGTAGGGACAAAGGAGCAGTGCGCGGGCACTCACGCGCGTATATTGCATAATATTAGGAAATGGTTTACGCCACTGTCTGTTTACGTTCGGACGGTCTGGATTAAGTGTCAAGGCCAAGGCAAGCAATACCCGAAACCGTTCTTCTTTCCAAGTTCCAGTGTAGTTTAGGGCATTAGGAATAAAATAAACAATGTTCGAAGCTCAGTGGACTAAATTATTATTACTTTTATTTTGAAAAATAGGGCAGTTGATTACTGGGCACTTGGAATATTAACACATGAGCTGTTGGTAGGAAAACCACCATTTCGAGGAGCAGACCACATGACAACTTATAATAAAATTCTCAAAGGGGTTGAAATGGTCGGAATTCCAAGCATTGTTAATAAAAATGCAAATCACTTGATAAAGAAACTCTTGAGACTAAATCCTTCAGAACGACTAGGGTACCAGCGTAATGGTATCCAGGATATTCGAGATCACAAGTTAGTTCAGTAAAATTAATCAAAATCACCAAAATAGAATAAATGAATGTTTTCACAATAAATATTATATTCTTGTTCACTGCACAGGTGGTTCTCGAATTTCAACTGGGCAGCTTTACAGAGATTAGCATTACCTGCACCCATTGTGCCAACAGTGAGTATTATAAATAAACCTTGCTAGGTTACTAATGAAATTATGTGTTGACTTTCATTAATTAAATTTATTTCAATTGAAATTAATTTTTGAACGAACATTTTTTCATTCCGCAGATAAGAAATCCTTTTGATACAAGAAACTTCGAGAGATATCCACCCGATAGAGAATTACCACCAGACGAATTTTCAGGCTGGGATATGGAATTTTAATAAGAAGGGGGAATATTTGACAAAAGAATCTCTGACGAGGACATTTAGATACCTTTGGAGATAAAACTTATATAATTTCATTAATAGTGCCTAAGAGAGACTCGATTGTAAATTAATCTTAGCAAATATTTTTTCAGTTAAGTAAAACGATTATTTTTTAAATATTGGAATAGAGAAAAAATATATCAAAGAATACAATAATCTAAATTTTTATCATAAACAATAAAATGTAGCTTTATTTATAAAACTCCTTAAATGTGCCTTTATAACTTTTATATTATAAATAATAGATGTGTAAAATTAGAATAGCTATTATTTATTTATAAGGGCCGAATATTGTGAAAAAATAAAATGATTATCTATTTGGATAAGAGTTCACAAGAATTTTAAAACTTGAGTGAGTGCGACTGGAAAAATAAGGTTCTTAATATAAGGCTTGTTGATCCTAATAATTTTATACATGTTAAATAAAGAAATGATAAGGAAAAATATTTGGCATCGTGTTTTCAATTTTTTAACATTCCACGCCTCGTTCGAACAATTAGCGAGAATTAGAGAAGTCTTAATTAAATACAATTTTAATTAATTGAACGTGTATTTACAGAAATGATATGTAAACATTTTTTTTTATAATATATCCTAAGTCGTGTAATCGCAAAAGAAAAAGTGGCCTGGCGGTAACATTTGGTTAATCATTTTGGGGGTGGATGGGGCTAAAAACTAAGGTTGGTAAAAAGGAAGAGGGGTGCTATGAGTGGAAAAAACTTTACAAACCTAGGTTAGAACCCCAGTAAGTAAATCCAACTATATTTTTGGGTAAAAGTTCTTTTTTTTTTGTATTCAAAAGGCTACTATTATATTTTTGGTTTGGAATTCATCTCGTTTGGTTAAACATTCTATTATTTTGTTGAAAATGCAACTTTATTGTTAAAAAGTAATTTTTTCGTCAAAAGTTCAACTGCTTTGTTTAAAACTCATTTTTTCAGTTGAAGTTTATCTTTTTGGTTGAAAATTCAACTATTTTGATGAAAATTCATTTCATATTTAGTTGAAAATAAATTTTTTAAACTTACGATTAAACTGTTCCATTTTTGGTTAAAAATTTGACAATTTGAATAAATTTTTTATTTTAGTTTAAAGTCCGTCTTTCCTGGTGGAAATTTAATCTTCTCGGTTGAATACTTTTTGGTTAAAAATGCAACTATTTGGTTGAAATATCAACTGCTGCATACACTGTTAAATTTTCAACTATTTGCTTTTAAATTAACTTCTGTCTTAAAAATTCTGTTTTGTAGAAAATTCATCTTCTTGGCTTGAGAATTCAACAATTTGGTTGAATAGTAAAGTTTTTGATTCAAAAATTATACTTTTGATTGAAAATTTAACTTTTTGTAGATACTTCGTCTTTTTTACTTTGAGATAAAATAATTTTGGTAAAAATTCATCTTTTTGTTAAAAATTAATCTTTTTTGTTGAAAATTAATTTCTTTGTTAACAATTATTTTCTTTATCTGAAAATTTAACTATTCAATGTTTGGTTACAACTTTCTTCTGTATATTGGATGAGTTGGAAATTCGTATTTTTTGTTAGAAAATTCTTCTTTGTCGAAAATTCATTTTTTGTTGTTGTTGAAAATTTAACAATTTTGCTAATAATTAGCTTGTTTTGTTCAAAGTTATTTTTGTCAGAGTTTTTGTCTGGAAATTTAACTGTTTCATTTTTGGTTGTAATTTTATCCTGTATATTGTATAAGTTAATTAAATAAAAAAATTCAACTATTTGGTTCAAAATTCATGTATTTTGTTGAAAAGTCGTCTTTTTGGGTAGAAAATTAATCTTGTTTGTTGAAAACTTAACTTTTTCGTTGACAATTCAACTATTTGGTAGAAAATTCATCTCCCTTGATTGAAAATTTATCTTTCATGGTTAATTTTTTTATATTATCTTTTAATGGTGAAAATTCAACTGTCTTTTAAAAAATTTGTCCTTTTGTCTTAAAAGTTTTCAAAATTTTCAACGGCGATACCACGCTGAAAACACCAGTTCCCGTTAGATCACTGAAGTTAAGCAGTGTTGGGCGCGGTTAGTACTTGGATGGGTGACCGTTCGGGGAATACTGCGTGTTGTTGACCCGTCGTGGGTGTGGTGGACCCACACGGTAGTATTTATCCACCTAGAAACACTACCCGAATCGGGTAGTGAGGCAATGAACGTTCGAGTTCGAAATGCTAATAAATTTTTTTTTTTTTTTGTCTTAAAAGTTCAAATATTTGATTGAATTGTAATCTTTATTGTTTGGAAATTCGACCGTCATCCTTATTGGTTAAAAAAGTATCGTTCTTGATTGATAACTCGCCTCTTTCACTGGAAAGTTCATCTATTTGGTTGTTAATGCATGCAACTGTTTGGTTGAAAATTAGTTTTTTTGTAAGATTCGTATTTTTGTGTTGAAAATTCATCTCTTCGTGTAGAAAAACTTTTTTCGTTGAAAATTCAACTATTTAGTTGAAAATGTAATATATTTCGGCTTGAAATCTTAGGAATTTGAAGGGTTTCGTATTGAGTTCAATATCTACATTAATTTTTTAAAAAGAATTTATAAACGTAAAATCCGCCTTCATCCAACGCAAAGGCTACGCTACTTTCGGGGGAGGGGGAGGGGGAGGTTAAAAAAGCCCAAAATTTATGACGCAGTTTATTGATTCCCCATAACCGGAAAAATTTTCCATTTGACAAGAAAGTGGCTTGACACCGCCCCGCCAGGCCTTCAAGAAAAGTAAGTATCCTGGCGTCGCCAGGTCTCACCAGGCCTCGACTACACCACTGTATATCCTCATTTGATAAGTCACTTAACTGGAATGATATAAGCCAGAATCGGAATGATAAGATTTCGATCGATTGACTGCTATCAGAGCATTCTGTACTTACAGTAATAAATGATACATAGACCAACAGGAAAATTCTAAGATAACAAATATATTGTCTCTTTTTCGAGACTGATACAATCAGTCTGTTTTTGAATTAAAATCTAGAAATTTGTCATAACGTGGCTAAAGAATTTACGAAAGGAAGAAAATATGAAGTTTTTGTGCTTTCAAAAATTCATACACGGTGAAGTGAATTTGGTGAAATTTTCTGACCAAAAAAGACCAACTCAGCAAGTTTATCGAAGACTCTCTAATATTCGGCAACAAGGTGTCATTGGCCAAGTGAATTTCGCAACCTCAGATAATACTGAAATATTTTATGAAAAAAGTTCAGAGTAAGCGTTTTTGATTTATTTATAATTATAATTTGTATTTTTTCCACATGATTACACAAACAATATTAGCAGTTAAATGTACCATATTTCTATTAAATTAATATTTCGATAGTTCAAGAAATTACATCCGCGAAGCAATTTTGAAAAATGAATTTCTGGGAAATTTCGAAACGTCCCAGGTGGAAGCTCTAATTTCTGCAATGTACTTCAAACAAATTCCACCAAATACTAGAATTATCCAAGAAGGTGACATTGGTATGTTAAAATACTTAATTTAGTATTTTATTTATGTTAGGTATTTTAAGTTGTATTTCATATTTGGAAATTTATTTAACAAATTTTTTATTTAAAAAAAAATGTAAAACTATTGAAATATAATTTTCTTTGCAACAAACAGATTATCATCTTTATATCTCAGTAGAAGGAAAATTTGATGTCCATGAAGATGAAATTTATAAGAGAAGTTTTGGTCCCGGATTTGCTTTTGGAGAATTGTCACTGCTCTATAATACAAAAAGTCTATGTTCCATTGATGGTAGGAAAGCATCAATAATTTAAAAAAAAACAAGACATCCATATTTTTATACTACGTATGTTTGTTTTTCTTCCCTTAAATCAAACTGAAAGCAAAATGATTCATTTCGTTAACTGGAAAGATTTTTTTCTGTAAAGCACTATTTGAACTTTTATTAAGAAGCATGAAGAAATTAGTTTATGATATAATTCTCCAAGATTGGAATAATTTACTTGAAAGCTTTTCAGATTAAATATTTCAATGGAATTGTATTTTTCACTCACTTTCTATCTAAAAAATAATGTAAGATAATTGATTAATTTACAGTGAAGGAAGGTGGAAAAGTATGGGTTTTAGAAAGGGGTGCATTTCAAGCAGCTTTAAGAAATTGTGATATTACGAGTACGAGTGATCACATTGAACTTCTGAGACGAATTTCAGTTTTGAAGACACTTCCCACCCATGTTCTTTCAAAAATCTCCAATTTGATCAACGTGGTAGGAATGATAGAAAATTAAACAAAATAATAAAAATTTATTTTTAAAGGCGATATTCCATTCTCAAAATATACATTTGAGAAATATTTATACAATTTTTAATGAGGAAAGTAGTAAGGGGGTTGACATTTTGCAATGGAATTTTAAAAAGAGTTATGATCCTTTTTTTGAAACTATTTATATATTTTGTTCTTGGTAGATAAAATTTTGTTCTTCAAATTAATAAGGGTTGTCGATTTAAACAAAATTTGTGACTAAAATTGAAAAAGAGTTATAAAAAAAATATCAAACTGTTTCACACAGCGGTAGCGCTGAAATCGGATTTTGGATTTCTATTTTCATTCTTTCGAATTTTCTTTAAAATAGTGTTTAATATTAAATTTCATTAAGTAAACAGAGTGACCGAAAAACTTTATCTTCAAAATTCACTGAGCAATTTTTCATTTTTCTTGATTCTTAATATTCAAAGACTAGCATTTTCATATTTTATAAATGGGATAAAATGAATAGAATTTGAGATTGAAATGTAAAAATTTCGAATTTATTTATTTCAAACAAATAAGACTTTATACCATGAAAGATGAATTTTAAATTCAAAAGGACGAATTTTCAAGAAAACAGTCGAATTTTCTACCAAAAAAAGATGAATTTTCAACTAAATAATTACATTCTTAGTCAAATTGCTGAATTTACAACTTACGAAGATGAATTTTCAATCAAATGATAGAATTATCAAGCAAAAACCGCTAGATTTTTAACCAAATAATTGCATTTTTTAAGATAGATGACTTTTCAACAACAACAAATTTTCAATCAAAAAGGACGAATTTTCTGTCCAAATAGACGAATTCTCAACGAAACAGTCGAATTTTCAAAAAAGAAAGATTTTTAAATAAAATATATAATTGAATTTTGAACAAATCAATTTAATTTTTATCTAAAAATTTCAACCATATGATCGAATTTTTAAACAAAAAAGATTAAACTTCAACAAAAAGCATTTGATATTTCAACCAAAAAGACACGAACGAATTTTCAACAAAATAATTAAACTTTCAACAAAATAGTTGAATTGTTAAGCTACAAGACGAATTTTCAACCAAGAAGATCCATTTTCTAGCAAAAAGACGAATATTCAACAAAATATATTAAGTATTTAACAAATAGTTGAATTTTCATCTTTCATAAATGGAATAAAATAATGAAATTTCAGATTAAACTTTAAAAATTTCGAATTTATTTATTTCAAGCAAAAAAGATGACTTTTCAATTCAAATTGACGAATTTTAAACAAAACAGTTAAACTTTCGACGAAAAAGATGATATTTTAATAAAAGAGTTAATTTTCAACTAAATAATTGAATTTTCAGCCAAATTGGTGAATTTTTAATCTACAAAGATGAATTTTCAATCAAATGGGTGAATCTTCAAGTAAAAGTCGTTACATTTTTAACCAAACAATTGCATCTTCTTAGGCAGTAGAACTTTCAGCAATAACAATGAAGTTTAAATAAAAAAGGACAAACTTTCTGTCCAAATAATCGAATTTTCAAAAAGAAAAGATTAAACTTCAACAAAAAAGAGTTGATATTTCAACCAAAAACACATAAACGAATTTTCAACAAAATAATCCAACTTTCAACAAAATAGTTGAATTTTTAAACAAATAGTTGAACCTTCAACCAAAAATGGAAAAGTTAATTTTTCAGTAAGAAATTAATTTTCAACGAAAAAAAGAAATTTTCAATAAATTAATCAAATTTTCAACAAAAATGATTAATTTTGAACTGCAGTGATGAATTTTTTCACCAAATGGACGAATTTTCAACAAATAAACCTTTTTGGGCCAAGAAAGAAAAATAAGTTCATGCAAATTGCTGTATTTTCAAGCCAAAAGCCATTTTTCCGTATAAAGTTAAATTTTTAACAAAATAGCTAAATTCTCAAATTAGCAGAGAAACCTTTAAAAAAATAGTTAAAATTTCAACCAAAGAGATGAATTTTATACTAAAATGATGAATCCTTAAGCTAAAAAATGAACTATGAATAATGTTATGGATGAATCCTCAAGCAAAAAAATAAATTCACAACCAGTTGCATCATTAACCAAAAAATATAAAAATTTTACCAAAAGAGAAGAATTTTCAATGAAAAAGTTATATTTAAAATCATAGAGATAAACCAAAAAAAAATTAACTAAGGAAAATGAAATAGTTGATATTTCAATCTAAAATGATGAATCTTCCAGTATAATAGATGAATTTTCAGTTTAGAACTTATTTTTCAAACAGAGAGATGAATTTTCAACAAAATAAAGAGTCTTTAACATAAAATAATTTTTAACACAGTAACAATTAGATCAAATCTTAACGAAAAAGATTAATTTTCAACAAATAACCTAATAGTAGATATTTCAAGTACAGAAGATTTTAATTTTAAGTAAAAACAGTTGAATTCAACCAAAAAATATACATTTTCGACAAAAGAGTTGAATCCACAACCAAATAAGATTAATTTTTAACCAAACAGTTGCATTTTTATCCAAACAGAAGGAATTTCTACTGAGGCAGATGAATTTTTATACAAGAGACGAATTTTTTAAAAATTAGTTGAATTTACAACAAAGAGTTAATTTTCAACAAAACAGTTAAATTTTCAACCAAAATTATCGAATTTTCAACCTAATAATAACATTTTGCAATAAAAATATAATCTTCAGAAGGAAGCAACAGAAAAAAAAAGAAATAGAAATGGAAATACAAGGCAAATAAGTTAATAGCCAGAATATTATAAGCAAAACTTAAATTTCAAAATTCAATAATTTTTCCCTGACCAAATTTTCATTTTCTTTGACCATTAATATGCGAAGACCAGAATCTTAATCTTGTAACATTTTTAACATATAATCTTCTATAAACGGAATAAAAAAATGTCAAATTAAAATTTGAAATTTATTATCTTGTCTTTTGCAAGATTTTTCTCCAAAATCCACAACTTATTCTCTGATTTTTAGGTTTTTTCTGACCTACGGCCACCAGTTTGCTGCTCGGGCAGCAAACTTCACACTCGTGAAATTGTTGTCTCACCTCGGCTGTGGAGCGGGTCGAAAATCGAATTTTCTTCCCTTGGGTAGAATATTCGATTTTCGACGCGCTTCACATGTATCGAAAGTCGAATTTTCGATTGAGGTATGATGAAAAAATGATTTTATTATAGTTTCTTTTAACAAATTTTGTCGATAGGAAAATAATTCCATTATAATAGAAATACATAAATTTTTATCTGCTTTTGTAAGGTTGTATCATTAACCTATGTATTTGAAGACAATTAGTTTGTTGATTTTAAGTGACAAATATATTTTCATCTCTCAAACCAATTTCACCGTAAGATACAAAAGTATCAGGTATAAATCTTCAAATTTCCAACATTTTAATTGAATAATTTAAAATAGCTTTATATCTGTTTTGGAAACGGGAATTTGTTTGTAAGATAATACATGCTTTGCAGGGTGAAATTTCATTTTCAAAACTCCTTCACTTCTCCTTGACCAATTTTTGACTTTCCCTAACCATTAACGTTCAAATACCAGCATTTCATTGTTGTAATATTCGTTACATAGGATCTTTTATAAATGGAGTGAAACAATATTCCAGATACAAATGTAAAATTTTCAAATTTATTTATTTATTTCGAACAAAAAAATTACTTTTCAACAAAGTACATACTAGAATTTTCAACAAAATAATTGAATTTTCAACAGAAAAGGAAAAGAAAAAAGGAAAACTTCATTGAAAAGGAAAACAAAATTTTCACAAAGAAGTTCAACCTTTGCCCACGCAGTAGAATTTGAAATTAAAAAAGGTCAGTTTTCAACCAAATAGTTCAACTTTCAACCAAAGAGTTGAATTTTCATCTAAATATATGAATCTCCATCAAAAAAATGATTTCTTAACAGAGTGGTTCAACCAAAGTTTTTAAGTAAAATACCCGAATCGTCAAGCTAAGAAGATTAATTTTCAACCAAACATTTACACTTTTATCAAAAAAGATGAAATTTCTGTTAAGGCAGATGAATTCCTAATTCAAGAAGACAAATTTTTGAAAAAAATTGTTGAAATTTCTTCGAAAAAAGATTTTAGTTGACTTTTCAACATAAAAATATGAATTTAAAACAAAACGTAATTTTTTCACGAAATAGTTGAAATTTCAACAAAACAGTTGAATTTTCAACCAAAAAGGAAGATATTTAACAAAATTATTGGATTTTCAAACAATTGTATTTTTATCCAAGAAAGATGCAATTTCTACTAAAACTAATAAATTTTTAAATCAAAAAGAAAAATTTTCGAAAAAATAGTTGGATTTTCTTCCAGAAAACATTTCAGTTGACTTTTCAACACCAAAATATGAATTTTAAACCCAAAAAGACGACTCATCAACAAAACAATTGAATTTTTAACTAAAAAGGATGATCCTTTAACAAAATTTTGGAATTTTTAACCAAGTAATCAAATTTATAACTGAAAAGATAATCTTCAGGCCGAATCAACTGCAAACAAAAAATAAATATAAATACAAGGCAAATAAATTACTAACAATAATATTATATCAGGGTTACAGCAAAACTTAATTTCAAAAATTCTCTGATTTTTCCCTGATCAATTTTTTATTTTCCCTAACTATTAATATTCAAAGACCAGAATTTTAATCTTTTAGCATTTTTAAACCAGAATCCTTTAAAAACGGAACAAAAAAATTTCAAATTAAAATTGAAAATTTTCCAATTTATTCTGCTTAAAGTTATAGAAATTCCCTAACTTTTGCAAGATTTTATTCTAAATCCCTGCGGCTTTTGCCTGAACAATAACATTCCCTGACTTTTTTTTCTAAATTGTTGTTGGCTAGGTTCGTTTTTCACTAACCTGGTTCCTTTGGCACGAAAAGCTAAATTCATATTAAATTTCTCTATAATTACTGCTAGTTATTTGTTTTATTTGCGAATTTAATTTTAGTACGGTCCCTGAGTCAAAATCTCTGCTCATACAGCATTCTTTGAGCAGATGCTTCTATTAGTAATAACATTTTTAGGAATTTTTCGCTCCAAATGCTCAAATTTTAAAACAAGGAGAGCAAGGGGATAAATTTTACATAATCAGTGGAGGAAAAGTAAAAATAACTCGAGACACGCCTAATGGCGAAGAGGAAGTTTTGGTAATTCTTGGAAAAGGAGATTATTTTGGCGAAATAGCGCTCTATGACGATGGAGAACATACTAGACAAGCCAATGCTTTTGCCCTTTCATCTGGAAGCGAATGTTTCACAATTGATAGAACGTAATTATAAACAAAATTAAATTGCTAACAATTTTGATGATTTCTATTACACTCAACTCCCGATATAAGACCCCCCGGGTTACGATATTTCTAGAACTGATGGCTTCCGCAGTTTCGTAATGAGAGGAGCCGCGAAGCCGAAAGGGAGGCTGTGCTCAGCCAAGCGTGACAAACAGCCTAATGGTGTCAAAATCCAAATCCAACAGAAATAATTCATACGGCCCTGTCTGTTTACATGTGGATTCCCCCGATTAAGGATCAAGGCCAAGGAAAGCCATAACCGAAACCGGTCTTACATCGGGAGTTGAATGTAATTGTAAACAAAGCTTGACAATTTTTACCTTGATATTCTCATTATTTTTTGTAATTTAATAATAAAATTAATTTTTATACCAAAGGTCATTCATCAACTATTTGGGTGATTTGGATGAAATTAGAAATAAGGATTGGGTTGGAGAATACAAAAAGCGAAAAAGTACGATAAAAGTTCAGTGGACAAATCAATATCCTGATCTTCGATTATCGGATCTGAAAGTGATAGATACACTCGGGAAAGGTAGTTTCGGACGAGTAGAGCTTGTGACTGCTCGTTTAATACCTGGTTTAAGTTTTGCCCTGAAAAAAATCAAAAAGAAGGAGGTGACTAATAGGATTTATCAGAAATACGTTTATAATGAAAAGCGAATAATGCAGATTTGTAATTCTCCTTTTATATGCAAGTAAGTCTCAAAAATCTTCTCTTTTGAATTAAATTAAATAAAAATTAAATAAAAAATTAAATTAAAAATTAAATACAAAATTAAATTAAAAATTAAATGAAAAATTAAATTAAAAATGAAATTAAAAATGAAATTAAAAATTAAATTGAAAATTAAATAAAAAAGTGAATTAAAAATTAAATTAAAAATAAATTAAAAATTAAATTACAAATTAAATTGAAAATTAAATGAAAAATTAATTTAAAATAGCGAGACGTTCACTTTTATTCATTGTCTATCCTATTTAAAAAAGTGCTGTTTTCACTTTGTTTAGTTATTCATAAAGATTACGCATTTTCAGATCCATCAATTTTGTAAATTAAAATGTCCTAATTCTAGTAATAATACATAAAGAAAATTTCATTTCTAAATGATTTATTTGTATTGGGAAGCTAATGTAATTTCCTTTGCAAATTAGAAAATTTTTTGAGGAAGTTGAATTATTTGAAAAGATATTTCGAAGTTTTGAAAATATTTGAAAATAATTTAAATCTTGACAATATTTCAAAACATTTTAACAAAATCTAGCTTTTTAAGATTTTGAAAAAACATTTTTTTTCAGGAATTTCTAAAGATTTCAAGAGAACCAAAAAAAAAGGCTTCCTGGGAAAGATTGAAAATGTTTTGTATTTAGAAAAAATTACTTTTAGAAGAAAATTAAAAAAAATTTAAAAATGTTTAAAGTGATTTCCTGAAATGTCGAAAGAGAATTTCAAATATTTTACAGCAAATTTTTTCGAATTAGCAAGACTGCGAAATTTTAGAAATAATTCGAATAAGTTGAAGAGATATTTAGGAGCTTGTCTAAGATTAAAAAATATGTGAAAACTTGAAAATATTTCAAAAAAATTTTTCTAAAATACACAAAATTGAAGATTTTTGCAAAAAGAAGATTCGTAAGAATTTCGAATGGTTTCAAGTAAATAAAAGTTGTCTTTAAGATTCCTAGGAACATTTCAAATGTTTTTTTTCCTGCTGAATCAACAATTTTAGGAGATAAATGAAAAATATTTCAAAACATTCCAACTGTCTTCCGAAAATGTCGAAAAAGAAACTAAAAGATTTAGAAGCAAAATTTTCGATTTTACAAGATTTTACAAAATTTTTCAAAAATTTAAGTGAAAATTAAAAATGTTTTTTGCTTACAAAATTTATTTTCAAAGAAAATTTTAAAAGATTTTAAAAAATGGCGAAGAAAATTTGATACAATTTAAAGGCCTTTTTTAATTTTGAAAGATTTTTCATAATCTTAGGCATAATTCGAGTAAATAGAAATTTTTTGTTTGTTGAAAATGTAATTCTGGTTGAAAATTAACTTGTTTTGGTTGTGGGATCAACTTCTTTGTTAAAAATTCATCTTTTGTGGATGAATCGATATTTTTTTATTCCAAATAAAATATTTTTTACATGAAATATCAACAATTACATTTTTCGTTGAGAATTCATGTTTCTTGGCTGAAAATGCAACTATTTTATTGAAAATTTATCCTTTTTGATTGAAAATGCAACTAATTGGTTAACAGGTAAACACTTTGGCGAAAATTCACTTTTTTTGTTGGTTAAAGATTCATAATTTTAGAAGTAAATTCATCTATTTGGTTGAGAATGTAGATAATTTTTTGAAAATTCGTTTTTTTTGTTAGAAAATTATTTTTCTTTGTAGAAACTATTTTGTAGAAAATTCGACTTTTTGTGTAAAAATGTAATCTTTTTTGGTTAAAAATGCAACTGTTTGGTTGAAAAGTCTTTGTTGGTTAAGGGATTAAATATTTCGTTAAAAATGTCGCTTTTTGGATGAGTTCATTTAGTTTTAGACTAAAAATTAAAGTCTTTTTTGGCTAAAAATTTAACTTTTTGGTTGAAGATTAACTTCTTTGTTCAAATTTTGATTTTAAGTATCTGAAATCTTCAAAAATCTTTTCAGGAAAAACTACATGCGCGTATAGCGCGCGAGTGTTGCTGCTAGTGTATACAAGTAATCAATAATAATAATACCAATTAACATTTTTATATTTTTCAATAACTTGTTTTAGGTTGCACCGAACTTTCAAGGACAAAAAGTACTTATACTTCTTAATGGAAGTTTGTCTAGGTGGAGATTTATACACATACATTTTGAGAAATGGAAGACTCGAAAATTCAGCAGCCAAATTTGCAATGGCATGTATTATTGAAGCCTTGGATTATATTCATAATCTCGATATTGTCTGTCGAGATTTAAAGCCAGATAATATTTTAATTGACAGAAGAGGATATCTCAAACTTGTAAGAATTTGCTTTAAAAAAAATTAAAAATGAATGAATTGATTCTATTCTGCGATTAAAAAATTACAGTAGTTGGAGCAGTTTGATTAGATAAATAACTTTTAAATTAAATTTTCATTTAATTTTAAATTTAGACGTTTTTTTATAGACAGACTTTGGTTCAAGTAAAAGAATAGGACCTGATAAAACCAGAACATTTGTTGGAACTCCAGAATACATGGCACCTGAAATTATTCTCAATAAGGGATACGACCGGTAAATTATTATTATTTTTTGTTATACTAGAACTTTAAAAAAAACTTGGTTTATTTTCGAAAATTTTTTTAGACATGATTTACAGAAGTTTCATTATTATAGCGAGAAAATTCCAGTAAATTCAATATGAATGACACCATTTTTCCATTTACGATTCTTTTAAATTGGTAGATTATTTTTTTTTCATTGACAAACTAGGACTCTCCACGTGTGTGATAATCAGACACTGTACTTTTTATATTTTTATAATATTTAAAAAACATTTGGAAAATACATTTTCAAGGTATTTCCGCATGAACTGCTCATCAGACTAGACTTAAATTTGACTATTTGAATTTGATTCGAGTTTTCTATAAGGCTCCATTTACCGCATTTTCTGAATATATTTGTCACATAAATGTATTAAATTATCTTGTTTTCAAATCAAAAGTTCTATTAAAAATGTCAGCTCCTCTTTAGATAATGATCCTGCAATATGGCAAAATTCACTTAAAAACTTCACACTTTAGAGGTTTTCCATTTTCTTCAAGATGACTACCTCATAAAAAAGAAAAACGAAAAAATCTGGAATTTACTGGATAAATAAATATTATCCTCCTGTGAATTTAACTTCGGTCCCAGAATTTTCCTTCTCATATAACTATTTGCTTAAATTTTCAAGATTTTTGCTAATCGTGAGTAGTGACTATATAATATTTTTGGATTTAAAATTCAACTCTATAGTTAATCGTGGAACTATTCGGTTAAAAATTTAAGCATTTTGTTAAAAGTTAATCTTTTTTGGTAAAAATTTATCTTTTCGGATCAAAATTAATTTCTCTGGTTTGAAAATTACTTTTTTTATTGAAAATTAATTTCTTTAACTGAAAATTTTACTATTTCATGTTAGGTTGCACATCAGTTATTCAGTAGAAAATTCAACTATTTGTTTGAAAATTTTGGTATTTTGTTGAAACTTTGTCTTTTGTAGTTGAATATATTTACCTTCTTGGTGACTCATTCATTTTTTTTGTTGAAAATTCAACTATTAGGTTAAAATTTCCATTAAAAATTAAAATATTTGATTGAAAAATAATATTTTTGGTTAAAAATTTATGTCTGTGTTTGAAAAATATTTTTTTCTTCGAAAATTAATTCTTTTAACTAAAAATTCAACTAAATTTTGTGCATTTTTTTTTTATAGACATTTAATCTTTCTGGTAGAAAATGCGTTTGTTCGGTTAAAGATTTATTTTTGTGCTTAAAAACTTATTTCTCTAACCAACTCCCTCAACTTTTTAGAACAACTAGACGCAGCCATAAAATTAACCTTTTTGTTTGAAAATTCAACATTTAGGTTGAAAATTCTATTAAAAAATTAGGTTGAAATTCATGTATTTTGTTAAAAATTATTTCTTTTTGCTTAAGAATTATTTCTTTTTGGTATAAAATTAATCTTTTTGGTTAGAATTTCATTTCTTCGGTTGAAAAATAGTTGCTTTTTTATTTATATTTTTTTTATTGAGAAATAATAATTCTTTAAATAGAAATTTAATTATTCCATTTTTCTTTGAAAATTTTTCTTTATACACATTTAATCTTTTCGGTTGAAATTTCAACTATTTCGTTTAAAATGTATTTTATTTGTTTGGCAACTGATTTCTCTAACTGAAAATTAGAAAATTTTTTGGTGGAAATGACAACTATTAACATTTTCATTTAGAATTCATTTTTTAAATAAAAAATTCATCAGTTCAGTGCAAAATTTAACCATTTTGTTGAAAATTTGCTTCTTCTTGGCTGAAAAGTAATGATTTTAATTTAAAATTTTCAACTGAAAATCAATTCTTAATTATGTGCGTGAATTTGGCCATATATCTTTTTTAGTTTGTTTTTGAGGAATTGCAATAGGAGCATTTTGTGGTGTTTGTCCAAATTTGATCGTTGACTACCTTTGAGTTTTTCAAATTATACCCAATCGGCATTGAGGAAAAGCGACAACAAGGCTTTCGAGATTTTCGTGACACACCTATTTTTCAGAGGAAGATTTCATATTTCAGTCGACATTCAACAGGAAAAACAGAAAAATCTTTTTAATTAATCTTAAATTTATATTTCCAATTATTCCAGAGCTGTTGATTATTGGTCGCTCGGGATCGTTCTTCATGAAATTCTCATTGGAGTACCCCCCTTTCAAGCTGATAATGTTTTAACTCTCTATGGTAAAATAGTCAAGGGAATCAGTTTACGGAATAATTTTGTAGGTGTAAAGGAAAGTGCTGCTGATCTTATTAAAAAATTATTACAACATAATCCTGCTTCACGTCTTGGTTATTTAAAGGGAGGAATTATGGATATTCGATTTCATAAGTAAGTATCAACAATTAAATATAAATAAGAATCGTACTTAAATTACGTAGCAGCTCAGGAGGGGGCAAGGTCGAATGATTTTGTTACGATTTATTGTTACGGAGGGGGGGGGGGGGTATTCATTCATGAACATACTTTTTCGATAATCGAAAATTAAAAAAATAACTCGCAGTAATTTTACAGAAATTTTAATTATGAATTTATCTTTACGGGTCAAAGAAACCTGGCGGATGAAAAACGAACCTAGCTAACAACAATTTTCAAAAAAAGTCGGGGAATTTCATTGGTCAGGGATAACTCACGGATTTTTAAAAAAATTTGCAAAAGTCAGGGAATTTCCGTAACTTTAAATAATTGTCAAGCAGGATGAATTTGAAAATTTTCAGTTTTAATTTGAAATTGTTTTATTCTGTCCATGAAAGATTCTAGGCTAGAAATTTTATCTCTTTAAAATTTTGGTCTTTGAATATTAGTGCAGTACGTAGGTAACATTGAGCATGCATAAATAGTGTAACGCAGTTTCTCTTCGGATTCATGTTCAGGGGGTGCTGGCTAATAAAAAAAATGCAGGGTGCCAGCTTCTGATAGTGTGCGTTTACCCTGGGGTTGGGGGTAGAGGGTGAGCGCACGGAACGGCGGTATTTCTTACGAATTAATCAGTTAATTTGCAACTTTTCAGTCAAAATGATTGTATTTCTCTTTATTTATGTTTAGTTAAAGATATTTTAACCGATCCTAGTGAAACACTCCGTAAAAAACTCATATTATCCCTTCACAACAACCTTGAAGTATTAATTATT
Organism: Andricus quercusramuli; assembly: GCA_932178445.1. Classification (NCBI taxonomy): domain Eukaryota; kingdom Metazoa; phylum Arthropoda; class Insecta; order Hymenoptera; family Cynipidae; genus Andricus; species Andricus quercusramuli. The sequence goes on along the minus strand of CAKNXH010002207.1, from coordinate 91,074 downwards.
CCCAGAGCGGCACATGTACAATGCGCGTTTTATGAAGTTTTGGAATCACAATTCGAATTTCATAAACGTAGGAGTCGAAAATGGGAAAGAAACAGATATTTCTTAAAATATTAGATGTATAAATATTGATAACCCTTTGCGGATGTTATAGGGGCCTTGGCATGCTGAATGAATGTAGTGAAATACGCGCACCGTTTTATTACGGAATGTAACCCGAAGATTCGAACGTTGAAATGAACGAAATAGAGAAAAAATTAATTTTTTTTCTGCAATTAGCCTAGCGGAGTGAAGAAAAAATACGATAATTAAATTTTAGAGGGTAAAACACTCTCTAATGTTAATGGTAATGGGGCCAACACACAATGTACAAATAGCCGCTTTATACATTTAAAAAAAAATAAAAATGGTGTTAAATTACCTTGTCATAAAACAAATTTTTTTCAGTGGGCAAAGTATCACCGGGAAGGATATTTAAAACCACCCTTAGTTTTTCAAAATCATAAAATCATCAAAATGACCGCCCTTATACATTTTTTCGAATTCAAAATAGTATTAAATTACCTTGTCATAAAACAAGTTTTTTCAGTGGGAAAAGTATCACCGACAAAGATATTTAAAAGTTGATTTTGAGATTTTAAAAAACTGAGGGTAGTTGTAAACATCTCTTCCAGTGATATTTTTGCCACTGAAAAAAACTTGTTTTATGACAAGGTAATTTAACACTATTTTTAATTCGAGAAAAAGTGTCTAAAGGCGGTCATTTTGATGATTTTGTGATTTAAAAAAACTAAGTGTGGTTTTAAATATTTTTTCCGGTGATACTTATCCCACTAAAGAAACTTTTTTTTATGACAAAGTAATTTAACACTATGTTTAATTCGATAAAAAGGTGTACACAGGCGGTCTTTCTACACATTGTGTGTTGGCCCTATCTGCATTAATATTTGAGGACGTTTTACCCTTGTTTTTATCGTTAGATTTTTTTGTATAATACTCACTTTTATGCATTCCTGAACTAATTTGGCTAGGCAACATTGAGAACATTTATTTTTTTTCGTTTTGTTCATTTGAACGTTTGGAACTTCAGGCACATGGTTACGCAAGATTGTTGGGGGTCGTCAAAGAAAGTTTGATGAGGCCCCTAACAAGGATCCATCTTCAATTCTAATCAATGTCAGAGGCCATCTTTGGGGCCCCAATGGGGCTATATTCTAAATAAATGCTGTTCTTGTTCTTTACATTCACAAAATAATTCGGTAATAGCGTGACAAATTTTTTTCAATAATTTCGAAAAAAATTATAATTATAGGAGGTAGTTTGTGAGAAATAACACTTTATTCAAAATCATATAAAAAAGTATATTACATTCAATTTTGTTTTTAGTATTATGATGGTCCGACAGATGAAATGGCCTCTTGAATTTTCAAACGAATTTGACGTACTTCATTGTTCAAGCTTTAAAGAATTGCACCATGCAAACAAAAAAAATTACACAACTATGCTGATAAGTTAATACGATTATATATAAATTAACCTTAAAGATAATAATAAGAAAATTTTAAGGGGCTTATTTTTTTTAGATTTTATTTAAAATTTAAGAAAACTTTGAAATTCGCACTACTTATGTAAGACCTTCACAACAAATTGACGAAATGGCTTCAATTCTGGATTTATTTTACAAAGAATTTAAATAACTTAATTTAAAGAAGAATAAACAAATTGCAACATCGAGTTAAAAAATTAGCAGACCACAAGTGAATGTCGAAAAATATGGTGCCCAAATATGTAAACTATTTTATTTCTTTTAAATTATCCATTTTGGGCATGCTCACTCTCTTCAGTGTGTGAAAAGCTGCTTCTATCTGTACATAGGCGTTAGATTTCGATTATATTTGAGAAAAGTTTATCTCATTTTGAAGATTTTACTCAGTTTTCCATACGTGAGAGTTCTAAATATTAAGAGATTTCAATTTTTTCAAAACGTTTTTCTCTTCAAATGTCACTGATTATTGGGTTAGCACATTTAGATTTCAAAAATTCGTGCAAAATGAATCATCCTACCTGAGTTTACCTGTTATTACTGACCTAATTTACGGTTTTAATTTGAATTCATATATGTAAATACGTATATTTATGTATATTTGTGTTCTAATTAAAGATATTTGAAATTGTACATTTTATATATGGGACCGAAAACTGTTTCAAATCAGGCAGATTCTATTTTCTATATTTTCAAAAAACGAGAAAGTATTTGTTTAATTTCTTTTCTAATAATTTAATCTATTTTAATTTAATATTTTTACAGACGTATGTTTTTTTTCTCTTTTTCCACTGCTGCATTTTTCAAATTCTAATCGTGAGTCCAAATCTTCACAAAATGCGCATGGTACACGTGCCGCTCTGGGAATAATATTAATACTTCAGGGTTGTTGTAAAGGGATTATATGAGATTTTTACGGAGTTTTTCACTAGATTTTGGTTAAAATGTGTTTAGTTAAAGACAAATAAAGAAAAATACATTTAATTTCAGTAGAAAGTTGCAAAATAACTGATTAATTCGTAAGAAATACCGCCGTTCCGTGCGCTCACCCCCTACCCCCAACCCCCGGGCAAACGCACACCATCAGAAGCTGGCACCCTGCATTTTTTTATTATCTAGGACCCCCTGAACATGAATTCAAAGAGAAACTGCGTTACACTATTTATGCATGCTCAATGTTATCTACGTCCTCGTCTATATTAATTAATGGTCAGGGAAAAAGGAAAATTGGTCAGGGAAGAATTAGGGTATTATTCAAATGAAATTTTGTGGCAACACTGATTATTTGCCTTTTATTTATTTTTTTCTATCTGTTTACAGTTGCTTCCTCCTGAACAATATCTCTTTAGTTATAAATTTCATCATTTGTTTCAAAGTTCAACAATTTTATTAAAAAGTCATAATTTTTGGTTGAAACTTCAACTATTTTTTTCTGAAAATTTGTCTTTTTAATTTGAAAGTTCATCTACTTTAGTATAAATTGCATCTTTCTTGGATAAAAATGCAACTGTTTGGTTGAGAATTTCAATAATCTTTTAATAAAGTCATACTCTTTGGTTGAAACTTCAACTTTTTTGTTGAAAATTCTTTTTCTTTCCGTTGAAAACTCAAGTATTTTCGTATACAATTTAAACCTTATATACTTATATACTCATATTTTGGAGTCGGAAAGTCTACTGAAATCTTCTTTGGATGAAAATTCTACTATTTTTGTGGAAAATTGTCTTTTTCATTTGAAAATTCATCTATTTTGGTAGAAATTGCATCTTTCTTGGATAAAATGCAACTGTTTGCTGGTTTGCAATTCAACAATCTTTTTAAAAACTAATCCTTTTTGGTTGAAAATTCAACTGTATTGTTGAAAATTCAACTATTCCGTAGAAAATGTACTTTTTGTTTAAAAATGATATTTTATTGTTGAAAAGTCAAGTGAAATCGTTTTCGGTTGGAAATTCAACTGTATTTTTGAACATGTGTCTTTTTAATATAAAAAATCATCTATTTTAGTAGAAATTGTATCTTTCTCTGATAAAAACGCAACTGTTTGGTTCAAATTAATCACCTCTGCTTGAAGATTTAACTATTTTATTTAAAAATTTTAGTTGATCCACTTTGTTAAGAAATCATTTCTTTGTTGAAGATTCATATTTTTTTTGAAATTCATCTCTTCGGTAGAATGCTTAAAAATTTGGTTAAAAGTGATTTTTTTAAATTGAAAATTTAATTGCGTGGGTAAAAGTTGAATTACTTCGTTCGAATTTTTTTCATTAAAGGTTTATCCCTTTGGATGCAAATTTAACTATTTTGTTGAAAATTAATTTTTTTGCTGACAAGTCATATTTTTTGGTTGCAAATTCAATTTTTGCACAGAAAATTCTTCTTTTGGCTTGCAGGTTCAACGATTCAGGTAAACTTTCTTTTCATTCATGACTGAAAAATCTTTATTTGTTGAAGATTTGTCTTTTTATTTTAAAATTCATTTTTCTTTGAATGGAATTTCATCTTTTTTGGTTGGAATATCAAATATTACACTTTCTGTTGTGGATTCATCTTTTTAGGTTGTAAATTCGATTATTTTTTTGAAAAATCAATTATTTTGTTGAAAATTCAAGTATTTTATTGAAAAGTCATCTTTTATGGTATGGGATTTTGAAAATGAAGATTTCACCCTGCATATCTTATTATTTCTTAAAATCATAAATTAATTTAGCAAGAGGGGGGGGGGGGGGTAAAATATTTTATTACAGTACGTTACAGGGGCGAGTGGGAGTCTTGGAGAGGACCTATAACCTGTTACGTAATTTAAATATGGACCCTAATACATTATTATGATTTAATTATTCAAAGCCAAATCAGTACATTATTTTTTGTACATCTGATTGATTATAATAAAAATTTAATACATAAAATAAAAATCATATAAATATTTACTTAATATTTTCAACAGGTGGTTTGGTTCCTTTGATTGGCCCGCAATTCAAAATTTGACAATGCAGTCACCTCTTATACCAAAAGTACGTCTCCTTTTGATAATTTATATTTTCATAAATGTGATAATTTTTAAATCCTATATTTATTGACATGAAAAATGAATGTTTCAGATAAGGGACTGCCTTGACACTCGATATTTCGAGAAATTTACATTTGAACGAGAAATCCCACCTGATGACTTCACAGAATGGGATGAGGAATTTTAAAAATAGTCTATAGTATTAGAGAATTTATATTTTATTTACATTACTAATTTATTTATATTGAAAATTAAAATATGTTTCTACGGAATAAAAAAAAATTTTATTCAAATGGAAAGCTCTTGAAATACGTTTCAGTTTTTCTTTTTTTTTTTCTCTGAATTTTTCTTTTCTTGATTGGAATGTTCCTTATTTCCTTGCATTTAGAAGTATTGAAAATTGAATTTAATATTTATTCTTATGACACATGCATGATTTCAGCCCTTTTCGACGACTATGAAGCGGGGCTGAATCTCTACTTTTTATTTCCTAGGGACTGAAAAGTGACGTCAGAGGTGAATAATGAAAATTATGCATCTATGAGCTCGCATTTTATGATTATCAGCCCACTCACAGTAAAAATTGTGAGGGAATTTTGGTTGCAGATAATAGAATTTTGCAGCTATTTATGGAAAGTTACCATATATACCTGTAAAATTACCATAAATGACCGACATTTTTAATCAATTTCCGGAAACTCATGGAAATTTCTGAAAATGAATTTGGGGTCATTCATGGTAAGTTACCATATTTATGGAAATCAAAAAAATTAATTTTGGGTAATTTATGGTAAGTTACCATATTTACCTTCAAATTGCCATAAATGACCGAAAATTTCATTAAATTTCCGCAAATTTATAGATATTTTTAAATTGAATTTAAGGCAATTTATGGTAAGTTATCATAAATCACCTCTAATATTACCATAAATTAGGTTAACATCCATTTTACGCTTCATTATACAAAATCTAATATGGACTGAAAGCATGACTATTTCGAGAAATGTCTGAAATCATCCATTTGTTATAAAAAAATATCGTATGCGCCAAGGGGGAGCGGCACTTTTTCTCCCCCTAGGTCCATAATATATTATTAAACTATTATACTTGAGTCTATAAATGATTAAAATTACTGTTTATTTTCGTAGCCTTTACAGTCTTTCTTCTTTTTCTCGTTTTTCCACTTAAATGCGAACTGAACTAATAGTAACCGAAAAAAAAAATCCAACCATTTTTGGTTGGAACATTGATAGTTCATTCTTTTTCTTTGCAAAATTCTACTATTAAATTGTAGGTTAAGACATCATGTTTCTTGGTTATAAATGTTATCACTTGGTTCAAAATAGTATATTGTGCTACAAGTGCGAAAAGTAGGCAGTTCCACACGAGTGTGAAGTTTGTTGTACGAGCCATAGGCGAGTCGAAGGGGAGTTGTAGGCGAGCCGAAGGCGAGCTGTAAACGAGCCGAAGACAAGCCGAAAACGATCCGAAGATGAACCGATGGCAAGTACTGTAAACTTCACAAGAGTTGCAACTGTCTACTTTCAGCACTTGTTGCACCCAATATTTTTTGTAACAAATGAAGGAAATTTTCGATTTGAGAAATAATAAGAATAATTTTTTTGGAAATTTATGGTAAAATTACCAAAAATTACCGAAATTTTCAGTAAATCTGTATATTATCGAAAATTTCCAGAAATTCAAGGTATCCAAAACTTTTTGGAAAAAATCCAAAAATTTCCGGAAATTTATGAAAAGTTGCTAAATCATCGGAAATTTCAGGTCTCTAAAGCTTTTTGCAAAGATTTCAAAAATGTCCAGAAATTTATAGAAAATTGCTCAATTTCCGGTAATTTATGGAAAATTGCTAAATTACCGAAAATTTCAGGTAGCCGAAGCTTTTTGGAATAAATTTGAAAATTTCCAAAATTTGTGGAAAATTGCTAAATTTCTCAAATTTCCGGAAATTAATGGAAAACTGCTAAATTTCAGGTATCCCAAATTTCTAAAATTTTCGGTAATTTATCGGTCTCTCAAGCGTAAAATCATAATGAAGTGAGGTTATTATTCCGGCAGTCCTGGAAAGTAAATCTGAATCGAAATGCGCAAGCGCCACAGCAAGAAAAAGTAATCTGGCTGGAACTGCGCAAGCGCAGCAGCTAGTATAAGTCTTTTCATAACTGCTTTTTACCACGGCTTTGGAATTGGTCACTTCCCGCACGCAATACATGCCTCGAAAAGCGAACAGGTCGTGCGTGCGTTACAAAAAATAATTACTTTGTTGAAAATTCAACAATTTTGTTATGAAATCATCCTTTTTGGTTAAAAATTCAACTCTTCTGTTGAAAAGCCGTGTTTTTAATTTAAATATTCACATCATTTTGTCAGAATTTTATGTTATCGGATTAAAAATGAAACTGTCTGTTTGAGAATTGATCTGTTTCGGTTAAAAATGAACATTTTTGTCCAAACTTAAAATTTTCGGGTTGAAAATTCAACTGTTTGTAGAAAATTCGCATTTTTAGCTCGAAAATTCAAAATTCGGGTACAAAATTCAGCTATTTGCTCGAAGGTTCAACTACTTTAACGAAAATTCATTTCTTTGGTTGAAAAATACTTTTTTCATACGAAAATTCAACTGTTCCATTTTTGGTTGGAAATTTATCTTTTTTAATTCAAAATTTAACTATTTCGTTAAAAATCCATGTATTTTGTTAAAAATTGCTTTTTTCGTAGAAAATCAATCCTCTTGGTTGAAAACTGAACTATTTTGGTTCTAAAATTTATGCATTTTGTTAAAAGTTCGTCTAATTGGTAGAAAATCAATTTTTACATTCTCATCTTGAAGAGACGCTATTGGTTTTATGTAAAATTTGACTCTGGCGGTTTTGATCAAATCTCCACGTTTTGAGACACCCTGAGTCAGAAAAAAACGAATTTTACGAAGGACAGATTGGATTGAGCTTTGGAATACGTTTCCAAGGCCAGCTATTTTGGATAAAAATTCCAAAAATTTTATCATTTTCAAAATTTTTTGAGACCATTTATTTTTGAGATTTCAAAATTATGTACAGCTATTTGTTGTACTCGGGAATTCGAACAATTTGTTCCCATAACTTTTTTTTATAAAAATAAAATTATCAGAGTTAGAGCATTTTCAAGATCTGAAAAAACAAACGAAAGTTAAAATTTTAAGGCAAACAACGCACGATATGAGAAAAGCCAAGTGGAGAAAAACGTTGCTTTTTGAAAGCCCTACACGATTATTGTAACAACTTATTGAATTTTGTTGAAAAATCGAAAATTCAAATTTTGACCGCACAAAACATAATGAAAAATTCCATTTGTCGGTCAAACGATGCAAGATACAAAAAAAAATAGACAAAAATTGTGCACCTGAAAAAGATCTACAAATTCGTTATTAATAACTTTTCAATTTGACGCGTAGTTTTGGTTTTATTCGTGAAAAACAACATTACAAACAAAAGAAATTTAATTTTTTGAAGAAACGATACAAGGTACAATAAAATGTTTAATGAAGTTTTTTTTTAATTAGATCTGAAAATTTTCCATTAACTTTTTTTTCTCACGACACATGTGATGAGAATGTGTTCGTTAAAGCCGAAAGAGCTTTAACAAAAGAGAATTCAGAATCACTAAATTTCAGTTGTCGATGGTTTGACCTTTAATTTTGAAAGTCCTATGCAACAATGTGGAGGATATACATTGACCCAGCGCGTAGCGCGAGGTTTTATCGAGCGCCAAGGGCGAGATCCAACAGGTGCGAGCCCTAGGCGCGTTTAAACTTTTTTGTTGAAAACTCACCTTCTTAGGTCGAAAATGGAACTCCTTGGTTGAAAGTTGTATTACTTTCGTAACAATTATTATTTGGTTGAAGATTCATAATTTTAGTTGAATATTCATCTCGTTGGTTGAAAATTAAAATACTTTGTTGAAAATTCGTCTTTTTTGTTATAAATAATTTTTCTTAACTGAAAATTTAACTATTTGTTTGAATTTTCAGTTTGGCAGAAAATTACACTATTTGGTAGAAAATTTAAATTTTTTTTGGAAATTCGTTTTTAAAAATTAAAAATGAATTTTTTAAATTATATTAAAATTAATATTAACATTGAAAATCCAAGTATTCGTTTGAAAATTTATGTAATTGGTTGAAGATTCGTCTTTTTTGTTGAAAATTAATTTTTTATACTAAAAATTTAAATAGTTGGTTGAAAATTCAACTGTTTTTTTTTTTTAATATAAAATTGGTCCTTTTACTTAAAAATTTAACAATTTGGTAGAAAAATAGACTATCTGTTAGAAAATTTGACTTTTTTCTAGAAACTTCGTCTTTTAAAATTGAAAATTAATTTTTTCAATGAAAATTGAACTTCGTTTTTTGGTTGAAAAGTTATCTTTTTACATCAAACATTCAAGTATTTGGTTGAAAATTTATTTAATTGGTTGAAGGTTCGTCTTTTTTGTTGAAAATTAATTCTTTTTACAACAAACTTCAAAAATTGGTTGAAAATTCAACTGTTTTCTTTTTTTTAGAAAATTGGCCTTTTCACTTAAAAATTTAACTTTTTTCCAGAAAATTCGTTTTTAAAATTGAATTTTTTTTTCAATTAAAATTTAACCATTACATTTTTGGTTAAAAATTGATCTTCTTAAATTGAAAAATCAAGTGTTTGGTTGAAAATTTACGTAACTTTTTGAAGGTTCGTCTTTTTTGGTAGAAATTTTATGTTCTTAGTTATAAGTCAACTATTCGGTTGAAAATTCTCTTTTTTACAGAGAGCTTGTTTTTTTTTCGTTTGAAATTTCAGCATTTTGAATGCATTTTTTTCTTTATTGGCTGAAAAATGTTTCTTAGTTAAAAATTGAACTCTTGTTAAACTTTTTATTTTACTTGAAAATTGATCTCTTTTGGTAGAGATTTTATCTTTTTTAGTCGCAAAGGCAGCTGTTTGGGTGAAAATAAATCTTTTTTGGTTGAGGATTCAACTATAAATTCGTGTTTTTTCGTTCAATTCATTTGTTTTTTTATCTAAAATTAACATTTTTTTCTTGGTTAAAAATTCAACAACCTGGTTGGAGGCTGAACTACATTGTTAATTCCTCGGGTAATTCATGAGAAACAGTAAGATGTCACCAAACTCCCCCTTCCCCCAAATTATCTAACGTTATTTTTGGATGACCCCTAAAATAATTCACGAAAAAAAATGTAATCAGAAGAAATTACGTAATATAGGGGTTGGACGGGGGGACTACGGATCCTAACAAATGTACTCAACGAAAAAGTTAAAGTCCGTTAATAGAAATATATTCAACCTTTCTTATTTTGAACTGGTGAGTCAAATCAATGTTTCACTGAAACATTGAAGTTGCATGTTCATCTTTTAGCTAATTAATTAAATTTCCCGCGGAATTTTTAAACAAAAAAAGAAAATTCCTAACAATTTTAGTAAAAATATTGCATTTTCAACGAAACAGATGGGTTTTTAACCAAATATTTGAATTTACTACCAAAAATATAAATTTGCATTCAAGAAGATAGATTTGATACCAAAAAAGTTGAATTTCCAACAAAATATTTCAATGTTTCATGAAACAGTTACATTTCCAAGTGAAAATATGAATTTCAAACTAAAATTATGAATCTTCAATTGAAGACATTAAGATTTTACAAAGCAATTCATCTTTTAGGTAAGTAGTTGAATTTTCAAACGAAAAAAGACGAATCCTCAACGAAAAATGTAATAATTCATATATACACAAAAAAAGATTCTTATCCTTTATCAAAAACAGTTGAATTCAAGCACAAAATAGTATTCATTAAAAATAGCTGATTGACAGCTAGAATTCAGTCATTGCTTGATGTAAAATTTTTAACTGATTCAAATTGAGAGAGAACCAAACAGTTGCATTTTTAACCAAAAAGATAAAGTTTCTACCAAACGAGATGAATTTTCAAACCAAAAACACCAACAGCAAACAAGAGAGTGGAATTTTCAATCAAACACGATTCAATTCAGAAATAAAAAAAATTTCAACGAAATTGTTAAATTTTGAAGCAAAAAATTTGTTAATACAAAACAGTCGCCTTTGTTACCCGATAATATAAATTCTTAATAGAAATATTAATTTTCAACCAAATAGTTGAATCTTTAACCAAATGGATGAATTTTCTACCAAGAAGATAATTTAAAACTTTTATGATAAACCTTCAACTTATAAGACGAATCATGAACTGAAATAGCTAAATTTTGTGTACAAAAAATGAATTTCCAAAAAAAGAAGAATTAAAACAAATGGTTTCATTTTAACCAAACAAATGAAAGAAAAAGATGAATTTTCAACTAAAATGACGAGTCCTCCACCAAAAGAAAATCAATTTTTAACAAAGTAGTGCAACTTTCAACCAAGTAGTTGAATTTTTAAATAAAAAAGATGAATCCTCAACAAAAATAGATAATTGTCAACCAAATAGTTGTATTTTTAACCAAACTGAATTTTCTACCGAAATAGTTAAATTTTCAACCAAAAAAAAGGACTTTCCAACCGAATAATTGAATTTTTAACTCAAAAGATTATTGCTCAGTAGAAATATAATAATATACTTTTCAAACAAAAATAATAAACTTTCAACGAGAAACGGTTGGATTTTCTTATCGATTTTAATTAATTCAGTTCGCATTTAAGTGGTAAACAAGAAAAAAAAAATGAAAATAGGTATTTTATTATACTTGGTGATATAGGAATTTTATTTATACTTGAAAAGTATTAGCTTGGAAAACTGAAAAGTTGCTTAGAAAATAAAGTTAATTTTTCTGTAATTTCCCGCCTTAATATTTGAAACTTTGAAAAGTATGAAAATTGAACAAGTTTTTTTCATGAATCTTTACAATCCTGTAAGAATAATATCAAAATACACTTGTGGTAAAAAGCCATTGTTTGCAGGTTAATAAAAAAAAATGTTTTGTCCCATGCAATCGTTATTATTGTTTGGTTTGACCCTCAGCTTGCAGACACCTTGGACTTCTCCCACCCAATCCAAAATAGCTAATTCATGGTTTGTTTGGTTTCTTCTCTCAAAGATAGTCAGATATTGTTTACTTCCGGACACTTCTGGAACACGTGCGTTTTATTCGTTTTATTCATTTTGCCATTTTTGCGGCACATGTGGTCCTTGTAATTTCTTCGATTGTTTGAATTTCTTCGCCTTAGTTTTAATTGATTCTGCGCTTTTAAGGTAATTACTATAGGCACAATTTAGCGAACAAAATACTAAAATTAAATATACATACTAGCCATTTTTGAGAAAATTCAAAATCTATATCATAGTAAATTACGTAATTTGAATTCAATTTATTCAAGTCTAACCTACAACTCATTTTTTTTCTCTTGTTTCATATTTATAGTAATTTATATTCATTATTTGATTATTATTTATTACTTTACTTTATTTTTTCAATGTCTAATTTTATAGTACATAACCTCAATTCATCGAAAAATTAAGTTTTTTTTTTTAGAATAAATGTAAAAAATCCATTTTCTTTTTATCTTTTAAACTGTGTGAATAATCGAAAAATTATTAGTTCTTTTTTCAATATTGATACATTATGAGATTTCCCATTTTTATGTAACTAAATTTAAAAGAAATTAATTTAACCAAACTTATGGCCAAAATATAACTTTGTACAATTAAATTATATCTACTTCCAAAAAAGTTTATTTTTAAGATTTTTAAAAAAATATTATTTAAAATTAACGAAACTGGTCACTAATTTTCGATATATTATGGAAAAAATTATTCTGAGCCAATAAAAAGTATATTTACGTATTTTTAAAAGACCTACTTTATTCTAAACACACTAAATTTGAACACTCTAATTTGAATCAGTCAAAATGGACTGATTTAAAGTCAATTTTTACTGATTTAAATAATACGAATTTTATGACTGACAAATCAGTCAAAAGTTACATTTTTTTACTAAAAGATCATTTTTGAACAAAAAATGGAAAAGTTAAATATCCAGTTTAAAATTTGATTTTGAAACCAAAATAAATCATCTTCAACTAAAAATGATAATTCTTCACCCCCCCCCCCC
>CAKNXH010002207.1:22384-78307 GCA_932178445.1 Andricus quercusramuli | reverse complement strand
TTTGACCAATTAGTAAAATATTAAATAAAAAAAAGTTGAATTCTCAACACAAAAATGTCATAGCTGATATTTTAACCAAAAAAGATTTTAATTTTGAATAAAAAACAGTGGAATTCAGCCAAAAAGTTGACTTTTTAACTAAAAAATATTAATTTCCAACAAAAAATGGAATACCGCAAACTTCAGTTAATAAAATTACTTTAAAACAAAATTTTCAACAAAATAATTAAATTTTCAACCAAAAAGATGCATTTTTACCAAATCTGACAAATGTGTTACTTCTATTGATTGAAAATTAGTATTTTCAAGTGACTGTTCGATTCAGTCAGCAATATGAACTGATTCATCTGCTGAAACGACCGTTTTGTCAATAGACAATACTGCTCTTTCAGACAAAGCATGCTTGCTTAATGCTTAATTTAATCAGCCAAATTTTGATTGATTTTAATTTAGAGTGTATTCAGGATACTTAAAAATGTTACCCTCTTTCTAACGATATTTTAATTGTATAAAGGTATATTTCTCAATTTTCAGATGAAAATCTTTGCGAGGTTTCTGTCATTTCCAAAATCCAATAAAATTATCGTCGACGTTGATTCCTCAGACACCATAAAAAGCGTCAAGAAGAAAATCCAAAAAGAAAGGAAGATTCCAAAATACCTCCAGCGATTACTATTTTCTAGAGTAATTCTAGAAAATAAAAAAACGATATCCAGCTACCAAATCAAGGAAAACTCAACTCTTGATTTGGTTTTACGATTTCCAGAAGAAATAAATATCTACGTCCAGCTAGCAAATGGAGAAGTACTCACTCTCGAAATTCAAACTTCGACGACGGTCAGAGATCTGAAGTCTAGAATTATTCAGGAGAAAAAGTATTTAATGGAAGCTCAAGGGAGTCTTAATTTATTTTTTGAAGGGAAAAAATTACTAACTGGGAGAAGTGTTTCATTTTACCAAATCGACGACGGATCGACATTGTTCTTGGATTCTTCTCTTTGTGAAGCTCAGCAGATTTTTATTGGATTGAATTCCAGAACGATTTCTCTGGATTATTATGAAGGGGATACAATCGGAGATATCAAGTCTAAAATCGAAGAGGCAGAAGGTATTCCAACATTCCTTCAGTCTTTGAAAGTTCATAAAGATTCATTGGATAACTGCGAAATTTTAGAAGATTGCGGGGTTACAAGTAATTCCACTTTGATTTTGGAACTGCATTTTTCAAAAATGAAAATTACAATCCGCCTTGAGTCCGGTATAGAAATTCCGTTGGAAGTTGAAGCTCCCGACACAATTGGAAGAGTCAAAACCATGCTTTGTAAGTTACAAGTTTGTAAGTTACAAGGGCTTCACCCAGATGAAAATTGCTTTTTCTGGTGTGGAGAATCACTTAATGATGAAAGCACTCTTTATGACTATCAAATCCAGGAAGGATCAATACTTGACCTTATTTGCGTTAGAGAAAAATAATCATTTTCTTCACATTGAAAGAATTTGGACTATAATTAAAAAAGAAATGGGAATTCTACCACAAAAACTTCGTTTGGCCTCCCAATGAAGACAATTAAGGGATGGAAAAACTATTCAGAATTATGGAATTCCTGCGAAATCGATTCGCTATACGTGAGTACGTTTTCGTAAATGAAAATAATAAATACTTATTAAAGTAATTTAATAGGTAAACTCCGCACTGAAAATTTGGGTATGCATTTATATTTTTTAAGATTTTCAAATGGGTGTTATATTTAATACAATTTCTAAATATCTTAAAATTACTAGGAAAAAAACGCGCGCGATTATTATTATTTTGTGTCTCAAGAAATTTTTAAATTGAAATATTAAAAATATAATGTAAAATATATAAATAATATAAAAATAAAAGCGAGCACAATATTTTTTATAATTTATGAAAACTGGTGCCCTAAGGGCATGTGGCAGACATTAATATGTAATAGTTTTGTACAATATATAGGCAATCGAACCGCTGCATTTTTGTTCAAAAATGCCAATGTCGAAAAAAACACTAACATAACCTAAAATTGTTAAGAACTGTTCATTTACTTGTCAAAGTCAAATGGAGACGACTGAAAAGTACCGAATAATAAAATTTCTAAATTTGAAAATTCCTGAATAATAAAATTTCCTAATAGTTTATAATATTACCGAATTGGAAAATTCCCGAATCATAAAATTCCCTACAGTTTATAACATTACCGAATTTGAAAATTCCCGACAGAAAATTGCCGAATTATAAAATATCCGAACTAGAAAATTCCCGAATTTAAACAATTCAAATATTTCTATTAAACAAAATATATTTTCAATATTCAATGTTTTTAAAATTGTAGTTTGAATTTAAAATAACAATAATTGAGAAAAAATTTCATCCTGAAATTTTTTTCTTCAATTATTGTTATTTTAAATTCAATCAATAATTTTAGAAACTTTAAAAATAATTCGTTTTTTATAAAAATACTTGTCTATTGTATCATTAATAAATCATTAATATTTATACAAAAATTTAATTGTTTAAATTTGGAAATTTTATAATTCGAAAATTTTCTAGTTCGAATTTTTTATAATTCGGCAATTTTCTGTGGGGAATTTTATTATTTGGAAATTTTATTATTAGTTAATTTTACAGTGTCGGGAATTTTAATTTTCGGGATTTTTCAGTTGTCCCGTTGAATGATTTTTGTTCAATAATAACCAATTTCCGGTGAAAAATGCTAACGTACCCTATTATTTTTCAAATACTGTAAGTATTCTTTGCAATGCTGTTATTTTTTATTAACAGTAGCAAATAAAAAAAAACTTTAATATAACGTGAGAACAAATTGTTTAAGATTGTAAATCTTCTTTTGAACCTAATGTTTTTTTTTTATTTGACAAAAGAGTAAATCAAAGTTGGAATTTTATTTTTAATCCCATAAATGATCTACTAATAGCTCTCAATATTCTTCAATTTTCAACTGTTGAAACTAACACCTAACATAATCCAAAATTGTTCAAAGATTTCCAATTTTGCTAAAATATTTATGATTTCTGTTTAAAAATACCAATTTTCGATGTAAACCCTAAGCATAACTTAAAATTGGTAAAAAATTATTAATCCTCATTGAAATCTAACGATTTTTTAATAAAAATATATTTAGTAAAAATGTTAATTTTCAACGAAAAACAATAACAGAATCTGAAAATGTTTAAGCTGGTAAATTGTATTACTTTAAATAAAAATTGTTTAAAAATACAAATTTCGGTTAAAACGTCTTTTTTAATGTTCTGGCCACGGACAAGGGTTACCAACACTTAAATTAAAATATCTACAATTATCAGTTGATAGCCTTCCTGACGAGTGCAGTGAGTCAGTTCGGGACGAAACATAAAAAATCTAATTTTCATTGTATTCAAAAATAAATATATTTAAAAAAAATTGATTACAGAACACAAAACAAATAAATATTATCAACCCTGATGGGAGAAAATATTCTTTGAAATCTAATAATTTTTATTAAAAATACTAATAATTGCCAACAAAAAAAACTAACATAACAGATCATGGTTTATAATGTTGAATCTTCTTCGGAATCTCGAGATTTTATTGTTCAAAATAACCAATTTCATATGTAAAACATTAATTTAACCTGAAACTGTTCAAAAATTGTAAAGCATCTTCAAAATATATATTGAAAATTGCTGGCTTGATCTATAATTGTACAACATTTTTCAACTTTTTTAACAGTCTAATGATTTTGTTCTAAAAAAAAACCGTATTCTGTTGTAAAGCACCAACGCGTAACCAAAAATTCGAAAGAAGTTGTTAATCTTCTTTGAAATCTAATTTTTTAAATTGAAAATATCAGTTTCCGATGAAAAATACCAGCATAATCTCACATTGTTCAAAGATTGTAAATCTTGCTCAAATTATAATGATTTTTGTTTTAAAATACCAATCTTCTATGTAACTCGACAACGTAATTTAAATTTGTTGAAAAATTATGAAGCTTCATAATCTAACGATTTTTGTTTCAAAATGTCAATTTCCGATTTAAAAAAGGCTCATAAAACCGAAAAATTGCAAATTGTTGAAACAACGTCCATCTTTGAAATCTTATAATTTAAGATTAAAAATACCGATTTCCGCTGTAGAGCGCTAAATTAACCTACAATTGTTGAAAATTGGAAATATTGATAATTTTTGCTTAAAATTGCTAGCATGCTATTATGATTACATGTTAAAATTCTTTTTAAGAAATACCAATTTCCAACGAAAAGCACAAACATAAAACATGTATAATATTTTAAATAATTTATTAGATAATTTGAAGATTTTAACTCAACCGCGCAATATTTTTGAAGTGCACAAATGTTTCGCAATTCGTATAAAATATTTCCCATAATTGTTCTAATTGAAAGATATTATTTGTGGATTTAATTTTCAGATTTGAAATATAAAAGAACTTCAAGTTATGAATTACAGCATGAAAAACAGCATTTTTCGTCAAGGTTTCAAATTTCCAAGTATATCCGAACAAATTCTTTACTTTCGTAAATCATCTACATATTTTTTGCTGCACTTTTACCGATTTGGCAAATTGTTAAACTTGACAAAAAAGGTAGAAAATTAATTTTAAATTTGATTAGCATTTATTAATATAGTAATAGTTTTTCAAAGTTTTTAGTTTATTTTTCGTCAAGCTTAATACTTGGCCAAATATGTAAAATGCAACTAATGTTAATATGATTTCAGTAAAAACTGTAGAATTTACCATCTAAAATGAGTCCTAGGTACTTAAAAAATATCGAATAATTTTGGAAGTATTGCTAATTTAAAAGGTTGGCGAAAAATCCTGTTCTTGATATAGATATTTCCCTACAAAATGTTCGGAAACAATTCAAACAGGGTTCATTCGACGCAGATTTCTATTCGTCTTGAGACAATATAATTTTAAAAGATATATAAATTATGTTGAAGATATCACACCCATTTGAAAATTTTGAAAAATATCAATGTACCCAAACCTTCAGTAAGGAGCGTACAATAGGACAAACTACGAAAATCACAAAGATAGTTACTATTGAAGATTTGAGATGTGTTCCTTTTTTTTAATTTCACGTGCTCGATAAATTGACGACTTAGAAGATTTTATAGGTTCTTTTCTTTGTGAACAAGTTTTTTGGTTCCTTCTGGAGCTAAATAATACGAATTATTGTAAACCCAAGAATCAATATTGACACTAACTTTACAGTATTGAGTGTCTGAAGGTTTTTTGAAAATTAAACTTCTTCATGGTTTATAGGCAATTTTTATTTAAATATGCATAATTTCGAATATAACGTATTTGTATTGTACTTAATTTGTAGTAAAAATAAATTAAAATAAAAAGCACGTCATATGATGAAGTACAACAAATTAAGTATCACAATTTTATTTACAACGTCATTTAATCCGTGGATGAGTTACGAACCCCAGAAAATGGATTTTAGACCTTTACTAACAATTTTTCCATTATTTTCGCTAAGAGTTGTAAACACCATATAATAGGAAAAACTCCACCAAAAATCGAAAAGCTCTTGTGGTTCCATAAACTTAGATTCTTGAATCCCAGTATTGAAAAATGCAACAATATTTGGCTTTTGATCATTCTTTTGAGACGCATACTCTAGATGACAAATGGGTTTAGTTTCCACAATCAATTTTTTCTTTCTTAAAAAGCAGTTGGAACATACTTTAGTATCTAGTTTTTGAGTCTCGCCTTGCTGCAAAATTACAACCTTCAAGATAATCACTTTTGGCAGCAAATGTAATAAAGTCTCCCAAAAATTTGCGAATTCTGTATGTAGAAGTGGCAATCCACCAACGTGAAGAATCATTTTAGGACAAGTATATTTCAATTTTTGTAGATCATTGTAGATCGTTGATGGTGTACTCAAAAAATTAGATACTTGGATCCTCATTTCTTTGAAAATTTGGGCTTGGGAAAAGTGGAGAAGTTTATCCTTTGCGGGATTATTAAGAAAATAATTTAGCGAGAAATCTAGTTTCGAAAAATTAAGAAAATCGCGGCGGAGATGCAAAGTTAATGGTTTCAAGAATCCTTTATTCTGTGAGGATTTTATTATTAAGCTGATGGTCATTGTTAAGGCTGTTTTTTTATAATCGTTCCAGTTCGAGTCTAGTTCGTAGGCATATTTTATTACTCAACATTCCTTATCATGTAAGGGACTACTTTGATGTTCTTTGCAGAAAGTGGTTGTTGAACAATTAGGGCAATTAATTAATAACTGCTGATTGGTTTCTCGATAGACGAAACAAACTCTTGGGAATCGAATCATTTGTCGTTCGGATATCCCAAGAGCTCGAAACAATGAACATTCTGTGAATTCAATTATATTTTGTATTTGTCGATCCCTGAATCGACGTCACGCAATGATTCAAGAAAATGTAAGAAATTAGCTGACAACGACTGCATCTTTTTAAGGATTCAGTGGAGTTACAGATGAAACAAATGTTTGGGTGGAAGTAGTCCAACCTTGTTGACGAATTCATTCCTATCGCTATTATAGGGCCCAGGTGAAGAAGTTTTATATATTTTATATATAGTGGACAACAAATTTACAACAAAAATAAAAAATATCTTTATCTTGTTCACTATGGATAAACTATATGTAACTTTTCCATCTCGGTAATTATTATAGGACGTTTTATAGGAAAATCATTACCAAAAAATCACTATAGGAACAAATACAGTGAACTCTTGCCTACTTCGAGGGCCGCGAAACATGAACATTCGCGTATTTCAAGGCTGGATGGGCTCCCACCTCTACCGCGAGTCGTCGGATGATTTTTGTCAAGCGTCATTCATTGGAAAAAGTAATGCTAACGATCCGCGACTTTCTCAACTGCGCATGTACTGAAAAACGCGCGTTCATTTGAAAATACAAAGTGTAAACTTGTAATATTACATTAATAATAAATTATTTAAAGAAAATAGCTATTTCTTAGACTCAATTTAATTAATTAAAAAAAATTTGATTTGTTTGAGATATTTATCTGTATTATTATTCATAGTATTTATTGACTTCAAAAAGGTCCACGCTTTTCGGTACAAGCGCAGATGAAAGTCACAGATCCGTTAGCATCACTGATTTGTTGCCCTGATCCTTTATCGCTGCGCGCGCTGCAAGCATGTGAACGCATTTGCGCATCATGCATGTCAGTGTTTTTAAGTTTTTTTGTTGACGTATGAGCCGGTCAAAAACATGGTGAGCGTTGGAAAAGGTAATCGAATATCGTGAAAAATATAACATTTCTTTAAAATAGTACAATTTGCCAACTAAAAATCAATATAATAGAGTCAAAGAAACGACAATAGTAGCATGATGTCACGATTATGATAGGATAGGTGGAAATGTCAGGAAGTTTAGTATAGTTGGTACATCTTGACATGGGAATACATACGCCTTTTTTGAGAAATCATTCTAAATAGTTCTGAATAGTAATATTTTTCAAGTGTAGAATGCATTTGAGCATTTGAAGACCTTTCAGTTTCACGAAATACAATAAACTATCCGAAATTTGAGGTTAGAGTACCTAATTCTGATTAAATCGATCTGATGCACTAACCTCAAATTTTTGATATTTTATTTTACTTCGTGAAACTGAAAGGTCGTCAATCACAAAGAATGGAAGATGCCTGAGAAAATACATTCTACACTTGACAAAAATTTCTATTCGTACATTTATGACTTACTTTTACGTTTAGGATACTTTCTTCAAATAGTCGTATGTATTCTCATGACGTTATGCTAAAATACTCAATTCGAACGAAAGTGGGCTTCCCGCTCTTCGGGCCTCTTTTCAATTGGTCAACGACTGACGCGGGCAAGACCGACCAGGGACCGTGGTGAGAGGTAACGAAACTGCGTAATTTGAAATATCCGAGAATTGGGGACTTGAAATAGGAAAGCCTTGAAATTGGTGCATCTTCAAATAGGCAAGAGTTCACTGTAGCATTTAATCTTGAAAGAATTATTGCACAAAGTAGACAAGCTATAATTTATTATTTATTTTGGACCAATATTATGAAAGTACCCACTTAAAATATAACTAGTTAAAATGTAACAAGTTCTCATAAATATCAAGATTTTTATATGAACATTCATGAGGAGTAAAAAATGTATACAGTAGAAGTCCGATAAGTTTCTCATTTCGGGGCTGTAGGGGCGGAAAATTCTAGGAATTTCGGACTTATCGGATGTCCCCTCTAATAGTACGATATTAGGTGCACGCATGCGTAACAATGATGCGCAAATCATAAGCAAAATAGCACACGTAGTGGGAGAACCCCAACTAGTGTGCGTGCCGTGCGTGTGATGACGTTTTAAGGGGAGTGTACACTTATCGGACGGCAACTTATCGGACTTGTACTGTAGTTAGATTTTCAACCAAAGAGATGAACCTTTAACTGAAAAAATAAATTTTCAACTAAACAGTTGAATTTTTGATAAAAAGATTACTTTTTAACAATTTAGTTGCATCTTCAACTAAATATTTAAATTTTCAACCAAATAATAGAATTTTCAACCAAACGAGATGAATTCCGAACCAAAAATATATAAAAGTTTTCATTCCAGGTTTTTTTGGATTTTGAAAATGCTGTAACTCTGAAAAATTTCATTTTATCGAAAAATGTCATGGGAATAAATTGTTCGAATTTCCGAGTATTATGATCTCGGGCAAAAAAATGGCATAGGGCTCAAAATTAACCTAAGGGACAAAAAATAGCCTAGGGCCCAAAACTGACATAGGGCCGAAAATTGATATAGGGTCCAAGGTAGATATAAAGCTCAAAATCGACTTGGGTCAAAAATAGAAATAGGGCATAACATTGACCTCGGGCGAAAAAAAATGGCATAGAACCCAAAATTGACCTAAGGGCCGAAAAATAGCCTAGGGCCCAAAACTGACATAGAACCTGGGTCAAAAATATACATAGGGCCCAACATTGATCTCGGGCAAAAAAATGGCATAGGGCACAAAACTTACCTAAGAGTCAAAAAATATCCTAGGGCCCAAAACTGACATAGAGCCAAAAATTGATATAGGGTCCAACGTAGACATATGGCTCAAAATCGACCTGGGTCAAAAATAGAAATAGGGCCCAACATTGACATCGGGCCAAAAAAAAAGGCATATAACCCAAAATTGACCTAAGGGCCAAAAAATAGCCTAGGGCCCAAAACCGATATAGGGCCAAAAATTGACACAGGGTCCAACATAGACATAAGGCTCAAAATCGACCTGGATCAAAAATAGAAACAGGGCCAAAAATTGACCTCGGGCCAAAAAAAATGGCAAAGGACCCAAAATTGACCTAAGACCAAAAAATAGCATAGGGTCCAACGTAGACATAAGGCTCAAAATTGACCTGGGTCAAAAATAGACATAGGGCCTAAAACTAGTATAGTCAGCCCAAAAGTGACATATGACCCAAAATAGACCAAGGACCCAATATGGACATAGGGCCCAAAATTGACGTAGGCCCAAAAATATAAGCACACGAAACCCTTCTTTGTAGGCGCCGAGAGCCTACCAAAGATATGCCTGCTTTGACTAATTTTTTATCATCAGATCAAAACACGTAACAAACTATCAAATAATTTTTTCATTCGATAATAATAATAACAATAATAATTAATGGTTAATATAATGAGTCAAAAGAAAATATTTTATTAAGTAATTCGTAATTATTAAAAATATTATAATTAATAATACTTACAGAAAATATTAAAGAAAACATAAATACGCATTCAAAATAAATCTCATGAAATGATAATGATAAGCTATATATATACGGTCACTCCTGCAACGTCTTCTGGCGTTACTCTAGAAAAATATAATCAAGTGATACATCACGTACACTTCTTCACAACGTTCTTATAGTGAGCGCTAAGCATTGAAGCTATAAACAAGAAATTTTGTCATCATTTTGTGGATGTTTAGATGTGTGTGTGTGTTGTACACAACAGTACAATAAGATAGTGGGACAGAACACAGTAAACATGAACGTATTAGTCAGAAAAATATTCTCGCATTCCGGACAATCTGTATTTCTATCTACAAAAATTAGGTCTGCCAGTACTTTAGAAAGTGTTTTAACTGAGCCTATTCCTTTTTCGAAGGATTTTCTTTTTCGGCAAGTAAGTGATTTTCTATCAATTAAAGGTGGTTGTATTGTACGTTTATTGTTGATTTTACTCACTCAGAAACTTCCTAGTTCGTAAAGCATGACAATTCCAAGCATGCGCAGAGATCAAAACACTCTAAGAGCGCGCTTTTTGAAATCTTACGACTCGCCAATAAGAATTGTAATTGAATGAAAAGTAAAAGATTATGTACATTTAGCTATGCTTGAAGTTACATTTTGGACATAATTTGCATTTGGGAAACTGGAAAGTTATAAATGTTATAATATTGATCAATTACCATGTTTTTAAGCATTTATTTGTTCCTAAATTTTTTAATTTTTTTTGGTGCAAACATTCTTATCTATAAAAAAGAGGTGTAACGATGTATCTCGAAAATCTTGCAGTCATTGTTGTTGAAAATCAGATTGGCTTTTCATTATTTGAAGTTCTATTAAATCTTAAATTTGAAAATTAAATCAACAAATCACCTAATAAATTATTGTAAATCCTATACATGTTTTATGATAGTATACTTTTCGTTGAAAATTAATATTAAAAAAGAGTTTTTATAAATTTATGATTATATATAAAATCCTAAATTTTCGAGATTTCAGTTCAAGTGAGCATTTCCAAATAAAAATCGTCATCAAGATTCCCCATTTTCAACAATTTTAGGTTATCTAAGTCACAAATTATTAGATTACAAAGAAAACTGTTTTTTTTTTAAACAAATTGCGTTTTTCGGCTTTGTTTGTGCTCTTTACCGGAAATTGATATATTTAAACAAAAGTTATTAGATTTTAAAGGTTCATAATTTTTGAACAATTTTAGGTTATATTAGCGTTTTACTGGCTTTACAACAAAAATTGTTATTTTAAAACAAGAATCATTACAAAATTTGACCAAGATTTACAATCTATTAACAATTTTTGATTTTACCAGCCTTGCAATTTTCAAGAGTTTCCGGTTCTATTAAAGTTTTTCACAGGAAATCGGTTTTTCAAAACAAAAATCATTAGATTTTAAAAGTTCCTTATTTGTTTAAAACAATTTTATAGGTTATGTTATAGCGGTTTAGATTAAAATCATTAAAATTAATTTGGTATTTAAAAAAATATATTATAATTATACAATATTTAGAATCTTTTAATAATTTTGTATTATGTTAGTTTTTTTCGTAAGAAATCGATATCTCTAATAACAAAATAGATTTCATAGACGATTCTCAAATTGCTACAATTTCAGGTTATGTTAGGGTTTCACACAAAAATTGATATTTAAAAACAAAAATCATGATAATTTGAATTGAGAAAAAAATTGTTAGCGTTTTCGGTCGAAATTGGTATTTTTAATAATAATTCAAAAAATATTTCAATGAAAATTCAACAATTTTAGGAATTTTAGGTTATGTTAGTGTTCTACGCCAAAAATTGGCATTTTCAAACAAAATTATTATAATTTGAACAAGATTTAGAATCTTTCAACAATTTTTTATTATTTCAGTGAATTCGTAGAAAATTGATGTTTTCACTAGAAAAAATAGTTTTTAAAGACGATTCTCAACTGTTCACATTTTTAGGTTGTGTTAGCGTTTAACATAAAAAATTGTTATTTAAAGCAAAAGTCAGTAATGTGTTAACAAGACTTGCAATTATTAACAGTTTCAGGTTTCATTAACGTTCTTCACAGGAAATCGGGTTTTAAAACAAAATTTATTACATTTCAAAGGTTCATTATTTTTTAACAATTTTATAATTCAAACAAGATTTAGAATGTTTCAACAATTTATTGTTTTTCGTCGAAAATTGGTATTTTTAATTTAATGAAATTCAATTTTAAGGATTTTAAGTATGATTCAGAACTTTTAACCATTTTAGGTTGTGTTAGAGTTTTATACGAAAAATCGGTTCGCTTAAAACTTTTAAAACAAAAAACATTAGATTTTAATGGTTCATAATTTTTTAACAATTTTAGCAGATTTTATGTTACGTTAACGTTCTACATCAAAAAATTATATTTTAAAACAAAAATGATTCTAGTTTGAACATAGGTTGTAATTTTAGAACAGTTTCTAGGGGCTCTGGTTATATTAACGTTTTTCACCGAAAATCGTAAATCATTATAATTTGAATAATATTTAGAATCTCATTTTAATAATTTGGCATTATGTTAATATTTTTCGCTGGAAATTTGTATTTTTGACCAAAGATGCATGCATCTTTGGTCAAAAATAACAATTCCTGCAGGAACCGGACCGAAAATTTCATTCCATTTAGTTACTGCGTCAAAGAAAATAATTTTAATACAATCATTAATATATAATTTCAAATATCTCATTTCGGCCAAATCTAGAGATAGCAGATCAAAGCTTAGTAAAACATAATTTGTTTTCTTTTAATAACGAAATGGAACAAAATTTTTTGGTGAAATACAAAAATGTTGTGCTTATATTAATTTTATATTTTAATTTAAAAATTGCGTGAGACAACAAATAATAATTGCGCGCGTAGCGTGCTTGTTTGTTTTCTAGCGACATTAAAAATCCTCAAAGTATCAATTACAAATGCGTGTAATTTATTCGATATATATTGTGGAAAAAAAATAGAATCGGTTTACTTTTGATTGAAAATCCCATTCATTGTTTTTCTTAATTAATGTAGTATTAGCAATACCAACAAAAATGTATAATATAAACACCGATTTAAATTATATGTAATTTTTGAAAAACTCAATAATTGTTAATAACTTTTGTATGCATATTATAGAAATAGGTCTTTGATGGGGTGTAAAATTGGAGATATATTAGAATTATCTTACTAAATATATATTTTTGAAGTCCAATAAATAAATGTTGTCCTATTAAAAATTTGCAGTTCTTTGATCCAGTTTCCAGCACTTATACATATTTATTAGCGGACGTACAAGGCAAGGAAGCAATTTTTATTGACCCCGTTTTAGAATGGGCTGAGAGAGACTCAAAAATAATTAAAGAATTAGGACTCTCTTTAAAATATGCTGGTGAGTGTCGTGAAATTTTGTTATTTAGGCAAATTTCACAGTCTTGATCAATCATTTTTTACAGATTGATATTTTATATCTATCAGCATTGCAGTACAACTAATCTAATAATTTCACAAAAATAATCTGTGTTTATTTTTAAGTGAACACACACATGCATGCTGATCATGTGACAGGAACCGGAAAGTTAAAATCATTGTTACCTGGTTGTCGATCGGTGATATCTCGTAACAGTGGAGCTCAAGCCGATATTCATTTAGATCCTGAGGATAAAGTCGCATTTGGTAGACATCATATCGATTGCTTTCCAACTCCAGGACACACGGAAGGTAATTAATACAAATTTTTAATAATTAAAATGCAATAAAAGTAGGATTTAAAAAAGAATGTATGGGTTAAAAAAATATTTTCTGCATTTTATTGCATAATTGATTAATATACCTTGAATATTAATTTTTTTCTGTTATAACGTATATGCAAAAAATGCTAAATGTATTGCATTTTTTTAATGAACTTTATGTTATTTAAATTTTTGTAAATTAAGAAAATTATTGTAAATTGCTTTCGCAGATTTGTTTTTGTTTTTTATTAAAATAATATAATTTTTGTTTTATACATCCTTTTAAATAGTTTCATTGAACTGTAATAGGTTAAATAATAGTTAATAGTAAATATTAGCAGTTATTAGTTAATTAATCAATTCATTAATCATTAATAGGTTGCATGACACTTATCTGTAAAGAGCAAGGAATAGCCTTTACTGGTGATGCTTTACTTATCCGAGGATGTGGACGGACAGATTTTCAGGTTGGTATTTCCTAAATAAAAATAAAGTATAGAAAACAGCAAAATTGTATTTTGTGTTATATTAGTAAGTGAACGTACTAAAATAACGCAACAGATCAAATAGGCCGGGGTCCCCAGAAACGGAGTTACGATTTGTTACGGAACGGGGGGGGGGTAATTTATTCACGTAAGTAATTATTGGAAATTCCCAAGTAAAACAAATAACTCTTTGTAAGTGCACAGAAATTTAATATGAATTTAACTTTACGCGCAAAGAAACCTGGTGAGTGAAATAGGAACCTAGCCAAACAACAATGTAAAAAAAGTCAGGGAATTTTATTGGTCAGGGAAAAGTCAGGGATTTAATAAACAAACAAAATGGGTAAAAATCAGGGAATTTCTATCATTTCAAATAAATGTCAAGGAGAATAAATTGGAAAAATTTTTATTTCATTTTTAAATTATCTTATCCCGTTTATAAAATCAGGGTGCCCACTTTCTGGAAAAACAGGGAAAACACAGGAATTTTTTTTTATGAGGAAGTCACAGGGAAAACACAGGGAAAATCAACAACCGTTGCGCTTAGAGTTGTTTCTTAGCTCCATCTTCAGCCCGCAACAATAATTTTTAGAACTTAAGTAAGCTCCGAGCTCTTGGTTCAAAAAGAAACCAAGATGAATCAAAGATCAAGAAACTAAAGAAGAAATGAGATTCTTAAAATGTTTACCCATCTAAAATAGCTTTGATTTGACTGAATGAGAAACGAAAGATTGTATGATAAAAAATTTTTTAATCTCTGTTCTGTACTATTATTCCTCCAGATGCCTTTTCTTCCTAAAATAATAACCGAAATTTTGTTTTCATCACTCAAAATATCTCGATTTACCATTAACATTGCGAAAAATGGGCTTTAAAAGAGACAGCAGGGTGCAGTCTTCCCCCTTTTTTCTTAGTTTCCCCTTTTTTTTAAATTCCCCTTTTTCCCCCTATTCTCAAAAAACTTCCCCTTTTTCCCCTTTTCTCGAAAAATTCTCTGAAATTAGTAAGTGTACCTACTATTGAATAATAATTAAAGCAAGTATAGCACTTGAATAGATTATTCATGAATAAGGAAGGTACCAATAACAATACAAAACATACAATACTTTTTGAATAAGTATTGGAAGGTGGACACTTTATATGCATACTTGATTAAAAAATGGAATATTTTAAATTCATCAACTGCAATGTTAAATGTTCTAACTTGAGAAAGTTTTAATTTGAGATTAAGAGCACTAAAGAGCAGGGCGGAGTTGAATTCTAAAACAAATCAAATCGTTGAATCTGAAGGGAAAAAACTTGTGGGTTGGCATTCGACAAAAATGAAGAAACAAATTTTAATCAGTAAAATTTAACGGTTTCAAATTCAAAATATTTCCTATTGGTTCAAAAATTATGACGAATTTGTTATATGTATTGCTTTTACTAGTGAACAATAATAAAAAATTACGAAAAAATGAATTTTTTGCGCAGTAACAATTTGTTTGAAAATGTGGAGAAAACATGTTTTTTTTTGATTGAGTCATATGCACACATTGAAAAAAAAGTTGAATATATCAAACCTGAAATTTATTCAGCTTGAACCAAAGAAACATTTTACCACTTTGCTCTCTAGGAGAAACATTTTGTCGTGCTTGAGGATTTTTGGGATTTCATTTTTTTGGGATTTTGGAACGTTATGTACACCACGAAAAAAATGTTTCCCGCATTAATAAAAAATGATAACATACTTTTCTTTGGTTCAAGGTGAAGAAATTTCAGGTTTGCATCAATCCAAAAAACATGTTTTTGTACATTTTCAAAAAATTTTAAAGGAGGCAAATTTGTTTTAATTCTTAAAATTTTTTATTGTAAATTTAAAAAAACAGAACAGAAGATATTAACCGATTTAAAAAAATTTGTTTATACTTGTTTTGGATGTTGGGCCACAAATTGTTATCCCTCAGCTCAAACGATTCGATTAATGTTAACGTTTTTACTTCGCTGTACTGAAGAGTTTAGTTTTAAATTTACATTGAAAGTATTAGTTAGAGTAAGAAAGAAATGACAAATCCTGGAAATAAATATTTATGAGAACGATGTTAAAAATATCAAAATCGTGTATTCATCTAAATATATTTTATTCTCGGATTTTTTTATATCACTGTGAATGGATTACCAACGACCTGAGTATATCAAATTTTCAAAAATAAATTCTTCAATGGCAGAAATCATTGAAAAATCATTGAAAATTATTTAAAAATATAACATTGCTTATAAAAAGATTGTTCTTTTCGACATATAAAAATAAATGTTTAATTTTTCCCTTATTTTCCCCTGCTTCGTGAGAAAATCACCCTGTTTCCCGTTTTTTGAGCTTCTTTTACGCTGTGCACCCTGACACAGGGAAACCCAGTAAAAGACAGGCAAAACTCAGGGAAAACACAGGGAAAAAAGAAAAAGGGAACTGGTGGGCACCCTGTAAAAGATTGTAGGTTAAAAATGTTTCAAGTTTAAGATTCTGGTATGTGAATATTCACTGATATGATATTCTTGTTAGTAATTTATTTGCCTTATATTTATATTTTTTGCAGTTGCTTCCTCCTGAAGATTTTTTTTTTAGTTATAAATTTGATTATTTGTTTGAAAATTCAATAATTGAATTTTGTCATCCTTTCTGGTTGAAAATTCAACTGTTTTGTTGAAAATTTGTCTGTTTTAGGTCTAAAATTCAACTATTTTCGTACAAAATTGGCTTTTCAAATAAAATTTATATTTCGGTATTGAAAAATCAACTGAAATCTTTTTTGGATGAAAATTCCACTTTCTTTTTTGAATTTTCAAAAAATTCAAAACTTGATATATTTTAGTAGAAATTGTATCTTTTTGGGATAAAAATGCGACTTTTTGTTTGAAAATTCAACAATTTTATTAAAAAGTAATCCTTTTTGGTTGAAAATTCCACGGTTTTGTTAAAAATTCGTCTTTATAACTTTAATTAAAAAATGCATCTACTTTTAGTAAAAATTGCATCTTTCTTGGATAAAAATGAAGTTGTTTGGTTGAAAATTCAACAATTTTGTTAAAAAGTCATACCCTTTGGTTGAAAAATCAATGGTTTTGTTGAAAATTCGTGTTTTTGGGTTAAAAATTCAACTATTTTTTAGAAAATTTACTTTTTGAATAAAATCCATATTTTGGTGTTGAAAGGTCAACTAAAATATGTTTTGGATTAAAATTAAACTTTTTTGTTGTTGTTGAAAATTTGTCTTTTTTATTTAAAAATTCATCTGTTTTAGTAAAAATTTAATCTTTCTTTGATCAAAATGCACCTGTTTAGTATGGTTGAAAATTAATCTTATTTGCGTGAGGATTCAACCATTTTTTTTGTGAAAATTATGGTGAATCACTTTGTTAAGAAATCATTTTTTTGTTGAAGATTCATATTTTTAATTGAAAATTCATGTCTCTGGTTGAAAGTTTCACTATTTTGTTGAAAATTGATCTTTTTTAATTCAAAATTATACTGCTTGGGTAAAAGTTGAACTACTTTGTTGAACATTTTTTTTTGCATGAAGATTTATCTCTTTGGTTGAAAATTCAACTATTTTGAAAAATTATTTTGGCTCGAAGGTGCAACAATTTAGATGAACTTTTCTTCTTTCATGACTGAAAAATCATTATTTGTTGCAAATTCGACTTTTTGTTTTTAGAATTGTTTTTTTCTTAATTTCATCCTTTTTGGTTAAAATATTAACTATTACACTTTATTTTCAAGAATTGAACCTCCGGATCAAAAGGGGGTACGCGTGAATTCAGTCTGAGAAGTATTGTCCTGAAAGTCAATTTTTAAAATCGTACGAATTTCAAGAATTTTAAGTCGCATCTTTTTCTCTTTTTGCAAACATTTGTATGTTTCATAGACTATGAAACTATGAATCATAGTTTTTGAATAAATTGGTAAAAAGTAGATTTTTTTGAAAACAATAAATTTCAGTCTTTTTTCACTTCAACTAGAGCTCATTTAGCTAATTTTCAGAATGTTTATATTTCAATTACACTAAACTACGTGTTAAAGTCTTCTAAAGATATTTGCGGAAGAAAAACGTAAATATTTTGATAAACAAAAAAAATGTTAATTTTTGTTAGAGACTTTGTAAAAATCGTCACTTTCAACCTCCAAGCACATTAAATGTGCGAATCGAGCGAATTTTAAGCAACGGAAAACTTCCAGCGACAAAGTTGTTGATTAAGGTTCAAAGAAGTTTTCTGGAAAGTTTTAGATGAATCGCATCAATGGTTAAAAAATTATTAATATTTTGAATTGCGAGCGGAAATCTTGACGCTGCTGCCCACGTGCCTCCTCGGTTACAAACGTGTTGCAGCGCACATGAAGGTCAAGTCGGATACTAAAACAAAAATAATAACAACCGTTTGTAGTTTTTTTTTTCTAAAATACACGAAAATCTACTATGAATAAAGGAAAGAACCAGTAAATGAATTATTTAAGCTCTAAAGGAAAAGAATTTTTCGAGATGTATTTTTTTAAAGGAACAACTCAGAGCCCAGATGCCGAAGAAACTGAACGGAATGACGAAAATCATTAAAAGTAGTTTGAAATAAAGAGTTATTCAAATAATTTATTGTTCTCATCAAAAACTCTCCTTTTAAACTCTCTACTTTTTACCAATTTATTCAAAAACTATCAAACATAAAAATTGTTGCAAAAAGAAAAAAAGATGTGCCTTAAAATTCTCTACAAGAATCATTTCTGAAAATTAAAATTCGTACGATTTTCAACATTGAATTTCAGGACAATACTTCTCAGGTTGAATACACGTCCAAGTAGCAAGATAACTGCAGACTGGCGCAAGCTGAATTTTAAAGTTTTTAATTTTCATCTGAAATATTGTTTTATTCTGTTTATCAAAGATCCTATGTTAAAAAGATTGCAAAATTAAACTGTTGGTATTTGAATGTTAATGGTCAGGAAAATTAAGAATTGATCAAGAAAAAATCAAGAAATTTTGTAAATTAAGTTTTCGATTACCCTGCCTAATTCTACCAAAGTAACTAGCAACACAACAACATGCAATCCATCATCATGTCTTTTTTATACTGTGTTTGACAAAGTGAAACATAACTTCAAATTTAATTAACAATGGATATTTTTATATGTGTGAGAATCAGTCTCCAAGCTTGATATCTACCAAATCTCATACAATTTCACATAAAACTGCATTATATTATTGTTAAATGCACTCACTTTATTAAAATTTCATCATTTAAAAAAGTAAATAAAATGATTCATAAATTAACAGAAAAAACCTTATCGTATATTAGGCCGAAATTTGCGCTAAAGGCATACATTTCTTAATTTATTGTCTTTGAAAGCTATATACATCTTTCGTAAATATTATTATTTAGATTAATAATGATGTTAGAGCGATGTTGTTTGTCTCAGTAATATAAGTTTATAAAAATAAATATATGTAGTTGGTAAAATTGACATACTTCAGACCAAAAAGTAGAATTAGTTGTTAAAAATCCTTTATTTCTGCTGCCGACGTTTCGAAAACTAGATCCGTTTTCCTCATCAGGACATGAAGTTCAGGTTACATGTCACATTGCAAAGTTCATCAAACATCTTAAATTAATATTTTAAAAAAATTTTTCAGAATCCTTTTCCTCGTCTTCATCTCTTATTAGCTTCATTTTTTTTGTATGAATTTTTGTTAACTTCTTTTAAAACTTAATTTGTTTAATCTTATTCTATAATTCGTGCTTTTAAAAATTTAATAATTTAGTTAACTTTTTAGTGTTTCAAAAGACAACTTACCATGATATGAAATTCATATTATTGGCTTAAAATTTGAATTTCTAACTATTTTTTATATTATTTTGGTTGGAAAAAGATCTGTAATTGTTTTGATTTTATTATTAACATGTGTTTGAACAAATTCTGTTTGGTAATTATTTAAATATAAAGTTTTTAAAATAAATTCTATATTTGAACTGTGAAATAGTTTATCTGATAATTTTAAAGCTGTATCAATAAGATTTTTTACTATTGAAATTTTATGTTGTATTGGATGGTTTGAAAGAAAATTTAAATATCTACCGGAATAAATATTTTTACAGAAGCAATCAGTGATGATATTACCTGAATCAGTTTTTATAACTTTAACATTTAAAAACGATATAGAATTATTATTTTCAATTTCATGTGTAAATTTAAGCCTTGGATGATAAGAATTAAATTGATGTAAAACGTAAGGTAGTTTATCTTTAGGTAATATAATTAACGTATCATCAACATATCTAAAATATGTGTGTAAAGTAAAATTTAAATTTGTCATTACATTTGATTCTAAATCTTGCATAACTAAATCAGCTAATGTTGGAGAAATAGGAGAACCCATAGGTGTTCCAAAAATTTGTCTGTAAATATTGTTATTAAATTTAAATACTGTTTTTTTCATTAAAAATTTTATTCCTTCTTCAAATTTTTCAATAGGTAATTCTGTATAGTTTTTTATATGAATCCATCTAATTAATATACTATTGATAGCTCAATCAAGTGGTACATTTGTGAATAATGAAGAAATATCTAATGAACCCATGATATGATCAAGAGGAATTGTTTTA
This sequence comes from Andricus quercusramuli, assembly GCA_932178445.1. NCBI lineage: Eukaryota > Metazoa > Arthropoda > Insecta > Hymenoptera > Cynipidae > Andricus > Andricus quercusramuli. The sequence continues at coordinate 57,643 of CAKNXH010002207.1, read as the reverse complement.
TTAATTTTTTTTTTTTTTTAAACTCAAAAGAATTTTTTACTTGATATTTTGGTACTATTAATGCTTTTTTAAGAATATTATTAAAAATATTAGCCATCTTATAAGTAGATAGGTGAGTTTCTTAATGAAACTACAGGTCGAAGTGGACAATTATCTTTATGAACTTTAGGTAACCCATAAATTCTAGGAATGTTAGTATCGTGAAATAAAATATCTTTTCTTAATAATTCTTTACCTAAATATCCATTAATCCTTCACGAATTTAACAATTTAAATGTTTTATTTTTTAATTCTTTTTCAGGGTTTTCATTTAATTTTTCATAAGTTTTTGTGTCATTTAATAATTCTTGCATTTTATTATTATAAGATTCCTTTTTTAGTATTACTGTAATGTTACTTTTATCTGTATGAGTTATTAGTAATTGTTTATTAGCTTTAATAAATGTTTGTGTTTTCTTAATGTTTTGTTCTAAAATTCTATCAACTTCTGTAAATTTATTATTCTGTAAAAAATTATTTGCAGTATTAATTATTCTATGTCTTAATAAATCACGATATTCAATATTTTCAATTAACCTGATATTTGACACTATATCTTTAACCATATTCATAATTATTTCATTTTTGTTTGTTAAAAATGAGGAACTAAATTTATTCCCTAACCTTAATATGTCATTAGCATTATCTGGAATATCAACATTACTAAAATTTATTATCCAAGGATCTTTAGCTTCACAGTTATCTGTATCTTTATGTTTATTTATATTAAAAGGTACTTGAACTTTACTTTTAATTTTTGAAGTTTTTTATCCAATCTTCGTTTTTCTTTTAAATTATTTTTTGAATTATTTAATCGCACTTCTAAAATGTTGGTATATACATTAGTAGGTAATGTATTTCTTAAATTTATTTTGATATTATTAAAATTTTCTATTAAATATTTTAAATGGATATTTAAGTATTTTATTTCATCATTAAGCAAACGATGTTCTAAAGATTCTACTATGAAATTAACATGGTTTTTTGTACTGTTACTAAAAAATTGTAAATTTCTAACATTCCTAGTAGCATTAGTAATATTCTTTAGTAATAAATTGTGAAACCTACAATTGACAATAATTGATTCTCTAGTTTTTAAATTATTAATTCTCTTGTTCAAATTGATGAACTTTTTTAAATCTGTAAAAGAATTTGGAAAGTTGTTTTTGATTTCGTTGAGATACATATTGCTGTGAAACAGATTATTATAAGACTTAAATTACTTAATTTAATTACTTACAATTAATACATAAGTTCAAATAACATCTAACTAAAAAACAGATTTGCTTAAAGATTTTTGTTAACTTCTTTTAAAACTTAATTTGTTTAATCTTCTTCTATAATTCGTACTTTTAAAAATTTAATAATTTAGTTTAGTAATTATTAAATTTTTAAAAGTATAAATTATAGTAGAAGATTAAACAAATTAACTTTTAAAAGAAGTTATCAAAAATTCATACAAAAAAAATTAAGCTTTTAAGAGATGAAGACGAGGAATAGGATTCTGCAATTTTTTTTTTAAATATTAATTCAAGATGTTTGATGAACTTTGAAATGTGACATGTAACCTGAACTTCGCGTCCTGATGAGGAAAACGGATCTAGTTTTAGAAACGTCGACAGCAGAAATAAAGGATTTTTAACAACTAATTCTACTTTTTGGTCTGAAGTATGTCAATCTTACCAACTACATATATTTATTTATGTAAATATTATATATGTATAAGATTTTCCCTGTAAATCATGTATTATATCTTGAATACAAAAAATTTCCATTAGTTTCCCGTCCTATATTCTGGAAACCATAAATTACCTACAGAAAGGGGAGGGGGTAGAAATATTTTGTTACGTTTCTTTATAGGGGAAGGGGGGGGCTTAAAGAGGGCCTATAATCTGTGACGTAATTTAAGTATTGCCCCTTACAACTGTAATAAATTTCAGGGTGGATCAGCTGAAACACTATACAAATCAGTGCATTCAGTAATATTCAATTTACCAGATAACTTCAACCTTTACCCAGCTCATGATTATAACGGGAGAACAGTGACTACAGTGGCCGAGGAAAAAAAATATAATCCTCGATTAAACAAATCCCTTGAGGAATTTGTAGAAATGATGAATAACCTAAATCTGCCTTATCCGAAGATGATTGGTAAGTTCTTTTTTAGAAAATGTCTTATCCAATACTTTTGAACAGAAGACTGCCAAAAAGACTTGAATTTATTTTGCAATTGCACATCGATGCCATTTCGTACATTGCTATTATCTTTTGTCAATAGTGTTTCAAGCGGTTCAATATTTGTATTTGATTTATTATTTCAGATAAAGCCGTACCAGCTAATAAAGTTTGTGGATTGTTTGAAGTCGACAACCGAAAGAAAATGTAAGCAAACTGCGAAATTTATCTTCCGTTACCGATCAAATTAACTACTTTTTTTTCGTCATTGGATTGGAATACTCCCTTATGAATAGACCCAATGGAGGAAAATAATTTGTGGTATATTGGGAAAATGTTATTATTAATACCTAACTGTTTTTCCAATATATCTTTCCTGCAGTTCCTTTTCTTAAGGGTTTTAATTACTATACAAAGGGTATTTTTTAAAGTTTGTTTCAGTTTACATAATTTAAAATACTCACGTCGAGATTTTTTATTTTGAAGCAAAAGTTGTAAATATGTATATTGACTTGTTAGCATGATCCTGATCACAATATTGTAAATAATATTAGTCGGAATTGTATTTTTTATATTCATTATATATTTCTTTGTAATAAAATCACATGAAGTCACTGAATTTACTTGAAGTCAGTGTTCACTCCATCAGTCAAATTGTGAACCCCTCGCTTGATGCATAATAATTAATGAGCACATATTTTTAAATTCATTGACAACAATTTTATCAGATATTTTTATTTGATATAATTTGATTTATTATGTCAAATACGCCACGACTGGACACGTGCGGCTATCAATTTTATTAATTTCTGTTCAAGATTGAGAGTAGATACATGAAATTTGTTTTGGTGTCGTCTCAGTCTAAATGATCGTTCTTTGATTATTAGGTCATTAGCTTTGCGATTTTAATGTGGATACGCGATTGCTTCAATTTTGCGTATTAATGTATCTTCATTTTTACTTTAGGGAGTGTTTATTAATTGCGTAAGGTTTTTTTTATGGATGGAGGGGTCCGGAAAATCTTCCGAATACTTAAATAATAAGGTTGGGGGGGGGGGGGGGGGTCCAAAATTTTTCTCACATAAGTTTACTATTTCGAATTACTTTTTTAAAATATGCAAATTATATAATTATTTATATTATTTATTTTTCATAATGTAATATATCGTATTACATACGTCTAATAAACACATAATCGAGTATATAAACCATTCCTTGAAATCGATTCGAATCTTAAAAATCACTTATCATCCTTTATAGTCAGTGGAAGTTCCTTAAGATCTCTCAAAATTGGTTAAAATCCTTGAAATTTCGTGAAATCTTCAAAATCAGTGAGAATCGTTCCGAATCTCTTAAATCCCTTATAATATAATAAAAAATGTTAATCCATCATAATCATTTAAAAGCCATTAAAATTGCTAAAAACCCCTTAAAATCCTTTATAATATTCAGAAAACCTTCAATTAAAATCCTGCTAAATCAATTGAAATCTTATGGAATCCTCGAAAATTCGTGGATATATTTTAGAATTTTTTTTAATCTCTAAAAATCCCTTCAAATCCTTCGAAATATTTGCGAATCTTTTCATATATCTTTAAATCTGTTTGAGGCTCGCAATCTCATTGATGTCCCCTGATATCCTCAAAAATTTGTGAAAATCCATTGATATCACATGAAATCCTTTGAAATTCTGTAACATATTTTGAAATCTCTCATAATCTCATTTAAAAACTCTGAAAATCTTTGAAATCGCTTGAAATCTCCAAAATACCTTATAATCCTTTTTGAAATCCGCGAAAATCCCTTAAACTCTCTTGAAACCGGTAAAAATTCCTTGAAAATCCGGGAAATATTGCGAAATCTTACGAGATTCCTTGACAATTTTGAAATTCCTCTAAAATTCATTGAAATCTTTAAAATCCGTGGGAAGCTTTCTGAATCTTTTGAAATTCCTTACAATATATCAACATCCAATCAAATCTTTTGAAAGCCATTAACATTCCTCGACATCTCTTAAGATCCTTCCTATTACTCGGAAATGCTTTAAAATCCGTGGATGTGCTTTTGAATCTTTTGAAAATCTCTCAGAATCCGTTTAAATTAGTTGAAGTCCCGTTAAATTATTAAAATCTTTTCAAATCTCTTCAATTCAGTTTGAATCGCTTAAAATCCTTTGAAGTTTTACAAAATTCTTTAAAATCCGCCGATATGCTTTTTTGAATCTTTTGAAAATATCTTTAAATCCGTTAAAATCTCTTAAATCCTTTGAAATTTTCAAGATCTCTTTAAATCTGATCAAATCCGTTAAAATCTTTTGAAACCCCCTGATATCACTTTAAAACCCTTAAAATTTTCAAAATACTCTGATATCCTTCAGAATTCTGTGATTTACTTTGAAATATTTCGAAATGTCTTCAAATTCCTTAAAATCTCTCAAAATCCCTTGAAATCTGCGGAAATCGTTCTTAATTTTTTTAAATCTTTCAAAATCTGTCGAAACCCTTCGAAATCTGATCAAACTCCTTGAAGTCCTGTAAAATCTTCTAAAATCCCTTAAAAATTGAGATTCTCTTTGAAATTGTACTAGGTAATTTCTTCAAACTCTTGAAATCTTTTTAAAACATTTTAAATACCTTCCAATTTTTCGAGTTTCCTCTAGATCTCATGAAATTTGTAAGAAGATTTTCAAATCTCTCTAAATTTGGTTAAAATGTTGTAATTCTTCTCTATCCTTTGTATAGTCCTCTGAAATACCTCAAAATCCCTTAAAACCTGCTGAACTACTTTGAAACCATTTAAAATCCCTGGAAATCTATTTAAATCCATTTATATTTTCGGAATCTTATAAAAACACCCTGATATTTTTGAAAATTCGAGAAAATACTTCGGTATCACATAAAATCCATTAAAATCCCGTGACTGAAATGTTTCGAAGTGTCTTAAAATCTCTTAAAGGCCCTTGAAATACGTGGAAATCGTTCTTAATTCCTTAAAATCTCTCAAAATCCTTTGGCTTCTCTTGAAATATTGTAAAATCTCTTCAAATTTGATTGAATAAGTTCTTCAAGTCCTTTGAAATATTTAAAATCCCTTGAAAATTTGAGATTCTCCCTTGATATCTCATGAAATCCTAAAAAGCTTTCGAAATCTCGTTAATTATCGTACAAATTTTGTAATTATTTAAAACACTTTGTATTACACCTTAATTTCCCTTGAAATCTGTTTCAAATCTTTTGAAATCCTCTGAAGTAGGGTGGCCTGCCACCCGGTTGAAAACTAGGAGAGAAATATTTCTCGCAATATTTAAAATTCTGCAATTTTGAAGGGTGAAAATGACAGTGATTTTTTACAAAAATCATATTTTTTACAAAAATCATATTTTTTACAAAAATCATATTTTTTAGTAAAAAAATCTATACAGTCGTTTTAAATATTGCTTGATGCTACATGATATGATACTTATTAATAATATACGTATCGTCTTCAAAATTTCTATACTTTTAATTTAAAATTATAGTTTTGAATGCCCAATTCTAAAACAGTTGAATCTTTGGGCCTTGAAACTACAGTTTCTTCGGTTTTTTCTTAAGTTGATTTTTAATTGGTTGAATTTTGGAATGTATAATTAGCAATTAAAAGATTAGGAAATTTTAAGCGATTTAAATGTACTTCAAATAATTCGAATTTTCAAGGGTTTGAGTATAAAAAAGTTTTAATTTCACAATTTTTGGTGACTAAAATTTTGTTTAAATTTGAATAAAGTTCGCATTCGTTTAAGTTTCAACTCTCCGGAGTAGAAATTTTTTAATTTTTCCCATTTAAAATTAATATTTATTTTGAACGTTTTTTTTAGAATAATTCAATTCATTTTTTTAAGTTAGAAAAATTTTGTCTAATCAGCTTGAGTGTTAAATTATAATTTTGTTATGTAATAACAATTGTAAGTTCTAGAATTTCAGAAGCTTTGACTTTCAAAGATTCAATTTAGTTTTCAATTTCAAATGGTCAAACTTTAATCGCTTTGAATTTAAAATGATTCAAGTTTCAAGTTGAATGATCTGGAATCATTCAATTTCGTGATTCTTCAGTTCAAAATAAAATTGCTTCGACTTAAAAATTATACAATTTAATATAATTAATATTAATTATTGTTTCAAAAATGTTTAAAACATAATATTTAAAAATGGGTTTAATAATGAATTTTTAAATTGTTTATATTTCTTATGTTAGAAAATGAAAATCCTTATCTCACTTATTATGTGATTCAAAGTCAATACATTTCTTGCAAAAATATTTGATGACGCTTATCGACTTCCGCAATTGATCATCTTTGTGAACAAATTGTTGGTTTCGCAAAGAGAGTATATTTTTTCTAAACCGGGCGAAATCTCGAATATTTACCGGAGGAAAGCCGGTTGGCTTTAATTTTAAAAATAAGTGCCATCATGTGAAGCGTTGTTTACAGTGAAAATAATTGATACATTTTGTATATCTTGACTAAAAAATATGAAATCTCACGCAAGAAGGGATGGCAGGGTGCACAGTCCTCCCCGTTTTTCTCGTAGTTTCCCCTTTTTTCTTTAAATTCCCTTTTTTTCCCTATTCTCAAAAAACTTCCCCTTTTTCCCCTTTTCTCTTTAAATATACTATATTTGAAATTGTACCCATTATTGAATAATATTTAAATCAATTATAGCATTCAAATAAATTATTTATGAATAAATAAAGTACGTGTTTCAAGTGCAGACCATTAAAAATAAATACTCTTTAAAAAAATTTGAAGATGAAACATTTTAAAGAAAGTTCAAAATGTGAAAACTGGAGACAGAAGTTATTATCCAATATAAAATTGGAACAGTTACAAAATATACAGTACTTTTAAAACAAGTATTAGAAGATTAACACATTTGAGTTTAAATGTACAAAGTTAAATACTCAATTAAAAAATTGAATCTTCCAAATTCATCACCTGCAACTTTGAATGTTCTAACTTGAGCAATTTCTAATTTTTTTAAATCTTCACTTGAAAATTTAACTATTGTTGTAACTTTTTTTTTCGTTGAAAATTAATTTTTTTAATCTCACAATTGAACTGTTTCATTTGTGTTTAAAAATTGATCTTTTTTAGTCGAAAATTCAACTATTTTGTTGCAAGTTCAAATTGAGTTCAAAAGTTAAATTTTTTTGGGGAAAGTTGGTTAAAAATTTAACTATTTGGTTTAAAATATATTTATTTTAATGAAAAGCTGTCTTTTGGGTTGAAAATCAAACTTTGCTGAAAATTCAGTTTTGCAAATTAAAGATTGCAATTTTTGATTGAAAATTATTTTTTGCATTGAAAGCTTATATTTTTGAGTTAGGAATTCAACTATATTGTAGAAAGTTCTTTTTCTTTTGCTCAAAAATTCAATAATTTGGTAGAAAATTGTTTTTTTTTTTTTCATTTCAGAATTAGTTTTTTCAAATGAAAATGTAGCAATTCCATTTTTGGTTCAAAATTGATCTTTTTTATTTTGAAAATTCAAATATTCGGTTAAAAATTTATGTAATTTGTGAAAAATTCGTTCTTTCGTCATTTTTCAGTTAAAAATGTATCTAAAATTATTTTTAATTTTTGGTTGAAAATTAACTTTTTAATTGAAAATTCATATTTTTGTGTTGAAAAATCAACTGCATTGTAGAAAATTCTTCTTTCAGGCTTCAACATTCAACAATTTGGGCGAAAATTCAGTTTTTTAAATTGAAAATTAATTTTTCGAAACGAAAATGTAACTATTCCATTTTTTGTTAAAAACTGATGTTCTTAATTCAACAATTGAACTATTTTGTTCAAAACTTATTTTATTTTTATTTCGGTTTTTCGGGAAAAAATTTTGTCGTGAGTTAGGATTTTTGGGATTTTCTATCTTTTTTGCGATTTTTAGATGTTATAAACACCATGAAAAAAATGTTTCTCATGAATAAAAAATAATAACATGTTTCTGTGGTTCAAACTGAAGAAAATTCAGGTTTGAATCAATCCAAAAAACATGTTTTAGTACATTAAAAAAAAAATAAGGCAATTTTTTTTTCTCGAATCATTACAATTTTTAATTGTAAATTTCAAAACGACAACTGTAGATATTTACCAATTAAAAAATTTGTTTCTTCACTTATTTTGGTTGTCGACCCACAAATTGTAACTCAAACGATTCATCTAATTTTAGTATTTTCACTTCGCTCTACTGAAGAGAGTAGTTTTAAATTTACATTGAAAGTATCCAATTTTTTTAAATAAATTCTTTAATGGTAGAAATAATTGAAAATTTTTTTTAAAATGTTACATTTGTTATAAAAAGATTGTTTTTTCTTTTCGAAATGTAAAAATAACTGTTTAATCTTCCCCCTATTTTCCCCCTTTTTCGTGAGAAAATTACCCTATTTCCCCTTTTTTGAGTTCCTTTTGCGCTGTGAATCCTGGGATGGGGCCTAAAGTTTAAAAAATCATCCTTCCGTAATTAATGGACGTGCACTTATTCCTCTTGTCTTTTCTGCTAAGCGTTAAAATCGTAAACCTTTATTTGTTAATTCTGTATTAGTTTTTGGCTGTTATCTTCAAATTTATTTGGTTTGTCTATTTTCGGCGTACGATCTACTTAGATAGGTTATCTGGTTACTTATGAATTATGGTAAATAAACGATTCTATTGTATGTACAATCTTGTGTAATTTATTAAATAGACATAACACTTGTTTTTTATTTTTAAATCGAATACGCAAAAGTGACAGAATGCACATAAATGTATACAATGTACGAATTTTAAATCTATGTTATATTAACCGACAGAACACGACCTTGACGGGGACCACCTTCGTTTTTCAAGAGCGCCAAAGATGGCGCCAGGCTTCCAGGAATTGCCGGAACATTTCCTTGTAGTCGGTCAGCTGTTCGACAGATTTTGAAAGCATTTGAAAGCAGTTTATTGAAACTCGCCACAGGCGGCGACTCGACAAGACGGTCGACTTTGCAGAGTATTGCAGAACCGCAAATGGCGGTTCTGCCAGTTTACGCGTACGGGCCTCGTCCAGGCACCGCTCCTCGCGGACCTGCCTGACGGCGGAGTGAAGTGCGATTCATCGCGAAAAAAATTCAATAACGGCGGAGTGAAAAAAATCTACTTAGATAGGTGTATGTGATTGTCATCTCAGCGAAGAGTGCGAAGAGGTGAGTGTCGCTCCTTTCGTTTCGTGTTTTGTTACGTGCGTGTCTTCTTTACAGACTGGAAAGTGCGTGCTATTTTGCTCCTTCATTCATCCACATTTTACTAATCTCAGCCTCTCGGGACTTTGTTATTGTCCGCGAGAGGCGAGCAGATGGCGAAAGGTGACTGGTTCGTTCTCGACTTTGCACTGATTATGATAACTAGAGACTCCAAATCTCCAATCACCACACGAATCATTCCCACTTGTCTGGTAAAAAACGTAAATACTTTGTCAAGTTGATTTTCGCGTTCTTGTCTGTTCTTGTCACAATACAAAAATCAAATAAACAAAATACAAGAATCAAAGAAATGGGTCTAGTATAATGTATACATCAATACTTCTGTAGTAGATAATGAGTATGCTATACACAATTAGAGTTGAACTTTGGGATGCTGTGGACTCTATGAAAATTGTCACAGCATCTGGGATAAAAATAAGATACAAATCTGTAATCGAGTGGGCGTGTTTACCTAGGAAGAGAAGGGTAACAAAGGAGGGACGGCTATTTAAAGAAACGAGGACAGTTGGAGTAACCTCTTGTTGTCTGATATTTCCATATTTTTTCTCGAAGAAATGAGTGTCCTATTTGAAAAGTTAAAGGGAATGTCTCAACACGCTTCTAAACACGTTTAACTGTTACTAAAGCGTGTGTGCGTCACAAGCTAGAGTATAGCCTATCAACGGAATGTTTTTGTACCCACGACACTCCTACAAATGACGAGGATACGTCACGATTCTTCAACTTGCCAACGGATTAACAGCATAAACTAAATCCATCCACGTTGTCTCTTCTCTATTAAAATTTAACCAAGGGTTCATAGATCTTACAAGCACTTTTAACCGTGCCTAATGACAACTCTGCAGACCTTAAGTTACCATACATAATGATACATGATTCTCAAATATTCAATATTTAATGAAGAAACTAATTATCTCTAATAAGTACATCTCAAATAAGCACAAGATTTGTAATCAATATTGTGGTACCGAAACTGCTTTACTCGAAAAACAGACATGATTCCAAGCTACTATAACCTACCGAAATACTAGGCTGACATAAAATATTACCAAAAGGCAATACCAAATTCCTTGTAGACTTAGAACAGATCTTTATTTCTTATTTATACAACTATTAATGAACGTCTTGCAATGCAAATTCTCTGATTCATGCAGATAAGACATAAATTAGGTCTCATTATAAGTAAAGCGGCTGAAAATGTACTGATAAGGAACAAAACTGAATTTTCTATAATTGAACATGATTGCTATAGCTGGAAGTTTGAAGTGAGTTTGTATATCATGAATACAGTTTGGCTTTCTAGTAATGAAAAACAAATGCATAAATAAAACTACATATTTTTTTATTTTTCAAATCTTTTGCGTGATGCAGTAAAACAAGTTTGCAAAATGAGTTGTTGAAAAAATTATAGCAATGCTGAATAGTAACATTTCAAAAGGGCCAAACCCACAAATTTTCGGATCATTCAATAATTATGTTATAATCGAATTTTTTAATTTTTGTTGTTAAGCACGTGATGAGGGCCTAACTGTGAATTTGCGCGTGCGCAGTCCATCAATCTGAACAGCTGATTGCTGACAATTTTTTTTAGCGGATAGTGAATTCTCATTTTTTAAAAATTGAAATTTGGATTCTTTATCGCCGTTCAAAGTTGAAAAACGTACCCCGGGAAATACTTTTTTCATATTGAAAATTGGATTTTTATATCACTAACCAAAGATGAAAAATTTTGTTGATTCAGTTCAGCGTTAATTTATCTCGAAAGTACTTCCTAATTTAAATAAATTAAAAATTTCATTTTTGAGAACGTTTTTTGTCAGGGTGGTTTCATTTTTTACAATATTTTCAGCGCTATTTTGTCTCTAAGGAGCGCCTAAAACATTTTGCAAAATGTAATCAGGGTGGCGACTTAATCGGGAAATGCCCGGGAATTTTATAGACCTGGAAAAAATCGGGAAATAGCCGGGAGTTTATTTTTAATATCGGGAATTCACTTCTGATCGCAGTAACATTCAAGTTTCATCATTTAAATAATTTTGGTCAATTTAGAATTTTTTTCCATTATAAGAAAAACCTTTTGAAATTTTTTGCTCTGTGAGCAAACATACAGAAACAATCATTTTCTCAATTTAAAGAAAAAAATGGATTTGTTACGTTTTATTCGCTTACTCATGTATCCTGACTTGGAACAGGTAATTTTAGAAAATAATTATCGTTTTTATTTTAGGACAGGGAGTTTCCGTAAAGAAATATAATTTTTCGCTTGAAATCAGGGAATTTTTAACATAGAACGGGAATTTTTTTAAAGACTTATAATTCGCATTTAGAAGAAAGGAATTGAAAAACATCCCTTCTCCAGTTCAGAATTCGTCACAATTTGAAAGTTCCCTCTTTTAAATTCTAGATGAAGAAAGTACTTTATGTAGTTTTTAGAGTAGATGTAGTACTCAAGGAAGAAATATTTCTGAATTATAATTGAAAATTTTGTTGCATTGTTCGTTGCAAATTCGTCCTTTCTTAGTTAAAAGTTCAACTACTTGGTTAAAAGTAAAACTTTTTTGTTAAAAATTAATTGTTTTGGTTGAAGGTTCATCATTTTAATTGAAAATTCATCTCTGTTTGAAAATGTAACTACTTTGTTGAAAATAAATTTTCTTAACTAAAAATTTAATTATGCCAGTAGAAATTTCAACTATTTTGCTGTAAATCCGTTTTTGTTGTTGTTAAGAATTAGATTTTTAACAGAAAAATTTAACTATTCTATTTTTGGTTGAAAATTTATGTACTTTATGGAAAATTCGTCTTTTGTAGATAATTGATCCTTATGGTTGAAAGTTCATCTTTTTGGTAAAAAATTCAACTATTATAGTTAAAGATTCATTATTTCATTCGAAAATTTATCAGTTTGTTTGAAAGTTAATTTCTTTAACTAAAAATTTGACTGTTCCATTTTTGCTTGAAAATTTATCTTTCCTAGTTCAAAATTCAACAATTTGGATGACAATTTGTCTTTAACTCTTCTATTTTTTTTGTTAAAAATTGACATTTTTTAGTGGAAAATTTAAGTATTTATTTAAAAATTCATTTATTTTGCAATTTTTTGCTCTGTTTTAAAGGATGTTTAGAATGAACGTCATGAATTTAAAAAAACGTTTGCGTTTTGCGGCAAATATTAATATGTTACTTTTGGTTAACAGAGAAAATTGAAAAACTTGACCGGTAAATGACCGAGAATTTGAAATCGTCCGCCGAACCGCCACCCTGCTAATACTTTGATATTTATGAGCTTGAAAGTAATTTTTTGACTCATTTTAATTGGTCCTATTAGGAATTTCTTACAATTTTATAAAGCAAACAAAGGGATGACTTCATTTCTTTACACGTCGAAAAATAAGGAATGGGACTTTCCCATTTTTATCAATACAAGTATTTATGCGAAATTGTGTTCTCAAAGGAAAAATTTATTTCTAACTATATTTAAATTAGAGCTGAAAGTTCTTAATATTATGTCTTGTTTAAAAGATTTCAAGAGATTTCAAATGATATAAAATTTTTTCAAAGATTTAAAAAATGTCATGAAGGTCTGTACACCAGATTTTAAGAGTCATTAGTTTTTCGATAATTTAATTTCCAGCTCAGATAACCTTACAAAATTATTGTATTAGAACTTGCAACTTTGTATTTTTGCTGTGTTATTCTTGAAATATTTCTAACGATGTCAATTAAGAAACACTGCCACGAGTAGAGTTGTAGAGATAAAAAGAAGTTCAACTATATGCAAGAATTAGAGAAATATAGTAATAGTCATTGTTCTATAATCAGGAACTTGAACTTTAACACATTTCAAGGCATTTCTGATTTCTTATTCGAATCTTTCTTCAAAATTCCAAAAAGAAAGGAATCAGCCTCATAAATTCGATTTCCTTTGACCCTACGCTGTGCTCATTTCTACGGAAAAAAAACATGTTAGGGTAAACTATGCAAGAGTAGGTCACTTTAAAGAATAGGTAATTTAAATTAATTAGAATATGCAAAAAAAAGTAATTTTCTTAAAGCTTTAATCATAATATTTGTTACAATATCTAGCATAACTGGAAGACATTTTGTCCCGATATTATGAATAGGAAATGCGAGAGATAAAAAAATGGTTTTCCAGCGTTACAAAAATAATATGCTTTGATTTTCCAAATAATGTGGAAGTCCATATGTGATACTTTTCAATTATGCATGCATTTTTTGTCCCTAACTTTTCTATACCTGAAGTGTTGACCTGTGTTCGGAAATCGAGAGTTTGTTTCTTAAAAACACTAAATAATTTATTTTATCCACCTTTTTTGAACCGACATAGTTAAATCAACAATTAAGCCTCCACACAGCGTAAATTACTTTTCCCAATTATTTACAGTGAATTATATGAAATTTTATGAAAACATACTCTGTTATACTTTTCCCTATCTTGTTAAACATCATTTTTATCGTTTTTATGTAAATTTTTTAGAGATATTGAAGAATCATCTAATAGTGATTTAGATTGATATACGCCTCAGTTGTTCACAGTTTTTGATGTAATATCATATACAGAGGATAATTAAAAATGTTACATAAGAGAAGATAAGGTCTCCAAATATAATGTTTTTTTCTGGAAAACTGTTGAGAGTGAAAAGTAGTCTGAAGGTCGATTTCGTCACTGCGTTGTAAAATTTATCACTGATAAATCCTGGAGTCTCCAATCAGAATTCAAGATTCGCAGTTTATGAGTTTATCTACATCAGGAAATTTGAGATAAATAACAGCTTGATAAGAAGGTATCCCTCAAAATGAGTGATTTTCAATTGGTTAATTATGCATTTTATTTGCCAATATATCAGTATTGAGAAATGAAGATAAACATGGATGACTACTTGGTCTAATCTCGGGTCTAATAAAAACCAGTTTTTTCTCTTTCCCCGTTTTTTATTTTTGGAAAGGATTCACTGCTATCTCAATTTCTGGAAATTCAGTGATTTCAAGTCTTTTGAAAACATAATGTGTTATGTAAATTGGATTGATAGAGGATTCGTAAAAGGAGAAAAAAAAACAAATCCTGTTTTGGAGAGACATTTTTAGTGATTTGAGAAACTTGTTTGATTACATTTTTTTCCGGTTGAATGGAAAACATTGAATTCAGAACTATAGACATAAATTAGACTATTTTATATTTCTCGACATTAATAGTCTTAAACTAGAAAACTTTATATCAGATAAAAGTAAATTATGATAGGGTTTTAAATAAAAATAACAGAACGTAGAATCAAAGGTATACGATTTTACAACTGAGGAGTCTGACTGAAACTTAAAATTAACTTTAATCATTAATGATTTTTGCCAATTTTTCTGGTAATATCGAGCACATGTATTGATAAGGATTAATCGCACTTTTTTTGTAATTTGTCAAATGTAATGCAATTCCGGACTACAGAGGTCGCCATTTCAGATAGGGATGGTCCAGATTACAAGTTTATAATTCCAAGGTTAATCAAAAAGAAGTTTTAAATCGTATTAAA
Organism: Andricus quercusramuli; assembly: GCA_932178445.1. NCBI lineage: Eukaryota > Metazoa > Arthropoda > Insecta > Hymenoptera > Cynipidae > Andricus > Andricus quercusramuli. The sequence goes on along the minus strand of CAKNXH010002207.1, from coordinate 42,626 downwards.
TCTTCTTAAATATTTGAGAGGAACAGAAGAGTTTATCAAATTTCAAGTTGGACATTGAATACAAAATATGACTCAATAAGTAATTTTTTCATTACAAAGCATTCTTATTCAAGACTCAAATAATTTGGTAAACTGCATTTAAACTTTTGGCAAAAAAGCCTTTTAACGTAAAGAACTTTGTGGAATTTTGAAAATATCGTTTATATTGTAAAAATTACAATGTTTAGTTATTTCTTTCTTAATCTATTAGAGTGAAATTTAGGTTTGAATAATTATTGTAAATGGATCGCTAACAGTGGAAAATCCTAGAGAGAGAGTAATATTTCAACCTATCATTTCTCGTTTACAATTATCGCATTGAACAGTACATTGCGCGTATCGGTTTCGTCGAGGTCTTTTCAGGTCGTGTGTATTTAAATTTAGTCGTACCATACAAATCGCTGTGAACTCACTGGCTACTGAGAATTTCTCGTATTTCCGCTTAAAATTGCATTTTTTTCAAAATTTGAAATTTCGAAAAAATAGAAACTGTTGAATTTATAATCCTGTATATACGAATTGCTGTATCTTCAAAATTTTTTATTGAAAGCCTTAAGAAGCAACATTTCTGATGAAGGTTTATCTGCTCATTTAAATTTGTTGAATTTAGTATATAGGATGATCTAATTATTATTCATTAATATAATTTGAAGCCCTTATTAATTGGTGTTTTAGGATTCTTTCTTTGAAGTAGTAAAAACTGTGCAACCTGCAATTTGATTGGTCTTTAGAGGGATGACATTTTTAAAACGTTGATAAAGTAGTGGGCTGAACTGATTCGTTTTATTTCAAATTTTCGTTCAATTCGACATTTCTAAAACTTAAAATGATATACAATCTACAATTACATTTTATATCTTCACTATAGAAGGATTTTATGTTCCGCGAAAAAATACTGATTAATAATAAGCAGGCTTTTTGTGCTCTTTTTTAAATGCTTACAATATACAATTTTTATCATTAGCAAGATGATGTTCAGTATTTTAGAAGTGATTAATAATGAAATGACCTTAGTTAAACTTGCATGCATATAAGTACACTTTCATAAAATTTCGCTCTTAAAAAACAACAGATTGTAAAATATTATTAAGTTTTGTAGCCCTATCTCAGTATAGAAATTTTCATTAGAAATTAATATTAGGATTTCTTTATTATTAATAAATAAATAATCATTTGACGGTTAATCGTTCTACGAAAATTTAACGAGATTAATGTAAACCTTAGTGATCATTTTAATAGTAAGAGATGGCATCACTGATACCTAATCCAGAAGTTTGAAGGAAAAAAGGGGTACAAAGTGCAAAATTGATACAGAATTTGATAATTGCTTGGTAACATTCTATCAAAAAGTGAAAAATGTCCTTCAGAAATAAGACCCTTATAATAGTATATTTGGGTCAGTCGAAACTTTGTACTTTTGTTAAGATTGAACAATACAGTACAATCTCAATTTAAATTAATATTAATATTGATGAATAATAATTCATAATAATTGAAATAAAAAAATAAACGGCAAACAAAGTAGGTTGGAGTCTATAGTAGAACCAAACATAAATTCTTTATTTATGTCAGTCAATCCACTAATTTGGATTTAAAAAAAATTAATTGAAAAAAGTAGTACTATCTGATTGTGCAGAAAAAGTCCAGTCACTGCCGTCAGAGAATTTTAATTGTGAATAAGGATGTAATTTAATGATAAAAAAATGCAGGACAAGATGCAAGCTGAACTGCTGTACCGAAAGGCTCCGGTGATGTCTTCACACCAGGAGGTGGCGACGGCGCAGACCAGCATCCATAAGGTGAAGCGAGAAAATCGGGATTCCAGGGAAACCATACACTCAGGTCACTTTATGGTGTCGGATTTCGAAGCTGAAGCTCAGGACGATGAAGATGAACTTGCAGTCCCTGTTCCAGAAGAAGAGGTCGCTCGGTTGGCGATAATCGCGCCCGCCGGCTTCTCCTTGGAAAAGTTTGTCTCAAATTCCTCTAAGGATGCAAATTCACAACAATTGAGCATCGAGACTTCACTCAACAAACTCTTCCAGTGCATGTCCCTTGCTTACAGGTGAGATTTTCTAAACAAATTAAATTTTTTGAAAATTTTTCTTGGGTTTGGATTCATACCCTCCCAGTAAAAGGTAATTACCAAACTTTTAATATGTTAAAGTAATAGGGTGCGCTTTTCAGGAAGTCTCGAGGAAAATGGTTTTTTAAAAAATCCATACTTGTTACATGCCAGCATTTTTCGCCAATTTTTATATATTTTATTTTTATCTCACATGGAAATAATAATAAAGAAAATATAAATGTTCAATTGAATTAAGCGAAATGAGAATTTTCTATTAAACAAATTTTTTTTCTCGGAGTAAGTGTTTAAGGTTGAAAAACCTAGTTTTTACATAAATGGATAAAAATTAATATTTTGGCTTGATTTAAATTAATTTAATAGTCAATTGTAATAGAAAATGTGAATGAAAACAAGCATGGACTTTCCGGTTACAAAATCGGAGTGCTACCACCTGATCTAACCCGGAGTTGAACAAAAAAATCGTTTTTCTCGAGAATGGCTGAAAAGTGTATCTTATTCCTTTAAAATATTGCAAGTTATGTAATGGCCTTCTTAGTATTTATTTATAATAATTTCTAATTTTTTTAAATTACCCTTTCAAATATTTTTTGGTATGATGTTGCAAATTGAAGTCAAAGAACTGGTAAGATTGGTAATTGAATAATCTTCTCAATCTTTTTTCGCAAAAGTACAAAAAAAAGAAATTAATAATTAGATTATTAACAAAAATAATAATAAAGAATCTAATTATTACTAAAAAAAATTTAATTAATACGCGAGACTAAAGAAATATTTAATTAATTTTTTTGTTGTACTTTTGCGAAAAGAAGATTAATTTTTTTTATTTGACTTCCAATCGAAATTGCGCAGTATCTTAGCCATAAATAGTTTTCGCCATCTAACTGATAAGAAGAGGCAAAATCTGACAACAGAGACCCGCAAAATGTAAAGTTTCGTCAATAATTCATTTGGCAATGCGGAGTTTCTATCTGTAAGACCATGAATTTTTTACTTGTAATTCACACTTCATATATTATACGATCCTTCTTGTTTACATTTAGAGAGAGCTGACAGCATTGCATTGTTAAGAGTCGGGACTGATAAAAAACAATTGAATTAATGAAAGAGGCCATAGGACCAGAAATGACAACACCGCAATTAAATGCCAGTAAGAGTAACTAGCCATGGCTTCGCTCAATTTATCTTCAATTTCAATCACTTTTCTCCCCTGCATCTATCTAAAGACAATATAAAAATACTTATTTTTTGGGGAATGAAAAACAAAATAAAAAATAAAATTAATTTGTTAATTTCGTTAACAAATTAATTATTTAAATTATCGACACAATCAATTTAAAATTCTAAAATAACGAATAATTTAATGGGACGACTGAAAAATTCCGAAAAATCAAATTCTCGACATAAAATTGCCGAATTATAAAATAATAACAATGTAAAAATAATTCTATAAAAAATGTATAAGAAAAAATAAATTTAAAAACACGTGTGCCTCAAACGAAAAATAAATTTCTCCACAAATTTTCTCCGATCGTAATACAATTTTCCAAATAAACGTTTCAGAATTCAATGCAGCACTATTTCATTTCGAAATTTCTTTTTATTTTTTTTTTAAATTAAAAATTCTGTTTTCGAGAACGTTTCTTAATTTTTTTAGACTCCGAACATAAGAAAATTTTATGATAAAAATATTTGATTGTTGTATTTTCAATAAATAAATAATATTTATTAAAGAAAAATTTTTTTAATCGTCTAAATTCGGGAATATTATAATTCGGAAATTTTCCTGTTCGGATATTTTTTAATTTGGCAATTTTCTGTTAGGAATTTAATCATTCGGGAATTTTCCAATTCCAGATTTTTATATTTCGGGAATTTTATTATTCAAGAATTTTCTAATTCGGAAAGTATACAGTGTCGGGAATTTTATTTTTCAGTATTTTTCAGTCCCGATTTAATTAGGTATCTATTATTCAAACTAGGAATTCTTGAAAATGGCGTTTATGTAATTCTTAATGATTAAAAAATTTTATTTTTTCAATTTTTAACACTTTGAATGTGACATTCTTTAATTTTGAATTTTAGCATTTTTCAAATTGCATATTTTTAATATTTTTTACTGAAATGAGATATCGGGTGGAAAAAGTGTGAAATTAAATAAAAGCGACTAAACTGAAGATTTATCTACTCCTAAGTTTATATAACTAAAACAATTTCCAAACCATTTTTTCAATTTTTCATTCGAATGATTGTGATAAATTTTGAGTACATAAGCGGACCTTAGTGCCTTTTATTTATTTTCTCAAACTTTTAATTCTATATCTTCTTTGGAAGAAAGACGTAGGTTACTAAAAAAAACATCGGTATGGTAGGAATCAGATTAAAGTTACATGCTCTTAATTATGAATGTTTAATTCGGAACGTTACCAAAATTTGAAAATGTACAATTTGGAATACGTGTTTCAAACCAGCAAGTTATTCTACTTGAAATAGTATTTTAAAAGAAATTATTGAAAATTGTAGAATTTCAAGGTAGTATCCTACAAAATCGGGATACATTCAAAAAATCTTTCAAAATTAAAGCATTAACAAAAATTATTTCAGGTGCTATTAGGCTGACTATTTGAAATAAATTTGTAAAATCTTGAAGAGTTAAATTCACAAAGCGATATTAAGTTGATATTGTCTGAAAGTCGTTTAATACAAAAGTGTGCATTATTGAACGTTTACATTTAAAAATGTTAATATTAACTTTTGAGCTCTTCAAATGTGGAATTTTACATTTTTAAATGTTTTTTTTTTACTTTGTGAATCCATTTAAAAGTTCACTTGAAAAATTCGTAAAATGAAACATTCCTAACTTAAAATATTTCAATTTTAAAAGGTTTGAGCGGTTATTATCCAATTGAAATGTTGCAATTTAAAACATGGGATACTTTAGTTTTTTATTCTGGTGCAATAATAACGGAAGTAAATTAGTTTAAACCCTAGATAAAATAAAAAATGATTGTAAATTTTTCTCATAAAATACCTCCTTAGAACTTAAATTATTATGCCATTTTTGAATATTACTACTTCGTATGAGAAAATTGTTTTGAACACTTATATTATCATTTTAATCACCAACCCACATCGCCGTTTCCGGTTTCTTTATAGTCGCGAAACTTTTTCAGATACCTCGTTATTCAAAACCTTACCAAATATGAGTTCAACTTTAGGAATACTTTAAGGCATTATAAGTTTGTGCCCATATTCTCAAGATCTCGATAAGATTTTGGTACAATCAAGAGGAATTTGAACTTTGCACTTAGCCTTTAGGGAATAATGCCTGTTAGAATATTGTCATGATATATTATATAACAATTACTGCTGAACGGGTTAAGCTATTCTTTGCGCACTGGAAGTTCATTCACTCACATCATTACTGACAAAAAATTGATACCTCTATATAGAATGTGGATTAAATCTTAACTTAAAAATACTTTCGATATGTAACAGTGTTTGTTGTAAAACAGTAGTTCTCGAATTGCGTCACTGATAATAGATGTAAACAATTTTTTTTAATTTAAAAGAAAACTTTTCTGTAGTGATTCAATGATTATAATTAGATATTCTAGTTCTTCTTCCTGGCGTATTATTTTACGATTTCTGCTACGCTCTTTCTACAAAAATACGAATGGTTTATAATGTGTGATTTAATTTCGTAAACTTGTATTCCTTAATACACATTTTTTATTTATCACGAATATTATCTGCGTATCATTTCGAAGTTTATCAATTCTCGCGTATCAGTTTCCTAACCGGGTTTTTTTTAATCACTGGGAATTACGTTTCCAATTAATTTCCAAAAAAAATTACTGGCAATTTTTGAAATATTAAATTATTTAATAACTTTTAGTCACTTTAGTCATTTTCATTCATTTCATTTTAGATTTGATATCCAGAAAAAAGAAAATTGATGTAATCTATGTATGAAATCTATAGTAATCTATGGTATGAAACTACTATATATTCAATATCAGACTTCACACTCTTTCCCCTAGTTTCTTCTTTCTCAAAAGAATTCCACTCTTTCCCCCATTTTCAAGAAACTTCTCCTTTTTCTGGCCTGTTTGCTTAGCTGTGAATTGAATTAATAGAAACCAATAAGAAACGCCAACTATTTTTGGTTGAAAATCAATTTTTTGTTGTTGAGAAGTCTACTATTATATTTTTGGGCCAGAGTGCATCTTTTTTGTGTAAAAGTTTAAAAACTTTAATTATTCCATTGAAAATTCACCTATTTTTATGAAAAGTCATCTTTTTTTGGTAGAAAATTACCTTTCTTGTCGAAAATTCAACTTTGTTCTGCAAAATTTGTCTTTGTGGCTTGAAAGTTCAACTATTTTTGTTTTGGTACCAGTTTCATATTTTCTGTTCGAAATTTCGACCATTTAATTGAAAATTCAACTATTTGGTCACAAATTTACTTTTTTTGTGGAAAATTCGTCTCTTTTGTTTGAAAGCACAACTGTTTGGTTCTAAATGCAACTATTCGGTTGAAAATAAATTTTTTTTCGTTGAAAATTCAGCTATTTCGTTGCTAAATCATCTTTCTTGGTTAAAAGTTAACTTTTTTGTTGAAAATTTATCTTTTCGGGCTTAAAAATAAAAATGTTCGAAAACATTCGACTTTTTAGCTTGAAAGCTCAACTTTTTTTTTTAATTCATCTCTTTTGCATAGAGACTTCATCTTTTTTTATTTAAAATTCAACTCTGCAGTTAAAATTTAGCTTTCTTGGTCGAAAAATAAGTTTTTTGTTGGAAATACATCTTTCTTCTGGAAAAAGTGTCATCCTATTTGGTTAAAATTGCAACTGTTTGGTTAATAATTAATAATATGTTTTTACTGAGGATTTAACTTTTTTTTTTAACTTTTTTGTGAGACTTAATCTTTTTAATTAAAAATTTAAGTACGTTTCATTTTTTATTGAAAATTTATATTTTTTTTATTAGAAATATTAACTGATTGGTTGAAAGTTCATGTGTTTGGTTGAGAATTGATCTTTTTCGGTAAAAAATTAATCTACTTTGTTTAAAATTCATCTATTATGTTAAAAATTCGTCCTTTTGGTAGAAAATAGATCTTCTTGGTTGAAAATTAATATCTTTGCTTAAAATTAATCTATTTCAATAAAATATATCTTTTTTTGTTAGAAATTTAATCTTTTTTTGATTGAAAATTAATAATCTGCTTTGGTTAAGGATTCAACTTTTTTTGGAATATTCGTTTTTTTTTAAATATTAACTATTACAATTTTCGTCGTGAATTCATCATTTTTTTGGTGAAAATTTTACTACCTGGTTGAAAATTCAACTGTTTTATTGAAAATTCGTCTATTTTGTTTAAAAGTTGTCTTTTTTGGTAGAAAATTGATCTTCTTGGTCGAAAATTAATGTTTTTGATTAAAAATTAATCTGTTTGAATGAAAATATATCTCTTTTGGTAGAAACTTCATCTTTTTTGTTAAAAATGCAACTGGTTGGTTGACAATTGTTTTGGGTAAAGATTTATTATTTTAGTTGAAAGTTTATCTTTTTGTTTGAAAATGTAACTTTTCTTGAAAATGCTTATTTTTTTATTTTTTGAAAATTAATGGTTTTGACTGAAAATTTAACTATGCTATTTTTGGTTGAAAATTAATCTTTTTTGTTAAAAATTCGCCCTATTTTGTTGGGATTGGAACATCTTTTCTTAAAAGGTCAGGAATTTCAAGTGTTTTATATTGAATACAAGATGGTACCTGCATTCATTTGTGTTTAAAAGAATTTATTCCCCCATTATTATCCTGTTTTAAGATCATTTTTTTAGCTGATAAATTAACTGTGTAATGGAGTCGAAATTTTGGAGTAGATAAGTGTTCGTATTGATATTACAGGCCTTTTCTTGTGTAAGCAGTAGTGACTTTTAGTTACTTTTAAGCTTAAATTAGTCACTTGAATATCGTAAATTAAAAATAGCTACTCTTAATTTAAGTTCTCCAATTTCGATCATTATTTTCTCAACTTTGTCTGGTTATTTTTGGCCTAAAAGCATTTGCAAAAAAACTTATTTGTAATTCATTAAAAGCTATAATTACGCCAAATTTTTGGGTGCAAATTCTGAATGAAAAAGACTTTGTCAAATTTTGTAATTTGTGGAAAATTTACATCTGTTGAAATCGATGGCTAAAAAAACGTGCAAGCAGCCTTGGAACATCTATTTATCGGGCGCAACACGTGTATCCCTTCCCTTTCTGTCTTATATTATCACAGTGGCTTTCTCAAACGTGATGTTAAAAACCTCGCTTAACATTTAAACTGTAGGTTCTCAACCTCTTAATAATAATAATAATAATACATACAAAGAATAATAATTTCCAAATATAGAGCTAATTTTCAAACAGGTTTGAGAAAGATTTTTTTAATGTCTAGTCGACATTGGAAGGCCGTCCAAGTGTCTCGCCAAGTGGTTCTAATTTGCTTAAATAGCTACGATCTTCGATCGAAAGGTGTTTAAATATTTGATGATCATTTATGAGAATGTTATATCTCTGCAGCTTTAAGAAGTTGTCGACGTTTTCAGCAATTGATTAGGGACCGTGATTTTTGGAAATTCGCAAATGAAACAAATAACTCGCTGTAATTGTACAGCCTGGCCAGCAACAATTGTGAAAAAAAGCAGGGAATTTTATTGGTCAGGGAAAATTCAGAGATTTAGGAAAAAAATCTCGCAAAAGTCAGGGAATTTTTATAACTTCAAATAACTGTCAAGAAGAAGTTTTATTGATTTTTTAAAGTGCAGTTTTGCAGTAACCTTGATATAATATTCTTGTTGGTAATTCATTTTCCTTGTATTTGTAATTATATTTCTTTTTTATGCAGTTGCTTCTGCCTGAAGATTATCTTTTTAGTTATCAATTTTATTATTTGCTTGAAAATTCAACAGCTTCCTTAAAATATCATCCTTTTTCGTTAAAAATTCAACTGTCTTGTTGATAATTTGTCTTTTTAAGTTGATAGTTCATATTTTGGTGCTGAAACGTCAACTAAAATCTTTTTTGGATGAAAATGCAATTATTTGTTCGAAAATTTGTTTTTTAAATTAAAAAATTTACGTATTTTAGTAGACATTGCATCTTTCTTGGATAAAAATGCAACTGTTCGGTTGAAATTTCTATAATTTTGAGAAAAAGTCATTCCTTTAGGTTGAAAATTCAGCTATTTCGTAGAAAATTTACGTTTTGTTTAAAATGTATATTCTGGCGTTGAACAATCAACTAAAATCTTTTTTGGATGAAAATTCAATTATTTTCTTGAAAATTGATCTTTTTAAATTAAAAATTCATCTATTTTAGTAGAAATTGCATTTTCCTCGGATAAAAGTGCAACTGTTTGGTTGGAAATTCAACAATTTTGTTAAAAAGGCATCCTTTTTGGTTTAAATAAAATTAAACGGTTTGGTTGAAAATTCATCTATTAGAAAATTTACTTTTTGTTTCGAAGTCATATTTTAATGTTCAAAAATCAAACTGAAGTATTTTTTGGATGAAAATTCAACTATTTGTTGAAAATTTGTATTTTGAATCAAAATTTTTTTTTATTTTAGTACAAATTTCATCTTCATTTGATAAAAATGGAAGTATTTGGTTGAAAATTTAACAATTTTGTTCAAAAATCATCCTTTTTTGTTGAAAATTCGACTATTATGTTGAAAATTTTTATTTTTTGGTTGAAAATTTAAGAATCTTAGTAGAAAATTTACTTCTTGTTTAAATCTCATATTTTTATTTTTATTCTTCTTTGAATTTGTTTCCGCCTGAAGATTATCTTTTTATTTATAAATTTTATTATTTGCTTGAAAATTCAACAATTTTGTTAAAAAATCATCCTTTTTGGTTAAAACTTCAACTGTTTTGTTGATAATTCGTCTTTTTGGGTTAAAAATTCATGTTTTAATGTTGAAAAGTCAACTGCAATTTTTCTGGGTGAAAATTCAATTATTTTTTTCAAAAATTTGTCTTTTTAATTTAACAATGTATCTGTTTCAGTAGAAATTTCATCTTTCTTGAATAAAAATGCAACTGTTTGGTTAAAAATTAAGCTTCTTTGCTTGAGGATTCAACTATTTTGTTTGAAAATTTTGGTGAACCACTTTGTCAAGAAATCATTTTTTTGTTGAAGATCCATATTTTTAGTTGAAAATTCAACTGCATGTGTAAAAATTTAACTAGTTTGTTGAAAATTATTTTTTTTTTGCTGAAAATTCATATTTTCTGGTTTAAAATTCATTTTTGTACAGAAAATCCGTTTTTTAGCTTGAAGATTCAACAATTTAGATTTTAAAAAAATGTCTCACGAATGAAAAATCTTTATTAGTTGAAAATTCGTCTTTCTATCTTAAAACTCATTTTTTTGTTTTAAAATTCATATTTTTTAAATGAAATATTTATCTTTTTGGTTGAAATATCAACTATTAGCATTTTGTTGTTGTTGAGAATTCATCCTTTTAGGTGGAAAATTCAATTATTTTGTTCGAATTTTGTAGAAAAGTATTTTTTTAAATGAATAAATTTTCAAATTTTTGATTTGTATCTGGAATTTCTTTATCGTTTTAAAAAAATTCTATGTTCTAAATATTACAAGATTCAAATATTGCTATTTGAATGGTAATGGTCAGAGAAAATGAAAAATTGGTCAAGCAAAAATCAGGTAATTTTGAAAATAAAGTTTTCGGTCACCCTGCCCAATTCTACCAGTAATAACCAGAAAAATAGCAAAATGTAATCTATCCTCATGTCTCTTCTATATAGTGTTTGACAAAGTGAAACATAACTTCAAATTTAATTAGCAATGTATATTTTTATTTGTATGAGAATCAGACATCAAGCAGGAAATCTACCAAGTCCCATACAATTTCACATAAACCTACATTATATTATTGTTAAATGCACTCACTTTATTAAAATTTCATTGCCTAAAAAAGTAAATAAAATGATTTAAAATGAACAATAAAAATCTTATATTAACTATAGTACATATTAGGCAGAAATTAGTCCTCAAGCAATAATAATTGCTTAATTTATTGTTTTTGAAACTTATATACATCTTTTGTAAGTATTTTATATATATGTAGAAATATTTAAATGTAGAAATATTCAAACGTATAAATATTTATATGTATAAATACTTAAATGTAGGTATAAATACTAATATGTTTGTATCCATTTTTAAATGATTTAATTATTTTATTAAAGTGAAATATTAATTCTTAAGTGATCAACAATTGACTAAATACACGGAAAAAGATTTGTTTTCTCCAATCAAACATTTTGTTTGATTCAAAGTATCTTTGCTTAATAACAAAAATTGGTTCAAATGATCCAAAATTTATTCAAACAAATCATTTTCTGAGTGTAATACAACACTTTATTTTGCATTTCTCAAACATGCATATCAAGAACAATAATCGAGTAATTTGTAAGTTCTTTTGAATATGAATATTACATTTTTCTCTAGTTTTATCTACCTTCGCAATATGTTACTTTTCACGTTCATTCCATACGCCATAAATTTCCTGGTTTGCTTCTCGACTGCATATAAATTACTTGTTTATTTTTCCGAGTTGCTTTGATTTGTTTTCAACTTGAAAAAGGGGAGTGGGCATTTTATTTATTTGTTTCGTAATTTGTACGTGAAATCGATCTAGTTACACTTCAAAATAAACTAAAGAATCATCTTTTAATTTCATTTAACTTGTTTATTCGTTATAATTTGAATTTCATGTTATAAAAACTTGTATTTAATTCGGACCGAATCTATCGTCAAACTGATCAGACAGGCTGTGTCTCAATTTTCGAGATCTATGGAAAAATTTATTTTATTTCTTTTTACAATTTTGACTTCACTTTGTAATATATAGGGTCGATAGGGGTAAGTATTTCACACTTACAAAGTTATATTAGTATTAAAGGTATTTCAAATGTTGCCAAAATTATCTTTGGACTTTTTACTTCTAATCGTTAAATTCGATATTTTATCATTCATAAGAATATTTATGAAAATAAACAATTTGAATTCGGTATAAAGGTTCAGTGATTTGAAAAAAACTCACCTATTTTAAATTATATATGATTTTTAAATTTGATTAAAAAATTATTTGTCTGCTTTAAATGCATACATCAAAATGTTATCTACCAATTATTATTAAATTTGTATTGCAAAATGAGGTTTATTAACCTGTCCAACTAACCTTGAACTTTTAACAGAGTTTCGTATATCACAATGAAAAAGAAAAACAGGAATGTATCGTATACCCTCGGAACTAATGCAGACATATCAGTGATATTTACAATTTTGTCAGTCTTGTATTATGAAATAAAAAACATAATTTTTTAACTTACCAATTTTTTGAAAATGGTTGAGTTTGAATATATCAGGACTTATTTTTTAGGGGGGGGGGGGCCATATAAAAAATAAGCCAATAATCTTCAAATATAGTTATTTGTATAAAAAATGCTTTCTTTTTAACAAATTGTTTTAACGGTTTCAGCTATAGAAAAATTTACTTTCAGAATTGGAAACCGTTGTAAAGAATATTTTTTTTCACCGAAAGTAAGCCATCATTTATTATAATTCAAGCATTTTTCAAAAATTGGTGAGAAGTGATAGTGAGAAAAAATTCAATTGCAAAAAAAAATTGTTAACATAAATATTCTTTCTGAATCTTGAGTATTTTTTATTTAAAATAATGCTTTTTATTTCCAATGGCATCCTCAGTAATATTATTTTGATTCTTAAAATCATAGAGAAACTTTTTTTTCAGAGATCTGTTTTTTGGCTCGACAACTACCTTAAGTTCTGTACTTACTCGATGGAACAAAGAATTAAGTTTTTATTTTATTTTTTGTTATTTTTAGGAAAGTAAAAATTCTTAGTGGCATATTTTTAAATATTCGCTTTCCTTAAATATAATTAAAAACGGAATGTCATTAATCAGAGAAAGTTATTTGAAATAAGTTAAATTTTTGTATAATGTTTAAAAAGTATACTTCCTTAATTTTCACGGGAAAATGAGGCAATGCTGTTGACTGTGAGACCGGAAGTTTAATGATTCAAGGTCCCAAAGTTGTTTGAACAAGGTTTTCTATACACTATTTAAATGTTTTTTTACATACATTTTCAGATTTGTATGCAGTATTTAAAAAATATAACTTGAGGCGCATTATTTAAAAAACAGGGGCTACAAAATATCAAATTCAAAAGTCCGTAACTTTCTTTAACTTTTCCCTTAACAATGTTTAATTTTCCCTGATCGTTCTGAATTTTTCTTTCTTGTTAAAATTTCCACCAAAGAAATTAAAGTTTAACCAAAAGGATAATATCTCAACCAATAAGTTTAATTTTCTACCAAATAAGATGAATTTTCAATAAAATGCATTAATTTTCAACAATGTATTTAAATTTTTAACCAAAGAAATGAATTTTCAACCAAGAAGATTAATTTTCTACCAAAAAGATGAATTTTGATTAAAATATATGAATTCGCGACTAATAAAAATAAATTTCAAACCCAGAATGGAACAGTTATATTTACAGTTGAAAAAAAAATTAACTTTCAACCATAAAAAAACTAATTTTCAACAAAATAGCTAAATTTTTAACCAAATAAATGAATTTTTAACTATTATGATTAATCTGCAGTAAGAAAATGAATTTTGAACCAAATAGTTGCATTTTCGACCCAAAAGATGAATTTTCAACCATCGGGATTAATTTTCTACCAAAAAAGACAAATTTCCCCGAAAGAAAATAGATTTTCAACAAAATAGTTCAATTTTCTTCCTAAAGAAATGTTTTTTGAACCAAAAAGACGAATTATTCACCAAAAAGATTAATATTCCACCACAAAAGATTGATTTTTTACAATAAAAGATGAATTTTCAAGAAAATAGTTAGATTTTTAACTAAAGAAATTAATTTTCAATCATAATGATGAACCTTCAATAAAAAAATGAATTTTTAACAAAATAGTTGAATCCTCAACCAAATAAAGAATTTTCAGCAAAGAAGATAATATTTTACAAACAAAAAATACGAATTTTCAATTGAAAAAGATACATTTTCGATAAAAAAAATAGTTATATTTTCAGTTTAAAAAATTGTTAACCAAAAGAAAACGAATTTTCAACAAAGAGTTACATTTTTTCCAAAATTTGTTAACAAAATAGTTGAATCCTCAACCAAATAAAGAATTTTCAACAAAAAAGATCAATTTTCTACCAAAAAAGACGAATTTCCAACAAAATAGTTACATTTTTAACCAAAGAAATTAGTTTCCAATAAAATGCATGAGTTTTTAACTAAAAATGATAAAATTTTCACCAAAAGTGGAATAGTTAAGTTTTTAGTAAAAAAATTTATTTTTAGTGAAAAATATAATAGTTGATACTTCAACCAAAAACGATTTTAATTTGAAACCAAGAAAGGTTGCATTCAACCAAAGAAGACGAAGTTTTAACCAAGCAGTTGCATTTTTATCAAATAAAAATTACGTTTCTCCGACAACAGATGAATTTTTTAAACAAAAAGACGAATTTTCAACGAATACAATTTTTTTCCATTCAATAGAAGAACAAGGATTTATTCAAAATGTGGAATTTTCATGTAAAAAAACGAATTCTCTGCAAATACAGTTAAATTTTCAAACCGAAAATATGGATTTCCAACAATAAAGTTAATATTCGCTTATTCAAGTAATAAAGTACAATCTCTACATTTCGTACAATATGTTAATTATTTTAAATTTTGAAGTTCTTTTTACAACTTGCAATTTTTTAGGCAATTTGATATTTTTTGTTTTAAATATTAATAAATAAAATATTATTGAAATTGATAAAATCAGGTCAGTGATAAAAAAGTCAGGACATGTCCCTGATAAATCAGGACATCTGTTCACCCTAGTTTTTAATTTATTTTTAATTCTTTAAAATTGCATTGATGAACTATTTGGAGTTAGAAAAGTAAATAAAGTTATATTAACGTAAAAGTTTATGTCACAAAGTCTCAAAGAACAAGGTCACTGCGTCATAGAGTAGGTGAGTTGTGTACTGCATTTTATAACAGTCGTTGCATTTAAGACGTTCACACATAGAAATAATTTTGCTACGCTCGTTTGTCCATGTGATTTAATACTTTATGTTGTGTCTTGTTACGCTAGACTGCACGAAAAACCTGCTAAGCGAGCTGCTAAGTACTTTACGAAAGACTCATAACGCTTTAATAAATTTAAATTTATGGTTTGAATTTAAATGTAATAGCATTTGATAATTAGAAATTCTGTGCAGAAATATGTAAACCAGTTTGCAAATTAAAATTTGTTTAAAAGTTATATTGATTAGTCACAATTTCCATAACTTTTTATCACTGAAAATTTCCAATTCAAATAATTAATTAAATGGCTGCGTGTCGTCTTCCCGAAAAATTGGGCAAGTTGGCAAAGGGGAGGATTCCAATTTTTTCGGTCTTTTTTCAATTTTGAAATTTTTCAAATTTATTTTCTGTGCATTTATTGATCTAGAAAAAGCATTCGACAAGGTAAATAGAACTAAACTTTGGGAAATCCTTAAAGAGTATGGAGTAAATGGAGGGCTCCTACAAGCAATAAAAACAATTTATACAGGCAGTAAAGCGAGTGTAAGGGTAAATGGGAAACTGAGCGACTGGTTCGATATTATGCAAGGGGTGAAGCAAGGATGCGTTATGTCCTCGTGGCTATTTATCATATTCATGGATAAATGTCTAAGAACTGCCCTCTTCGACGAAGAAGGTGTAAATCTCGAAACCGTCAAGGTACGTGGGTTAGCTTTCGCAGATGACAAGATTCTTATGGCAGAATCAATCGAGGACTTGCAAAGAATGTTGAATAAACTAAATACAAGCATGGAGAACATGGGCCTCAAAATTAACGTGAATAAAACGAAAATCATGGTGTTTGAGGGAAAAAGCGAGAAAACAATGTGCAACATTGTCCTAAATGGTGAGGGATTAGAACAAGTTGACAAGTACGTATATCTGGGTAGCCTATTCACTAGCGACGGAAAAATAGATGGGGAGTTAGATAGGCGCATAAATAAGGGTAAGCAGGTTATCGGTAGAGCAGGGTCCATCCTCAGAAATAAAAACATATCAAAAAAAGCTAAAATCGCCATACATAACTCTATCTTCGTACCAACTGTACTATACGGTAGCGAGACATGGACCTGTCAAGAAAAGGACAGGAGCAAAATCAACGCGATCGGCATGAAACCTCTCCGCATAATATGCGGGAAAACACTGATGGACAAAGTCAGAAATGAGACAATCCTCAAAGAATGTGGTACACAAGAGACACTAGTTGACATATGGGAAAGAAATCAGCTAAGGTGGTTCGGACATCTTGAAAGAATGAAAGATGAACGACTGACGAAGCAAGTGTATAAAGGTAAAGTAAATGGTAGAATGCCCAGAGGTAGACCGCCGAAAGAATGGTCAGAATCTGTGAATGAGACATTAATCCGAAGAGACGTAAGAAGCCATAGGAACAGAAGAGCTTGCGTGAAGAAATGCATGGACGTGAAGGAAGCTAGAGTAGTATGCCAGGACAGAAATGTGTGGCGACAAATAGTTTGTAAACAGAGTGACAATAGTGTGAATGGCGCCTGAAACAGAGACTTTGGATACTAATGGGCCCAAGTGGGGAACCATACATAACAATTTTGTGAGGTTCCTCACTTGGGGTGATCGCTAGAGAGATTGATCAGCAACCTGGGTCGGAGCAGTGTTGCTGAATGAACGTGTCATCTAAATAAATGACACGAGAATTCCAGATCGATCTAAAACACCTATCCCTAACACCTATAAAACTCCTATATACCTTATGCCCATATACCAACCTACTCTATACCTATTCACCTGTTTACTATTCCCCAACCGAGCAAGTCACGCCTACCCCGAAAGGGAAATGGCTTAATGGTATAATAATAATAATAATAATATTCCTATTTAAACGTTTTCTACAGATTTTAATTTTTTCAAGTTTTCAATATTTTTGAAAAGTAAAATTAAAAATAGAGAAATCATGAAATTTATAAATCATTTATGCGTTGATTTTAACCGGTTAAAATTAATTTGAACGCTTTCTTATTTAACCTGATTCTATATTTGTAAAAAAGATGCTAAGGAATTACAAAGAACACTTAAACGATTTTAATATTTCCAAACCCTTGAATATTAAGATTTATCTTGATACCTGTGATAAATAATTTTGCACAAGCCTTTCCTGTACATGGATATCTGTTCTGCATACCAACGAGGTTGATGGGTTTATCAAGAGCTAGAACAAATATCGCCTTATCTGATAAACGCTATCGTCCAAGATTTTCTCCTTTTCTTGGAAAACTTAGATACTCGTTTCGAAGACTTGAAGCCTACTTAAAAGCTTGTACTTGCATTTTACTTTGTTTCATTTTCCTAATTTAATTAGCTATACAAAACTTCCATATTGATAAAACACTATTTCTATTTTTAATTTGGTCATTTTACATAAAAATTTTGAAGTTCATCTTCTTGCGCAGCCATTTTATTGTTCCTCCTAGTATTATTATTTTTAATTTTTTATATTTTTGAAAGTTAATAAAGAAATTATCTGAATTATTAAATAATATATTAACTCAACTTTTAAAGGTTTGATTTTTCAAAACATGTTTCAATTATTTGGTTCATTGGCATGAACTAAATTTGTATCGACCAGAGGAATGATCGATGATCATACCGGAAAATTCGCGTATAGTTCCGTCTATTTGATTGTCTTCCCCAAGAATGAAATGCCGTCAGACATCACGGGTCATGGATCTTGAACAATAATTGTTGATAAATCTGAGGGATCCCGAGTAAAGTTTAGTCATCTTGCATCAGCATCAAATCGCCCTGGAAATTAACCAGACAACTCAATACATTTTTATTTTCAAACTAAACAAGAATTATAGAAATAAATGCCATAAACGACAAATTCTCGAGTTTGACAAACAATATTAAAGCAAGTAAAATTGTACTGATTTATTTGTAAAAAATGCTATCAGTAGGTTTTATATAAAAAATTTGAATCTTGCGATTTAAATTTACTACCATAATTTCAGCAAGATGTCTGCACGCCGAGGGGCAAACAGTAATACCAGTTGCATGAGGCGATACTTCATTTTGTTCTAAACTTGAAAAAAATGTTTTTCTTTTTATAATAAGTGTATTTGCATATTATTATATATTTTTTCAAGGCTACATATTCGATTAAATAATAAAATCATGAAAAAATATCAAATTTATTGTGTAATGGAATAGCTTTAAAAAAATAAATAATAGATTAACAAAATAGATGAACTTTTATCCAAAAATTTGAATTTTCAACCCAAAAGATAAATTTTCAAGCAAGAAGAAAAATTTTCTACCAAAAAAGTTGGATTTTCAACAAAATAGTTACATGTTTAATTAAGAAAGCAGTTACATTTCCATCCGAAGAGATGAATTTTGAACTAAAATTATCAATCTTCAATAAAAAAAATGAATCTGTAACAAATTAGTTCTTCTTTTAGCTGAGTAGTTAAATTTTCAAATAAAAAATATAAATTCTCAATAAAAATGTAGTACTTCGTATATGAACAGAAAAAATCTATTCTAATTAAAAAAACAGATGAATTTAACAGAAAAGATGAATTTTCAACAAAATAATTGAATTTTCAACCAAAAAAGATTGATCATTAAAAATAGCTGATTCATAACTAGAATTCAGTCACTTATTGATATAAGTAAAATTTTTAACTGATTCAAATTTAGAGATAACCAAGCAGATGCATTTTTAATAAAAAGAGTTCAAATTTCTCCCAAAAGGGATGAATTTTTAAACCAACCAGACGAATATGAAACAAGAGAGTTGAATTTGCAACAAAATTCTTAAATTTTCAAGCCAAAAAGAATTTTATACGAAATAGTCGAATTTTTACACGAAAATATGAATGTTTCATAAAAATATTAATTTTAAATCAAATAGTTGAATCTTGAACCAAATAGATGAATTTTCTACCAAGAAAATTTTTCAAAATTTGTATGATAAATCTTCAACTTATATACCTAGTTAAGTTTTCAGTTAATAAAGTCAATTTACAAAAAAGGGAACACTTTTCAACAAAATCGTTACATTTTCAACCAAAGAAATGAAAGAAAGAGATTAAATTTTCAAATAATAATGAATCTTCCACCAAAAAAAAAAATGATTTAAAAAAAAGTGTTTTAATTTTAAAATAAAAAAGATAAATTATCAACAAAAAAATATAATAATTGATATTTTAACTAATTTGAAAAAAAATGTAATCAAAATCAGTTGAATTCATCCAAAAAGATCAATTTTCAACAAAATTGTTGAATCCCCAAGCAAAATAGATTAATTTTTAACCAAACAGTTGCATTTTCAACCAAAATAAATTGAAGTTTCTACCAAGATGAATAAATTTGTATACAAAAAAGATTCGCTGTTCAAGAAAGTAAACAAAATTCCACCAAATTGTTGAATGTTCAATTGGAGAAGACGTATTTTTAGAAAGCACTTAAATTTTTAACCAAATAGTTGCGTTTTCTAAATAGTTGAATTTTCTACCAAAGTAGTTGAATTTTCAACCAAAAAAAAAGGACTTAAAAGCCAAAACAGGGGAGTTTTTAACAAAAAGGATGACGTTTAACAAAATGCATGTATTTTTGACAAAATAGCACAATTTTAACAAAAAATTAAATTTTCAACTAATAAAAAGATGAATGCTCAGCCTAAAATATAATAATAAAATTTTCAACCAAAAAGAATGAAGTTCCAATGAAAAATAGTTGAATTTCCTTGTTAAGTTCTATTAATTTGTTTCGCATTCAAGTTGAAAACAAGTAGAAAATGAAAAGAGGAGAAAATGGAAAAGATTGTGAAGCTTGCGATAAATGGATAGGGATTTTGTTTATTTTTTAATACTTTGAAATTACTAGCTTAGAAAACATATATAATATTACTACAAAAGAAATAAGTTCCAA
>CAKNXH010002207.1:0-12384 GCA_932178445.1 Andricus quercusramuli | reverse complement strand
TATATATATATATATATATATATATATGCAAAGGTGTTAAACATACATATATATCTATTCTGCACATACCTAGTATAAAAATAATGATTATATATGCATTTAAATGCATACTTAAGGTACAGCTCATTACGTTTCACTGATGAAATAGCTGAAATACGTAATTTGACGATATCTTGAAAACAGGATCAGCTAGGATTTCAATTCGAACGGATTTTTGATGTATATTCGTGCCCGAATATCATCCCGCAAACCGATTTTATTGCCATTTTTGTGATACCTATTCATCCTTCCTGACCACCGTGTCTAATGTTTATTTATTATTTATTCGTAACTAAGACGGCAAAGAAAAGTAAAAAATTTCAGAAAAACACGCAATTTTCTTGCACTTATCTAAGGGAATATAGAGATGAAGATAGTTATAAACAATAATAATTTGTTCGGACAATTATTTTTGCTGAAAGTAATTAATTATTAAGTCACTACAAGTGAAAAATAGACAAATAGTCAAAGATTTAAGAAAAAAACGCAGCTTTCTACACTGAAGCAAATATGATATTATAAATAATATATAAATGTAATATAATATAAAAACAATATTATAAACCATATATGAAAAGGTAGGTTTAAACAATAATAAATCTTTTAAACAATTATTTTTGTTTATATTAATTGACTATTGCCTTACTGTAATTGAAAATGGGACAGAAAGGGGGAAACAAATTTTTAAACCAGAACTTTCTATCTCTATTCTAAGAGAAAATTGCTAAAAACAATAATAAATTGTTTAAAAAATTTATGGAAACATCTAATCATCAGTATAATGTAGCATTTTATGTATTAGAAACAATTTGCATAAAAAAAACTGCAAACAAATTATAATGAGCGTTTTTTTTGGAACCCTATAAAACAGACTTATGGGGGTGATATTAAAAAAGTAATATCGTTTTCGCATTTCATGGCTAATTGTAAAGAGAAATGTTGAGTTTCAATTAGATTCACCTAATATTGACAATTTTGAGTAAATTGAACAAAAACGTATTTTTTTCTTATGGGAAATACCTGTTAAACTTCACGGCGCTTGCGCCACCTCTAAATATCATTTTAAAAAAATGGATTTATTTTTGTGTGAGTTCAAACAAAATTTCCGGGTGAAATGCATAAAAATTCGAAAAAATTTCTAATGCATTTCTGGACCACCCTAAGATACCTACAATGAAACTGTTGAATTTATTTTATCAATGGAAAAATGATATCAGTTCTTCAAAAATGCTTCTCTGAAAATTTTATTTTGAAAAAGAATCAAGATTTAAGTCTCAGGTGTAAAAAATGTTGTTACAAAATTTTTCGTCTCTGATTACTGACTAAATTCGATGACCTTTCTCAATCATCATTATGATAACCCTGACGCTCGGATGGCAATATTTTTCGCTTTAGATTTTCTTTCCCTTCTTTGCTGTCACGGTCATTGGCAGCCACGCGCGGAAGTTCCCATATGCTGCTACAAATCATAATAATTATCATTGTTAATCAATGAGAACCGACATTCTGAGACGCAATTGGCTAGGGTTCTATATGTCTCTCAATCAATTTGAAATTATAATTTCCAACGACTCGATTATTGTAATTAAAAAACGACAGCAACTGTTATAAAACCTTAAAAAGTATTTTGTTTTATAACTCAGTTTTTCAAAACTTATTTTTCCATTACTTTTTTCTTTATATACTTCCATGGAAAACTTTGTAATTCTGAAGTGTCAATTATTTTTGTGCAAAATATCTTATCTCAGATTTTTTTAATCGTACGGAAATTTTCAATCTAATTTTGCGAAAGATTTGCGAAGCTTCTTCGAAATCAATAATAAAAAAATCTTACTAGGGGAAATATGAAGATTTGAGTGTCGCGACGAGATAAGACAAAAGATGGCAAATAAAAAAATCTTGTCACGCGAGAAACATGTGCTTGTAAAAAATATCCAGGGGCGAATCAGTTTTCGAAAAATAATGTATTTCGAAATAATGAACCGAAAAAAAATTAAAACCAAAATAGAAACTAGATTCTTAAATAGGTTAAAAATAAATGAAATAAAATACTTTTATTCTGTATTTTTAATCTCCCCACATAATATTCTATCTGGAATATTTTTATTTATTAGATAACTCAAAATAAAGTAGCTTAATTCTATATTTTGCGAGGGGTTCTGTTTAAATTCACCCTGATAATACCTCTTCAAAATTAAAAACAACAGGAAATACAATTTTTAAAATATTTTTTTGTAATCTGATTTCTCATTGTCCTCTTTTTTCCTTATTCTTCTCACTTCATTATCTTCTCCGACAGCCGCCCCTGTGGTGCCCCACCAAGTGCTTTTCCACCGTCTTCGTTCAAACTCGGCTAGGCGACTCTCTAACAGAACACCTTAGTTTCCCCGCGACTTTCAATTCGAAGTCTTCTTTCGCCTTAGAAAATCCATGAGAATAATTTCCACTTTGAATAATTAACTTTTTACTTCATTCACTTCCGGTTTTACCCCGCCGTTCAAAGTTCATTTGACCACGCATGGCCAAAGCCAGTCTGACGACCTCAGTGGAAAGAAACTAGTAAAGTGTTGTAGTTCATTCATAAGGAAAATAATATATATTCATTTTTGTGTTAAAAAATTATTTACGGGTTTCTAACATTTTCTAAAATTTCGCAAGCGCGCTACAAAATGCGTCGTCGTAAGGTTGGCATTGGAACACCGGCGAAGCCTCACGGGTGGGTTTATTCGACGCTGGAGGGTAGTTTGAAACTGCGGGGTAGATAAGACCATTTTTTAGAACCCCAGTTTTGTTTTGAGAAGGCGAGGTTTTCTTTTTATTGCGGTGAGTATTTCGTATTTTTTTTTTGAATCCATTTGAATTTTATACAACTGAATGCAGAAAATAGAATAAAAATTAAGGATCCAAAAATTAAATATAAATAAAATAATTATTTTTAAACAGAAATAAAAAGTGATATCAGAAAAATATTCAAGAGATTGAAAATTCTACGAGCTTAAAAATATTTTGTATTGCAAAGATTACAAAATTTTACATGACGTCGCACGAACTACAATGACCTTTTATCAAATGAATGAAGTAATCGTGAAATTCGATTGACATAAGCATTGTCGTATATCGAAAAATGAATAGTTTTGTCAGACATCAGAATATTAAAAAACTTTGAAACGTATAAATCCTTTTTCACCATTATCCATTTCTTACGGTTACATAAATCACAAATCCCTGCTAATGTATTTTACAACCGATTTCCAATGAGAAACCTTGACCGTTCATTAATCGACTTCCTTTTTTTTTCAGTTATTCTGAAACAAAATACTTTGGTCTGCCAATTTGCTTCCCCGCTTGATGTCGATACCCACAATAAGCCAGAGGTAAGTTCATATAAAATGAAAAACGTCGATAAAATATTCTTGTAATTTTATTTGATGATTGAACATCTTTTCTTTGAGAAGAAAAGTATTAAAACCTATTTAAGTTTCTATTTTAGTATATCGCATTAGATAAGTATTTTTTTGTATCTCAGTATTTTTTCCTGGACAAAGTAGAACTATTTATGAGCTTAGATAGGGTAAAAATTTGATTTTAATAAAAAAAGCAACTATGTTTCCTTGATAAGAGTCGAGAACGTAAAAATCATCTGATTAGATAAACCAGAATTGAGAGCTTGGTTCCTTGAGCCTCTTTTAACGACCAATCAGCTTGATACGAGTTTTACTTTAATAACCGAGCAAGTCACGCCTACCCCGAAAGGGAAATGGCTTAATGGTATAATAATAATCTTTTTTTCTTATCAGGCTGTAGTTTTAGAGGGCAAATACTGGAAGAGGAAACTTGCAGCGGTAACAGCAGAGTACAAGAAATGGCGAATGTTCTACCGAAACAAGGTCCTTGGTTGGACAAGCAAGGATGGTACCGATATGGTATGATTCAAACAAGTTAAATTCAATTAAATTTAATGTACTTTAAATGGATTATGTTGTGAAACAGCATTTTTTTCTGATTTTATAATTGATTATCTTCAGGCCTCACAGACAGGTCCCTACACCCCCTATTGTACCCTATATTCAGTTAAGGTCCCTAAAGTACCCCATTTTTAAGATGTGGTCCCTATGGTACCTTATTTGCAGCCCATAGTGGAACTTTAAACAAATTTATGAAAAGATAAAAGCTTCTAAGAGTCAGGAATTTTGAAAAAAGTAGCAAATCAGAGAATTTTTGTAAGAAGTAACTGCAAAATATAATCAGGACTGCCACACTGTCACTTCTTTTCTCAAATCACGTTTTAGTAAGTTTTTCGAATAAAAAACACGTTAGTTACTTTTCTTTCAATAAATTAATTCATGGGTTAATCACTACTCAATTCAGGTTTATACCTATTACTGAATTGTCTTGAAT
The DNA here is from genome assembly GCA_932178445.1 of Andricus quercusramuli. NCBI lineage: Eukaryota > Metazoa > Arthropoda > Insecta > Hymenoptera > Cynipidae > Andricus > Andricus quercusramuli. The sequence goes on along the minus strand of CAKNXH010002207.1, from coordinate 7,947 downwards.
TCTTTTGAAATATTTCAGGATATTTTTAAAGATTCCGAGTCATTTGTAATAGATTGCAATAATTTAAAGGGATTTTAAAGATTTTAGAGTATTTTAAAAACGTCTAAGGCATTTTCAAGATTTTTAAATTTGAAATATTTGAGGGAATTTTAAAAGATTCCAAGGAATTATTAATTAATTTCATTAATTTGAAGGAATTTCAAAGCGTTTGAAATAATTTAGGATAATGCAGTTTCCAGAATTTCGGAAGATATGAAACGATTTTACAGGACCTATAAGGTTGAAAGATATTTCAAAAGATTTTACGGGATTTTATAAGGCTTCTGAAAATTTTAAAGCTCTCAATGTATTTTAATACATTTTCCAGGATTTCACGAAATATCATCAATTCATAGAATTTCACGGGAATTTTTCCTATTTTACTGGATTTCAAAAAATGTATTCACGAGAAGTGAGGTATTTTGTAGGGTTTTGAAAATTTGAAATTAGTTTTTGGAATTCACCTTGAATTGTTATTAATTTATCCTAAATTCTTTAAAAAAGTTGTATTCTAATGCATTTTTTAATTAACTTGAATTCTTATAAATTCACTCAATTTTACTTAATTCAATGCATTTTTTTAAATTAAATTTTTTTATTCAATTGGTCCTGAAGATCAATTGATAAAATGTTCAAAGGATTTGACATATTTCAAAGTATTTGTTCAAATTCCTTCGGCATTTTCAAGAGCTTTAAAAAATTTGAAGGAATTTCAAAAGATTTTGAAGGAATTGAAATATTTTAAAAGATTACAAATACATTTTTTTTATTGATTTCAGTAATTTAATGGGATTTCAAAGGATTTGGAATATTTGAGGGTATTGTAAAAGATTCGCAAGCATTTTCAAGGGCTTTAAAAAGTTTCAAGGTATTTCAAAAGATATCAAAGGATTTGAAATATTTTAAGAAATTTGAAAAGATTCCCAGAATTTTTTTATTGATTTCAATAGTTTGAAGGGATTTCAAAGATTTTGAAATAGTCTAGGGTATTTTGAAAGATTCCAATGCATTTTCAAGAGATTTGAATAATTTCAAGGGATTTCCAAGGTTCTTAAAATTTATCTTTTTTTTTTAATTTTAAGGGATTTTAATGTTCTAATGGATTTCAAATAATTTTTCACAAGAAGTGAGGGATTTCGTAGGGTTTCAAATATTTGAAGAGATTTTCAAATATTTGTTGCAATTCATTTGGAATTCTCTCTGCATTCTTATTCATTTATCCTGATTTCTTTTAAATTCTTTTTAATTCTTCTAAATTCACTCAATTCTACTCAGTTTCATTTTTTCATATTTTTGAATTGTTTTCAATTCACTTAATTGCTTTTTTAATTCAGCTTGATTTTTTATGAATATCATCTAATTCTTCACATTCCCCTTAAATGTCTTTAATTTCACTCAAATTTTATTATAATCAATGGAATTTCTTGGATTAAAATTGTGTTCTAATTCATTTGAAATCTTTTGAATCTAACTTGAATCGTTTTGTAGTCATTAGTTACTTCTTTGGTTAAAAATAAGTAGGGCTTCAAAGATTTGAAGAGATTTGAAATTTTTCATGGAATTTTCCCTGAATTCTTTTAAATTCTGTAGATTCTTTTATTCTTTAAATTTTCCTTGAATTTTCATTTGAATTTTTTTTTAGTTGATCTTGAGTTTTCATGAATTTCATCGAACTTTTCTAGTTTGCCTTAAATTCCTTTAATTTGATTCCAATTTTACGGAAATCAATGCAATTTTTCCGATTTAAAAATTTGTTCTGCAATTCATTTGAATTCCTTTGAATTTAACTTGAATTGTTTTGAAGTCTTAAGAATTTCTACTGAATTTGTTACCCTTTGAGCGCGAAAAAAGTACCCTTTGGTCCCTATATTTAATTCCATAGAGACTGTGAGGTCTGATATTTGTATTTTATATTATTATTGCAATAACTATTGTAATTTTTCTGGTTTGTTTAATAGTTGGAATCAATGGACATGTTGGAATGGAGCAACGGTATGGGAACTTCAGGGGGCTTCGGGTCTGGTGCCGGGATTTCTTATGGAGGAATCGGCGGGATGCCAGGTGGAGACAGTGTGCACAGCATGATGGTCGATGAAGATTACATGGAACTCATGACTGACACGCTTTTTTCCACGATTAGTTCCAATCAGCCGATATATTTCCCCGACCCCCGAGAAATTGGTCAGTCACCATTTCCCTTCTGTTTTTCTCTTTCAGCAACCCCTTCCAATCTGTACTCAAAAATCTCTTTTTGCCCAACTTGAGAAATGAATTTCTCCTCTTTATTTGTATCTTGAACGGATCTCGTTCAATCTTTCAGCTCGAGGAGCCAGTCTGGCTGACTTCATTCAGCCCAGTCTTGGACCACTTCAGCCAAATCTTGACGATTTTATGGATACTCTTGAACCCCTACAAGGTGAGCTACCATCTCTTTGATATTGAATCTAGTTTTCAAGTTGAACTCAATTGGAAATTGTCAATTGTTTCAATTACAGAGTTTCTAAATTCAAAATTGGCTCCTGTGCCTGAAGAGGATTATAGTGGGGCTTTGAGTAACAATTATCCAGAACTTGATTTGATGACGCCGATGAGCCAAGCGAACAATATCAACCAGCAGGCAGTTGTCAATCAACAATCCCAACAATCCCTCACGCAGGCAGAACAAAACGCGAGTTTGCAGAATCTCCAGTATACTGCCAAAATTTATACCCAGTCGCAGCCGGATTCGTCCAATGTGTTCAGAAGCAGCATGTAATTCAAATTGAATGTAGATACTGAATTTCAGAAGCATCAACATATAGAAGCTTTTGTGTGGCCGCTGGACCAGTAAACCGAAAAATTACCGGGAATTTGTTGAGTTCGGGAAATGATAGTGAACTTATTTTTTGACCGGAAATTTTACAAATTTTCAGAAAGAAAATTCATCCAATCACTTGAAGTATCACAAATTTCGTATCACATGATATAATGCAAGTTAAAATAAGTTTGATTTCAACTGCTTTTTTGTTTAGTTTATTCGTTAACTTGAAAGTAGACTTGCAATTAAACAATTAAAAATTAAAAACGCTTGAAATTGAAATTTTTGGATAAAAAACGTTTTGAGTTGATCAACTGTAAATATAAATAAATAAATACCAAAAAATGTTTTTTAACAAAGTAGTTCAATTTTAAACCAAGTAGAGTTTTCCACCAAAAACGATGATTTCTAAATGAAAAATGTAATACTTGATATTTCAACTAAAAAAGATTTTAATTTCAAACCAAAAACAGTTGAATTCTACCAAAAAGGACGAATTTTAAACAAAATAGTTGAATCTTCAACCAAAAAAGATTAAGTCTTAAACAAACAGTTGTATTTTTTTCCAACAAAAAATTTAATCTCTACAAAAACGAATGAATTTTCAAACCAAAAAGATTGATTTTCAATCTAATACATACATTTACAACTAAAAAGATCAATTTTCAACCGTAAATGGCTTACTTAAATTTTCAGTTAAAAAAATTAATTCTGAAACAATACAAAAAGAAGAATTTTCAACAAAATAGGTAAATTTTTTAACAAAGAGATCAATTTTCAAGCAAGAGAATTAATTTTCAACAAAGTAGTTGAATTTTCAAATAAAAAAGATTAATTCTGAATGCAAAATATAATAGTTGATATTTCAACGAAAATTTTTTTAAATTTTAAATTAAAAAAAAACAGTTTAACTCTACCAAACATACAAAACAATTTAAAATTCTACCAAAACAGATGAATTTTCATACCAAAAAGATGAATCTTCAACCAAATACATGAATTTTCAACTAAAAAATATCAATTTTCAACAAAAAGTGGATCAGTAAAGTTTTTAATTCAACAAATTCATTCTACACCATAAAGAAGACGAATTTTCTACATAGTAGGTAAATTTTCAAACAAAAGATCAATAATTTTCAACCAAAAGAATGAATTTTTAACAAAGAAAGTTCAACTTTCAACAAAGTAAATAATCTGATGTTGATGTAGTTTCAACAAGGTAGTTGAGTTTTCAACCAAAAAAGATTAATTCTCTATCACAAATGTAATAGTTGATATTTAAAACTAAATTTTTTTTTAAATTTTAAATAAAAAATAGTTACATTCTACCAGAAAAGAATTTTCAACGAAATAGTTGAATCCTAATCCAAAAAAGATTAATTTTTAATCAAACAGTTCCATTTTCAAACAAATAAAAAAATTTATTTCTACCAAAACAGATGAATTTTCAAACCAAAAATGGAATAGTTACATTTTTAGTTAAAAAACTTTATTTTCAAATTTAAAAAAAAAACGAAGTTTCAACACAATAGTTAAATTTTAAATCAAAGAGATGAATTTTCAACTAAACCTACCAAAAAGGGTGCATTGTTAGGAAACATCCTGAAACATAAAATTCCCTAATAAGAAAATATTACAAATAATAACCTTGAAATTACAAATTGCAGTCAATTTAAAATTCAGGAATAACATTATAAAATATCCAAAACTGTAAAATTGCCGACCATAGGGAAATTCATGAATTATTCAATTCCCGAATTTAAACAATTAAGAAATGGTTAAATAATTAAATAATAAAGAAAATACTTTTATTCAATGAACATATTTCTTATTTCATGTATTGTCAAAACAATTTTTTAATGGTTTAGATTCGGAAACTTTATAATTCGTGAATTGTCCTGTATCGGTAATTATATAGTCGTTCCGCTAAATTTAGACTTTAACGCTACAATTTTAATTGTTTCATTGAAGAAAATTTCAATTTGTAAGTAAAAGTGTTGAATTTTGATCTATAAATAAGAATCGAACAATTATGAATTTGAAACGATTTAAAATATAAATAGTTTAACTTCTAATTTTAAAAATTTGCAGTTGAAAAAATGTAATCCTTCAATTTTCAATGTTTCCAACTTAAAATTGCTTAAAATAATATAGTTTTGAATCAGTAAAAATTTATTAATTAATTTTTTAATTTGAAGCATTGAAAATGATAGCGTGGATTTGTACTTTTAAACCAGAAACCTTTGAACTGTTCAATTCATAGAAGTCAAAAATTTAAATATTTGCAGTTTAGCGGCATTTAATTAAAAACAATGTTAAGCTTCAATCATAAAAGTTTAAAATTCAATTGTTCCATTTTGAGTGATTTAATTTGCAGTTCAGTTTTGATTAATTCAAATGAAAAAAAAACAGCTCTAAGAGTTCGAATTTTTTAATTTCAATTCCCGTGAATGTTTTTCCTTGATTAAAACAGCGATCCTGAAGCTTCTGCAATTCAAAACAGGGTGTCCAGCGACCTTGAAAACCTAGAATTTTCGTTGAATTTGTTTTGAACTTTAAAAACCTGGAAATCTCTTTTAGTCTATTATGAAAGAAACATCTCGTTTAGAAGAAACATTGCTACTGAAAAGTTTCTTATTCATCAAGATATAATTGATCTTTCACTCATTACAGAATAAATAAAGAGATTTCTAGGCATTTTTAGTAGACTTTACCAATTATTTTATAGATTGCAATAAACAGACTTTAATATTGTGAATAATTCTATAAGTTTTTAGTTTCGTCTTCGCTAATATAGAATGTTAAAGTATACATTTTTTGTGATCTCCAACTTAAAAGTTAGAAAAATTATTAGTTGAAAATTTTGATTTTAATTCAGTTTCAGAATGAGAATAAGTCATGGCCATATAACGGATTTTTCACTCGGTTTTTGAGTGTGCAGTACACAAGATTTCAAAGATTTTAAAACATGCCAAAGATTTCAAACGATTTTGAAAAGTCTCTAAACATTTGAGAAGATTTGAAAAGATTTCACTAAGATTTCAAATAATTCGATGATTTCAGCGAATAAAGAAAATTTCACAAACAAAGATTTAAGAAAAATTTCACAAATATTCCAAGAGATTTTACGAAGATTTGACAAAAATTTCCCAAAGATTTCGAACATTTCATAGATTGCACATTTCCAAAGATTTTAAAACTTTCAAAAGATTTCAAAGATTTTTGAAGATTTGTTAAAGGTTTCAGTAACCAGATTTTTAAGACTTCAAAAAATATTACACAGATTAAAATTATTTTAATGACTTCAAATGAATACAAAAGATTTCAGAAAGATTTCACAAGTATTTAAAAGATTTCATAAAAATTTCATAAAGATTTTAAAAAAATACAATAATTCCAAAGGTTTCGAAAACGGTACAAATACATCAGATTTCAAATATTTCAAAACATTTCAAAGATTTGACACGATTTCAAACGAATACGAAAGATTTCACAAATATTTCAAAGATGTTAAACTTTTTTAAAAGGTTTCAACAAATTTGAGAAGATTTCAAAAGATGTCAATTATTTCAAATCAACACAAAAGATTTCACAAACAAAGATTAAAGAAAGCTTTTTAAATATTTCAAATTTTTCATAAAAATTTCAAAAGATTTTACAAAGATTTCAAGGATTACAAATATTTTACCAAAATTTAAAAAAATTCCAAGCGATTTCACATAAATTTCAATATTTCACAAAGATTTGATTTGATTTAGTTTATTAACGGTAATTCACCTTGGTACAAAGATTTGCTTAAAGCATACAAATAGTAGATTTTAAGTATTTTAAGATTTTAAGTACTTCAAGAGATTTCAACGAATTCACAAAAATTTAAAAGATTTTTAGGATTTCAAAGACGATTTATGTTCGCAAAAAATTAAGAATTTGTTTCTTTATGGTTCTGCTTTCTTTAAACATTATTGGCCGATAAAAAATGAAATGGCTCTTTCGTTATTTGATGTAAAAAAAGGAGACCTGGAAAAATCAGACTTCTTGGCCTGAAAAAGACCTTAAATTTCGTTCCTAAGAATCGCTGGACACTAGGCAAAAGCAAAATGCTAATTGAAACTTTTTTTTTGCAGGAACCTGAGCGACAGTTTCAGTTCAGTGCAACAGAGTTATGAATCGCAAGTCAACAACCAGCTCGAAAGAGAGAAGAACCATCAAGGAAGGACAATTTCGAGGCCTAATCGGATTATTCAGCAGCAGAACGCCTATCAGCAGTCAAATTTGTCCTATCAGCCCTCGAATCAGCAAACCTACGCCATGGATGTTCAGTCCATGCAGCTGAACTCTGGATCAAACCAGATTCAACTGTCTTCTCTAGCTAATAATTCCCTAAACTCGAGTCCACTACCCTCGATAACCCACGTAAATTTGGTAGGATCTCAGGCTTACCCTCAGAGCAACTCGTCTCAGGTCCAGCCGAGAGTCATCAAATCGGAACCAGCTTCTCAGTCGATGATCAAACCCTACAAAGTCGTGCAGCAAGTGCAACAGGGCTACAAATTTCCTGCACCTTCGCAGGGATTCAATACCCAGCAGTGCAAGTTCAGCACGAGTAACTTTAAGGTAGTGTTGATTTTTTGTGTTTAAAGTAGGAGTGTTCGATTCCGATTCGATTCTTGAAAAAATCGATTCTTTACTATTCAATTTTTTGGTGAATCGATTCTTTGACCTATGAAATCGAAAAACACATTTTTTTTAAACCGTGACACCAAATTAAATTATATTTAGTTTACAGTTTACACAGTCTAAATCCTAAAGGAGGTTTCACATTCGTATCTTACTCAGATTTATGTTTTAATTGTCTGTATACGACAAATTTAATAATTTTTTACGATTTTTCAATCGATTCTTGTGTTACTGTTTTTGAGTGAATCAATTTTCATATTTCGATTCAGAATTGTTCCAAAAATCGATTTTTCTAGGAGAAACGAACATCTCTAGTTTTTAAAGTTCATTTTTCACGAGAGAGATTGGTTGGATTGTAGGCAGTGGTGTAGTCCTAGAATAAAAAGTGGCCTGACGGTACTTTTCATAAATTACGTTATTAGTTGGAGGAGGGG
>CAKNXH010002206.1:43199-89356 GCA_932178445.1 Andricus quercusramuli | reverse complement strand
ATGGCAGTTCCAAAATGCTCAGGAAGAATAAAAAAGGCAGAGCAATGGCAGAAATGGTGATGGGAGGAAGGAACGAATGTATAACAGGAAAGGGGATAAGAAAGATATGAAAGAACGAAAATAAGGATCAATAGTTGAAGAGCTAAAAATGAGGAAAGAGAGGTGGAAAATGATGGGGATGTATATGAATGGTAAAACGCAGGAGAAATCAGAGAAAATTAATGAACTGATGGAAGAAAACAGAGAAGAGATTAGGCTCATAACAGAAGGAGATTTTAATGCGAAAACAGGAGATGGAGGAGGAGGGTAAAAGAGAGATAGAAGATACAGGGATAGAGGAGGAGAGCAAGGAAGAAATGTCAAAGGCAAGACACTGAATAAGGACGGAAAAAAATGGTTGAAGAGCTTTCAGGAGATGAGATGGTTTATTCTAAATGGAGGAAAAAAGGGGAAAGAAGGGAAAAGTAATTGATTATTCAATAGTGGAAGACAAGGTGAGAGAGAAGGTCAAGAAACTAGACGTAGGGGATTGCACATTCAGATTCGGATCACTTTTTCATGATGGTGACACTTAGAGAGGTAGAAAAGTAATGAAGATATGGATAATAAGTGTGATGAAAAAAAGTAAAATAAAAGGTTTCAAGAAGAGGCGGAAAAGCCTAGGGCGATAGAAATGGTTTGGAAGGTAGTAAATAGGGAGAGCAAAAAAATCAAGAGAGTAAATCAAGATATTGAGGTGGTAGAATGGAAAAAAATATTTCATGGATTTGCTAACAGGGGTAGAGAGGAATGTCAGGAAAGGAGAAAAATATGGTACGAAAAGAGGTGAGGTGAAGGAATGGGCATGCATAATGTACGATAGAGTAATGAAAAGAGAGGGTTGGTCAGAGTAATGGAAAGAAAGAGTAGTCGTACTCCTAGTGAAATAAGGCAAAGAATAGGAAGTTATAGATTACAGGAGAGTGACGCTCATGCCAAAATGGTATGAAGCATATGCAACTATTTTTTCAGAAAGATTGGAGAAAGAAGTTGGGAAAAAAAGTAGCAGGGTTAATGAAACAGATATGTGGAATAGGAAGAAGAAGGTTAAAAAAAGATTGGAGAAGAAGAATGTGGCTATTTGATATGCTGATGTGGTCGGTACTAGGTTATGGAGCAGAGATATGGGGATGGAAAGGAAAGGAGAGAGATTGAGAGTTTACAAGAAAAGTATATAAGTTGAGGTTAGGGGTAGAGTAGAGGAGGCTCCGATATATGGTGAGAGAAGAAACACAAAAGGATAAATTAAGTACTGGAGCGGAAAAGAGGGAATGCTCAGCATCGAAGTTAAGGAGAGGAAAGGGAGGAAAGGAAGCGAAAAAGTATGTAAAGGAGTTAGAAGAACGGAGAAAGAGGGTAATAGAATTAACAAGATGGGAAGAAGATAGGAGAGAGTTCTTCACTGCTAGAGATATAAGAAAGGGGACTGAAGTAAGATATGGAATTGAGAGGGAAAGGACAGGGAACTAAAATGAATAGAAAGATGATGATGATGAGAGTACCAAAGCATTCAGAGAAGGGAAAAGGAGGGAGAAGACGGATCAGAATAACAAAATATAAATTGGAAAATGAGCTAAAGGAAAGTATATGTTGGAAGAAGGAAGAGAACAGAAAGTTTAGAGTATGTGAATGAGAAAAGGAAACATGGGAGTGTGTATGGAAATCATATAGGAGATAAATAGAAGATAAAAAAAGCTGACAAGAGAATATGGTAATGAGTATGGTAATAGTAGAGGGTAGTATCTGGAACAAAACGAGGAAAAGAGATATTTTGCTTGATGCTACATAATTTGAAAATAAATAGAAAAAGTTATAATTTGTTTTCTTCCTTCATTGAAAAACACCTTTAGGTACTAATTGCAAAACTTTTGACGTGAAATTGAGGGTCAATTATCACTTTGCAATCTTTGCAGGTATGAGAGGATCATCAGTAACTTTCCGAGGATTTCACAAGTTACAAAATGCGGGGTTAGGCCGTGAAATCGCAGACTCGACCTACAAACTCGTAATCTTGGCTTGCAAGGTGCTCGGCATAACGAGGTAATTTTTTTTTTCTTGACGCTTTCCTTCTTTTTACCAACCTTCTTCGACGCTCTTACAACTTGAAACTTCTGCCTTTAAAGAAGATAGGAAAATGCTAAAATGTGCCAGGCAAATAAAACGTTGAGGAATATCGCAAAGTGTCGAATTTTAAGCTCTACTTGAAAATACATTTGAATAAAAATTACATAGTTGTTTACTTTGATGATTTTTCCTGATTTGGGAGTAAACACTATGAAAAATTTGGAAAATCTTCTTCCTTGAACAAAAGTGGAATATCATTCAGGGAAACCTAAAACGTTTTTTAGAACTTCCCCTTTTCAGTTGGAAAAACCCACCATATTTTTTTTGACCTCCAATTTTTAACCTCCAATTTCTTTTTCTTTTTAGGGTTTGGCAGCTCCGAGTAGAATCCATTATATTTTCGGTCGGATGTCCGACTGTCCGTCCGCGATGCCCAAAAATATGCATTTTCTACCCAAATAATTGAATGTTGAACCCTAAAAGACCAGTTTTCAACTAAATACACCCGACTCTCGGTTTAGGAACAGTGTCAATGATTGCCTGCGAATAACCTCGTTCCTAAATCGCGAGTATCCGAATATAAACAGTCAGGGCCGCCTGGACTGTTTCCAGTTGGTATGCATAATATTGTGCAATATACTCTTATGAGTACTCGCGCACTGCGTCCCTTCCGAGGCGAAAGTCGTAGCCGTCTTTTGCCCTGCGCGCTGAGAAGCTGCGTGGGCCAGAAATTCTAGGAATTACTAAACCGTGGGTTTCAAAATCGAAAGTCGGTTGTAGGTGAATTTTCAACTAGAAAATATCAATTCTAACATAAGTTGAAAAAGTTTATTTTTGATTAAAGAAAACCAATTTTCAACAAAATAGTGGAATTTCCAACCAAACAGTTGCATCTTTAACCAAGTAGTTAAATTTTCAACACAAAAGATTTATTTTCTACAACAAAAGACAAATTTCTAACAAAATAGAAGATTTTTCTGCAACATAGTTGAAATTTCAACCAAACAGATAAAGGACCATGAACAAAATGTACATGAAATTGAGAAGAGAAAGAACTCTTTCCTACAAAAGTTATTGCGCTTTGAGGGGAAAATTCTTAGGAAGTCACGACCTCAAACTAGACGTCATTTTTCAAGGTCATTCATAAGAATCTTCTCATTTGTTTTTGATATTCACCAATAAGAACAAGATATGAGCAGGAAATCAATATCCAGCCAATGAAAGCAATATATGAGAATTTTTTTGTCAATATATATTGGGGGAAAGATTAAATAAAAAAATTAAAATTGAATTCACATCGCTCAAAAAAACTGGCCAAAAGTCAAGATTTCGTCCGATTTTTATAAAATTACGGAGTGCTCGTTTTTTTAGAGTCCCCTTACCTGTCAGAATTGCTGTGTTTGGATTGGTCGGTTTGGGTTGATTGGTTTAGGTTGGCTGTTTTGGGTTGATTGGTTTGGGTTGGTTCGTTTAGGTGGGTTGATTTGGGTTAGCTAGTTTGAGTTAGCTGGTTTGGTTGAGTTGGTTTGGGTTCGTTTGTTCAGGCAGAGTATGGTTAGGGTTGGTTGGTTGGTTATTTGGTTTGCGTGGGTTGAATGGGTTCGACGGTTTGAATTGGTTCGTTTGTGTTGACTCGCTTGGGTATGCTAGCTTGCGTTAATTCCTTTGGGTTGATTCGTTCTGTTCGGTTCGTTTGGGCTCGTTCATCCGAGTTGGTTAGTTTGAGTTGATTGGTTTGAGTCGTTTCGTTTAGTTTGAATAGATCAAACACATCCAACCCTCGCGTGGGGGTTGAATGTGTTTGATAGTTTGGGTTGATTGTTTGGGTTAGATGGTTTGGGTGACTTGGTTTGAGTTTGTCGGTTTGGGTTAGCTTATTTGGGTTAGTTTGTTTGTGTTAGCTTGTTTGGGATAGTTTGTTTGGGTTCATTTGTTTAGGCAGATTATGGTTTAGGTTCGTTGGTTGTTTAGTTAGTTTGCGTGGGCTGGATGGGTTCGATGGTTCGGATTAGTTCGTTTGTGTTGACTTGTTTGAGTATGCTAGCTTACGTTAATTCCTTTGGGTTTATTTGTTCTGTTGGATTCGTTTGAGCTTGTTTGTTTGGGTTGGTTTGTTTAAATTGATTGGTTTGAGTTGTTTCGTTTAGTTTAGTTTGACTTATTTGTGTTCAATTGTTTAGGTTGTTGCGTTTGGGTTCGTTCGTTTGGGTTGGTTCTTCCGTGCTGGCTTATTCGGATGGTTCGTTCGGGTTGTTTTTTTTTATTATTTCTTTAGCAAAAAATCCCTCATACCTTGTCTTTGTTGACTAAATATTGACCACATCCTGTTCATACCTTGTCCTTATTGGCTGAATATCAACAATAAATTAGATATTTAACTTCAAAAATGACCTGTGCCTTAAGGCCCTTTAGTTGTCAGTTGAAAAAATCAATTTCCGACCTAATAGTTACGTATTCAGTCAAAAAGATGAATTTTCAACTGAAGAAGAAGAGAAATATTAAAAATTTAAACTTTCAACCAAGTAGTTAAAGTTTCAACAAAAAAATGAGTTCTGGCTCAAAAGGATCATCAAAAAAAATTGTTGAATTTTCATCAATCTTTAAAAAAAATGAATTTTCAATAATAGAGTTCAACATTTAGCCAAATAGTTGAATTTTCAAACAAAAAGTTTATTTTTTAACCAAAAAGCTGATTTTTCAATCAGGAAGATTAATTTTCTACACGAAACGATGAACACTAAAAAAATACATGCATTTCTAACCAAGAACTTAAATTTTAAACCAAAAAGAGATGAGTTTTCATCTAAAAATAGAATAGTAAATTTTCAGTTGAAAGAATGAATTTTTTTTTGAGGAATTGTAAGTAAATGTGTAATTTTAAAATTATCAATCAAAATGTATTAAGATTTTAGATAGAGAGAGGAAGACGATTAAGTCTTTTGACAAAATAACTTTGATGATGTAATTTAAATTCTTTATTCTAATTTTTTAGTTTCATTTGCTCTGAAGTTTAATTAAGTTCCGAAACGTATCTCTTGAGGACTCCTCGTTGACCAAAGACAGAGGACTGCTGAATCGTTAGTCTAATTAGAAAGTGCCTTTATCACACGAATTTAGCTCAACGAGCAGAATCTGGAGTTTATTAGTTAGTTCTACTATTATTATAAGAACAATAAACAAATTAATTTAAAAAAACCATTGATAGCTGATTATTTTTACCTTATGGAATAGCTTCTAAATGGAAAAAGTTTATTTCAAACATCAAATAAATTTTCCTTCCTTTGTGAAAAATTTCTAATCGATTTAATTTATTAGGCTATTATGAAGTTTACGTTGTGAAAAACTTTCATGAGGAAAAGTTTCTAAATGATTCAATGATTGAAAAGCATTGAGATTGAACTCCTGCACCACTTGGAAAATTGCTTCTCCAGTTTTAATTTAAAACCAAGCAAAGTTTCCAGAAGGATAATAACCATAAAAAATTTCGAATTAGAGTATTTATGAGAAGTCACTATTTCACAGCAACTAATGAATTATTCACAATAATTTTTGAGAATTATTGTGAAAATTATATTAAAAAAATGCAGTTTTTGGTAGAGTCTAAAATTTCGAGTTTACCACCTTTCTGAATTTTAATTAATTTTAGCGCTGTGTCTATAAGATTTTTTACGATAGAAATTTTACGTTGTATTGGATGGTTTTGATTTTTTAATCTCAAAAAAAAACTCTACTCAAATGATATTAATTGAAACCTTAATTATTTCATTAATTTATATAGTGATAAAGAAGAGAAATAAAAACCTATAAGAAAAACTTAGGATGTTGATGAACTTCGAAATTTAACAAAAAAAATTTGAATTGTCCTGATGAGGAAAACATCTGTTTTCGAAACGTTGGCAGCTGCTACTAGGAATGTCAGAAATTTACAATTTTTTAGTCCCAGTGCAAAAAACCATGTTAATTTCATGGTAGAATCTTCAGATCGTCGTTTGCTTAATGATGAAATCAAAGACTTGAATATCCATTTAGAATATTTAAAACAAAATTTTAATAATATCAAAATAAGTTTAAGAAATTCATTCATTATATATATACAAACATTTTAGAAATGCAATTAAATTCCTCAATAAATAATTTAAAAGATAAGCAAAGATTTGAAAAAACAACTTAAAAATTTAAAAATTAAAAGTAAAGTTCAAGTACCTATCAATATAAATAAACATAAAGATACTAATAATTGTGATTCTAAAGATCCTTGGAGAGTAAATTTTAGTAATGTTGATATTCCAGACAAAGTCAATGACATTTTATGATTAGGAAATAAATTTAGTTCTTCCTGTTTGAAAAACAAAAGTAAAATAATTTTGAATATTGTTAAAGATATAGAGTTAAATATTGGTTTAATTGAAAATATTGAAGATTGTGATTTGTTCAGACACAGAATAATTAATACAGCACATAACTTTTACAGAATAATAAAATTACACATGTTGATAGAGTCTCAGCACAAAACATTAATAAAACACAAAAATTTATCAAATCTAATAAACAAATAATAACTCATGCAGATAAAAGGATTTGTATTCGTATTTATTTGTGGAAAGTTGCTAGGGCTAGACAGCCCTATAAGGAACAGGTGATACATGTTAATACAATAGAATATAGTAGCGATCGGTCGGACAATTAAAAATAAAAATAAAATAATCATTTAACAAGAATATTACACATGAAAGTAAGTAAATATACGTGATTGAAAGAAAATAGATACATGCAAAGGGTTAATATATCTCACTATTAACGATGGGCTTAAGTATTACCAATGAGTGATTTCGAGGGTAGAATTTGAGGTGTTTAATAAGTAAGCAAAAAGAAGTTATCTAAAGTGATATTGTGACGGTGCATTTCTAATTGTAAAAGGTATTTTGTTCCAAAGACGGGGACCACGAATCATAAAAGACCTTTGCATTTTACACGTGCGGTGTGGTAGAATTTGTAGTACTTTTTTCCTTTCACGGAGTTTGGAATGTGTCGGTTGATCTTTTTCAATAAAATGGAAGAGATTAAACAGATAGCACGGGGCTTGATTAGTAAATATACTATAAAGCAAGTTACCCATATGAAATTGTCTTCTCTTGTCGACGTTCAGAAGTCCTGCTCTTTCTCTGTATTGAGTAATATGTTCACTTTTAGGGATGTTATAGATGAACCGAATGCCAGCATTAAGCGCACGCTCAAGTCTGGCATTCAGCTCATCAGTAACATCATCATATAGCACGCAGCCGTAGTCGAAGAAAGGAAGTATGAGGCTTTCAACTAGGAGGATACGAGTAGGAATTGGAAGTGATTCTTTATTTCTGTTAAGCTGTTGGAGAACTCGAAATGTTTTCCTCGAAATATCTGAAGCTTGTTCTTTCCAAGTGAGAGAACGATTGTAAATAAATCCTAAATCTTTAGCAGAGTCAACAAACGGGATGATACGCCCCTCAATCAAAAGCGGAGGTAGGGTGGCAATTGTTTCAAGTGATGGAGAGGAAGAAGGGCCTATGATCATAGACATAGTTTTAGCAGGGTTAAGAGTTAGGCCACTTGTCGAGGACCACTGCACCACCACATCTATATCCTCCTGTACCTTTCGGAGTAAGCTTTTAAGAGTAGCAGTAGGTCCGGAGAGGTGAAGCTTAAAGTCATCAGCATATTTATGGTAGTTGCAGTAACAAAGCTCTCTACCAAGTTCAGAGGTGTAAATACTAAAGAGAGTGGGCGCAAGAGAGGACCCCTGAGGAACACCACTCCTAACCTCCACACAATCAGACCGCTTGCCATTGCTGAGCTGTACTCTTCCAGAGCGGTTACTAAGATAGGATTCAAACCATTTAACCACCATATTAGAGAGGTGTAGCGATTTAAGCCTGGCCAATAGTAGTTTATGATTAACTGTATCAAATTCCTTAGAAAAGTCGAAAAGAACAACAACCGTAATCTCTCTTCTGTCTATTGCAAGTTTAATGTCAGAAGTAACTTTGAGTGAAGCTGTAAGTGTACTATATTTTCCACGAAACCCGGATTGCATTGGGTCCATTAAGTTGTTAATTTCAAGGTGTGCCGTAAGTTGCTGATGAACGATACGCTCGAAAGGTTTAGACAAGGCGCTAAGGATGGATATAGGACGCAAGTCTTTAGGAGATGTAGGGTTACATATTTTAGGAATAGGGCGAATAATCGCCTCTTTTCAGTTATCAGGAAATATACCCACCTGGAGAGATGCGTTATAGATGTGCAAGAGAATAGGGCCAACGACTGGCAATGCAAGGCGAATAATTTTCATAGAAATGCCATCAGAACCCTGAGCATTCGATTTTACCTCGAAAAGTTTTGTTACTAGGGTTTCTTGTGATATATCAGAAAAGAATAACTTGGTTTCATCAAATTCAGGGGTAACTGAGGACGTAGAAGCAGTGACATTTACAGGGGGTGTGGGCTTTGTAGTAAAGGCTGTTAGAAGATCTGCAGGAGAGAAGTTGTTATCAGCTGAGAAGTGCTTAGGGGGAATAAGTCCAAGCCGTTTTAAGAGAAGCTAGATGTTTTCATTTTTATTCCTATTTTTGATAGAGTTGTAATTAAATTGATTGTAAGAATCCCTAATTTTGGTTTGTACTAAGTTTCTCAATTTACGAAATTCAGCTTGAATTATACTACTTTTTGTTTTTTTGGCCAATCTACGTTTTTTCTCCCTTTCTTTCATCAGATCTTTGATAGCAGAAGTGATCCAGGGAGTAAACTTCTTTTTGGCTTGCAGGATATGGAGAGGCGCAAATTTATCGAAGGCTGAGGTTAAAAATGTGCTTAAGCGAATCACCTTCCTATTGATATCCCTTCCAGTAAAAATGCATTTCCAGTCATAGGTGGACAGATGTTCAAGAAATTCAGCTTCATTTATATTTTTGAGATTGCGTATAGACAGAGGGGTTATAGTAGAAGAGGGGTTAAAGGAGAACAAATATTGGATGCTGATAAGGTCATGGTTTGAGAGGAATGTGATTGAGTGTTGAGTGGAAGAGAGTACCTTGTCCAAATCGTCGACAATCATTATATCAATCCATGTACTGGAATGATCAGTGTGGTGGGTAGGATTATGTGGAACTATAGATAGTCCGGCGGAGAACACTACTGATTTTAA
Organism: Andricus quercusramuli; assembly: GCA_932178445.1. Lineage (NCBI taxonomy): Eukaryota > Metazoa > Arthropoda > Insecta > Hymenoptera > Cynipidae > Andricus > Andricus quercusramuli. Next base: position 80,076 of record CAKNXH010002206.1, on the reverse strand, counting down.
ATAGTTAGTTAAATTGTTGGTGGCATTAAGATTTGTGTTTAAGTCACCAGTGAGGACAATGTTATTATAATTAGGTATGAGATCCAAAATGTCAGTCTCAAATTCCCTACAGTAGGAAGCATTAGGAGGTTTGTAGATTACACCGACCAACACACTATCATGAGGCGACGATACCTTGATAAAAAGGTATTTTGCAGACGGGTAATTTGCGAAAGGACTCACTCCCCCCTGCACACCCTTCAAACTGTCATGAATGTAAAGACAGACCCCATCCCCTCTTCTCTCATCTCTATCCCTACGGAAAAGTGTGTAATGGTCAAGTGCTACGAGGCTCGAGGCTATGTTAGGCGTCAACCAGGTCTCAGATACGGCTATGATATGATAGGAACAAGACCTAAAGTAATGTGTGAATTCATGGTAATGGGCAGGTAAGGACTGTGCATTAACGTGACAAATATTTAAGGTTTCCATTAAAAAAGTGATAGGTAAAGTTCAAGTATATAAGAAAGTAAATGTGTCTGAGATACGTAAAAAAGTAATACTTAAAAAGGAATCTTATATTAAAAAAAATGCAAGAATTATCAAATGATACTACAACTTATGAAAAATTAAATGGGAACCCTGAAAAAGAATTGAAAAATAAAACATTTAAGTTGTTAAATTCTTCGCGAATTAATGGATATTTAGGTGAAGAATTAGTACGCAAAGATATTTTAGTTCATGATACTAACATTCCTAGAATTTATGGGTTACCTAAAGTTCATAAACATAATTGTCCACTTCGACCTGTAGTTTCATTAATAAACTCACTTACTTATAAAATGGCTAATATTTTTAATAACATTCTTAAAAAGGCATTAATAGTACCCAAAAATCAAGTAAAAAATTCTTTTGAATTTAAAAATAAAATAATTAATAAAACTATTCCATTTGATCATATCATGGTTTCTTCAGATGTTTCTCCATTATTTACAAATGTACCAATTGGTTTAGTTATCAATAGTATTTTAAGTAGATGGATTTATATAAAAAACTATACAGATTTACCTATTGATATATTTATATCAATTGCTTGGAACATTGTATTAGACATTTCCAAATTGAGGAAGGTACAATTAAATGAATTAAAAAATTTTAGGAAATTTTACCATTACAAAGCTTCCTCTGTAAGGAAGAAAAATTATCACACCTTTTTGTGAGCACGATAATTAGAAAAGAGTTGCAGGTAAATTGATGAAATTTTGCGGGCTTATTTTCCCCACTAATATCTTGAAGCTGACCATATGATTTCTAAAAATATTTATTGTATTTTTTTTAGTATTCTCGATAACATTTTAAAAATCGGTTTTCTGTAGTGAAAGTCTTTTCATTATCATAAATCAAATTTGATTCTTTTTATTTTTCCCCACATCAACATTTTTCCATAACTAGCAGGTTACATAATCCCAATTTCGATGATTGAAAATGAATGAATTTATCTGAGTTGTTCGTTTTAGCACAACTTATTGATTGCAAAGTTGTGAAAATTTATAAAAAACTGTTCATATATTACTCTTGAAAATTTCATCTAAGGTCTCCGTATTATGGACTCACCTGAAACAAAAAAGAAAAGCATTCATTAGTATATTCAATTTTAATTTTTAAAAAACAAGATACTAACAGCCTTCACAGCCCAAAATTTGTCGAAATAGTACAAATATATGAATTTTCATGAATATAGGGGAATAATAGTGCAATGAATCATTAAGAAAAAATTGCCGATTCCATATTTCCGTGCACCATGAGCATTCTTCTGAAAAAATCTTGAAAAGCGGCACTATACAATAATCATCAAAATATGTGACAATTCTGATAAAAAATTGTTATATTCCATTATCTATTATTCATAACTATAATTTTAATAAATAAAATGTGTTTGTGCTCAATTAATAATTGATATATAATGAAGGGTATGGAATAACATTTTTTATTCAATTATTTTAATTCTTCATTATTTACGAGTTTGATAGCCTAGTATTTTCTGATTTCCAGTCAAAAATTTACTTCAATTGATCATAGAAAGTAAAATATAGTATTTAAAAATCCTTTTTAAATTCATAAATCATGTTTGGGTTTGTAAAAGTGAATCGAAATAATTGTGCTAAATTTCTGTTCTATTTTTAGGATTATCTGTGAATTTTTGTCAGGAGCGACAGCTTCCTATCTGACAATTTACAAACGCACACATCCGTTTGAATACGAAAAACAGGAAGGTACACTGATAATTCAAATTAAATTAAAATTATTAATAAGAAAATAAGTGTGGGAGTAAGATTCTGTTTTTTCGATGGGGGCGTTATATATCACGTGACTCTGAGAAGTGGGGTCAATTTCAAAATTGAAATTATCATTATTGAAAGCTTTATAGTCAGTTCTAAGTTTATCAATTTGAGATTAAATATTCTAAATTGGTTGGCTTTAATTTAAGTCATAATAAAATTCAAAACAATGAAAAACTAAAAAAATTTCTAAAATTCCAGCCTTCAAAATAAGATTTTAGAACCAGGCTTTGAAAATTGAATATTATTTATTTGAAAATGTTTAAAAATATTGAACATTTCAAACATAAACATTTCAAAAATGAATGTTTCTATGGCATGAATCGTTGAAACAATTTTTTTAAAGAAAATTTTTCCCAAACAAATAACTGTATTTGAAAATTATTTACTTATTTTCAAAGCTAGAAACATCAGCGCTGTTATCAATGTTTTCCTTGAAGAAACAAACCAAGATTTAGTCAAATTCACTCATTTTTTAAAGTTACAAACTCAATATTTTCAGTTATTCAGTTGATTTTCTTTGCAATAATATTTTTAAAACCATATCTTAATTTTTTGCACTAGAAGCCAGCCTCCTATCTGATAAATTCGAAATGAACGCATCCGTTAAAACTTTGGGTACCGGAAGGCTCACTGATAATTTTAATTATCACCTAATTATTACTATCATTATTTTAAATGTGAATGTATGTGTGTTTAATTCTTTTTCTGCTATAAATAAGCGATTCTAGAGTAAAAGAAACCATTGCTTCACAGAGAAGTAAAATGTTCTCCTTCAAAGTTATTACCTTGTTTTTAACGATATGTGAGTATTTTTTAGTTTCTTCTTCTCTTATTCAAAAAGTTACTGTTTGCCATTATATTCAATTATATATTTTTTATTAATAATTTCACTGATAATTAATATACGTTTCTAAATTTTGCGTCATTTAGATTTCATTTTTACAGAAAAATAATTAGACTTGCCTCGTAGAATAGAGGCAATTGAGAAGAAAATTCAAAAACACATTCTAGTGTTTGAAAAAAAATTATTTCTTGGATTCGTGAGATAATTTTAAATTTGCGATAGGAACATTAAACGAAAGCTCATGTCATAAAAATCTAAGGAGGAATTACTAGTTGTGAAATCATAAAAATTATACTAAATTATTTCGCAAAAATTTAGTTTTTATTGATTTCATTCAAAATTTGTATGTTTGCAATTTTTTTCAATTGTACTTCAGGTTAATCGTTTCCCTATAATTTCACTCACAAGCATCTAATTCCTACATTGTATACCTCTTCCTGTATTTTATTTTTGGAAACAAAAGTAAAGTTTCTCAGCAATATTGTTGCAATATAAAAACAAAAATTAAGAAAACACTTTTCAGTTTTTAAACATTTTTTCTGAGATTCGTAAAATAATTTTGAAGCAGCGGTCAGCTCTTGACATAGAATCACGTGTCACATAAATTCTCATAAAATGATTCTAAATTATTCCGAAAGAATATAGTTCTTTTTTTAATGCAATTCGAAAATTTTGTGTATGTAATTTAATTTAATTATATTTTTATATACTATTAGCGTAATAATATCTTTTATAAGCAATATATGTTCCTAAAGGTTATACATTTTAATGCTTTTTAGGAGAAAGACTGAAAATTTCATAGTAATATACAGTGATATATAGAAAATAAAAAATTCAGAAACAAATTTTCAGTTTTTTCCTTTCAAAAATTATTTCTCAGATTCGTGAAATACTTTTGAATTTGCGACAGGTTCTTCAGACGAATCCTAAGCTCAAGCAAAATTCGATTTTATTTAATTATACTTTAAATTAATACTTGCCTAAAAATTTCACTAATAAGCATTATAGGTGCCTCAATTTCGCGCTTTTTAGGTTTTACTCATTTTTGGAAAAATAATTAGAATTGCATACTAAAATAGAGGCAGTTAAGAAAAAAATTAAAAATACTTTTCAGTTTTTAATATTTCTCAGATTACAAAAATAATTTGGAATTTCCGACATATGCTTTGGACAAAATCTTAGCTCTTTCGCCAAAATATGTTTTATCTCTGGTATTAGTAAAAATATTGGATGCAATTTAAAAATGGGTTTTCAAATTAATAAATGCCTAACGATTTCACTATTAAGCACGGTATGCTGCTAATTTTTTTGCCTTTTACGTTTCATTTTTAAAAGAAGAATTGGAATTTTCGGGTTAAACAAAAGCAATTCAGAAACACATTTTTAGAAAACACTTTCCTGTTTTTTGATCTGAAAATTATGTATCAGATTCGTAAAATAATTTTAAATTTGTGATAGGTCTTTGGGAGAAAACCTCAGCTCAGGCATTTTCTGAAGAGGAATCGCTACAAGAAAAACTAAGTGGTAATTACTTTCTCCCGATTCATATTAATAATAACCAAATGATACTAAATTATTTTGCAATAAATATTTTCTTTCTGATTTCAAGCAAAAATTTTTTGTTTGCAATGTTATTCAATTATATTTTAAATTAATGATTGCCTAAAATTTTACTTAGTAAGCCTTACATGTTCCTCATTTTTGTGCCTTTTGAGGTTTCACATATTTCTGGAAAAATTATTAAAATTGCATGGAAATATAGTAACAATTAAGAAAAAAAACACCAGTTTTCAATATTTTTTTAGATAACTGAAATAATTTTGAATTTTCGACAGATGCTCTGGACACAGTCTCAGCTCAGGAAAATTCTAAATTGGAATCGCTGCTGGAAAAATTAAAGGGTAATTTTTTTCCACCAATACATATTTTTGTATTAGCCAAAATGATACTAAATTATTTTCAGAAAAAACGTTTTATTTCTGGTATTGGTGAAAATTTTTATTGCAATTTTATCAAATTGTATCTAAATTAATAATTGCCTAATCATTTAATTATCAAGCAATGTACGTTTCTATAAATGCTATGCCTTTTCATGTTTCATATTTGGAAGAATTATAATTACGTAGTAAAATAAAGGCAACTAACAAAAATTACAAAACGCTTTCAGTTTTTTGGTTTGAAAATTATACTTCTGATTCTTGAAATAATTTTCAATTTGTGATAGGTTTGCGGGACAAAACCTCAGCTCAGAAAAATTTGGAAGAAGAACCGCCGCTGAAAGAATCAATCGGTAATTTTCTTCTACCTATTAATGATAATAATAAAAAAATTACACTAACATTCAACAAAAAAATCCTTGGTTGGTTTCATTTAAACTAAAAATAAAAATGTTAGAAAACATTTTTCGGTGTTTTTCTTCTAGATTCGTAAAATAATTTTAAATTTATGATAGGTTATTTGGAAGAAATCTCAGCTCAGACATACTCTAAAGAAAAAGCGCGATGGGCCAAATTACATGGTAATTTTTTTCTTTTGATTTTTATTAGTACTGACCGAAATGATACCACCTTATTTTTCCAAAATGTGTTTTATTTATGGCATTGGTAGAAAATTTAGTTTGCAATTTTTCCAATTATATTTCAAATTATTAATTGCCTAATAATTTCACTATCGAGCCATGTGCTGCTAAATTGTATGCCTTTTTATTTCTTTATTTTAAGAAAAAAATTATAATTGCGTGGTAAAATAAAGGCCATTATAAAAAAGCGATAGAAAATGCTTTCTCGGTTTTTGTTTTGAAAATTGTTTCTGAGATTTGTAAAATAATTTTTATTTTGTAACAGGTCTTTTTCCCGAAAGTCACGAAACCTCAGCTCAGGTAAATCCTGAAGAAGAATCGCCTCTGGAAGAATCAAATGGTAATTTTAATCTACACATTTTCTGATAATGATAAGAAACAAAGTGATACTGAAATTTTCAGAAAATATTGTTTTTGTTGGTTTTAGTTATACATTTTCGGTTTGTAAATTTTTTGCAAATTTCTGTTTTTTTTTTTGTAGAAAAATAATTACGTATTAAAATATAGTCATTTTGTCTACCGATCCACATTTATACTACCAAAAATGATACTAAATTATTTCGCCAAAGTATGTTTTATTCGTGCTATCAGTGAAAATTTTCTTTTTAATTTTATTGAATTGCGTTTTAAATTAATAATTGTCTAACAATTCCACCATCAAGAAATTTATGTTGCAAAAGTTTATTCCCCTTTATGTTTTATTTTTAGGACAGGAATTAGAATTGTTTGGTAAAATAAAGGCAATTTAGAGAAAAAAAATTTAGAAAACACCTTTCTGTTCTTTAAATCGAAAATTATTCCTCAGATTTGTAAAATAATTTTTAATTTGTTATAGATTTTTGGGACAAAACCTCAGCTCAGAAGAATCCTGCAGAGGAATCGCCACTGGAAGAAAGTGGTACTATTTTTTCTACCGATTCATAATAAAAATAAACTAAATTATACTAAAATGTTTCCAAAATATTGTTTTTTTCTTGTTTAAATTGAAGATTATTGGTTCGCAACTATATTCAATTATATTTTTGATCAATAATTACCTAATAATTTTTCTAACCAGCAATATATGTCCCTTTATGCCTTTTGATATTTTCATTTGAACATTATTTCTCAGATTTATAAAATAATTTTTCGATTTGTTATAGGTTTTTTGGACAAAAAATCAGCGCAGAAAAATCCTGAAGAGGAATCACCGCTGGAAGAAAGTGGTAATTTTTGTTTACCGATTCATAATAATAATAAACGTAATTATACTAAAATTTTTGCAACGTATTGTTATTTCCTGGTTTCAATTAAAAGTTTTCGTTTCGCAGCTGTATTTAGTTTTAAATTTGATAAATAAGTACCTCATAATTTCCATAACAAGCAATATATGTCCCGAAATGTTATGCATTTTTTGGTTTCATTTGTAGAAAAAGAATTACGTGATAAAATAGAGAACATTCAGAAATGAAAATGTAAAATAACGCTCTCCAGTGTTTTTCCTTTAGATCCGTAAAATAATTTTTAATTTGTGACAGGTTTTCCGGAAGACATCTCAGCTGAGACAATTCCTCTGAGAGCAAAATTAGTTGGTAATTTCTTTTCTATCTCTTCATATTATTATTAATCAAAATGACAATAAGTTATTTCGCAAAGATATCATACTAATTTTTAAATTATAGCAATTTTGAAAGATGTCGCAGACATGCACGGAAATGAGTTGGACAATGCTTCAATTTCTGTTAATAAGTGGCTGAAAAAACCATTCATAGAATTAACTGATCGCTGTGGACCTGAAAACACTCTTACAGGAAAAATCAGATCCAGCAGTGGTGAAATACGTCAAATTTTTATCTTTTTATTTCCAAGAGAAAATCATGAATCTGTTGATGTTCACTCTATGGTTTACAATCTGTGGAAAAATCTGTTTCAAATTGTTTTCTTTGAAGTAGAAAATTGCTTGGATGATGGCGACGTTCATTTGTCTGCAAAAGAAAAGTTACAAGTGATGGCTATACTTTTAAGAGAGATTGCCGACAGAGTATCATACGGTAAAAATTTTATTTTCATTAACACACCTATGTGAAAGTTTCTGTGACTGAACATTTTTCAGCAAACAATATTCATTGGTAGGATTATTATACTATTTTCACGGAAAATGATTTTGTCATTTTATTTTTTTAGGCAAATTAACTATCGAGGATGAAGAATGCTTGAGGGAAGCCTCAGAAGAATTGAGAGTCTGCTCTCTTCAACCGTTTGAAGTACGAGAAGAGCCATTGTTTCACGTTTTATTAGGAGACGCTAAACCTGATTTAGGTACCTGCGAGTAAGTGAAACTAACGCTAAACTAATCACATTTATAAAAACTTTGTGTTAGTATTTATATGAAATTTGATTGGTCAGGGAGAATTTGGCGATCAAGAAATGCCGGATGGATGGTATAAAAAAATGTAGTGAAACTTTTCAAAGGAAGGCCAAACTTATGCTCAGTCCACCAGGAGGAATTCCTTGCGAAAATTTTAAAAATTGGTAATATATAATGATTATCAACATTCTTGACACGATAATGCAAACCTAATATATTCTGTTACATCAATAGAAATTTTATTTTAAAAAACATGCGTTTTTTTTTGCTTTTATGTATATGGTAAATTAATAAACGGTGTACAATAACGTTCCCTGTATTATTTTTTCTAATTCCAAAAATTTAGTATTTTCAGATTTTCAGTCGATAATGTGTTTCGTTTTCTATAATATTATGATTGTGATAATTATTCATAGAAATTTTTAACCACGTTGCCCTCTTTGTTAGGGTAATTTTAGCCGACTAAACTTTTTTCCCGATTTTAATTATTACTGTTTCTTATAAATTTAAAAAGTAGTTCAACTTTTGACCGATTATTTGAATTCGCAACCAAAAAAGAAGAAATCTTAATAAAAAATGTAATAGTTAATATTTCAACCAAGAAAAGATTTTTATTTTAAGTCAAAAACCGTTCAACTGTACCAAAAAAGATGAAATTTTTACTAATGGAGATGAATAAAATCCAAACCATATTTAAACCACCTGCAAAAATAGAAATACTTCTAAACAACCCGGAAAATAAAAAGGCACATCTCAGTGATCCGGGAGTATATGAAATCCCTTGCTCTGGTGGCAAAGTCCATATTGGAGAAACCGGGAGGGCGGTGAGCCAACGTATGAAGGAACACGAGAGTAAAGCCAGGCTGAATCATTATGAATCTCAAAATGTTTCCCAGAGATGATCTTATTCAGCTGTTATTCCTTTAAATAAATTTTATAAATAAATAAAGGTTTTCGTCAATTTGCGACCAGAAAATTCTGTTTTTTCAACGGAATTAACTCTAAGTCACTTGGGGAAAATCTTGCCGTATGCTACTTTATTGAATAACAATAATTTCTTGTCTTATAACAAATTTTATAAACAAATTTACAACTAAAGCACTTTTCAATGAATGAATTTGGTTTTGCGTTACGAAATTTACTGTCGGTGACTCAGAAAGACATGAATTTGTTTATTTAATTTCTTTATAACATTAACAGTTACTTCGGATTATTGACAAATGGTAGCTGAGAATTGTTTTTACGTGCATCCCGGAAAAAATAAAAAAATGATCTTGAGGTGGCACTTTCACTTTCTAATTTGTTAATGTATAAATAAAGACATTTCCTAAAATGTTGTAACTTATTGGATATTTTTCGTAAAGATGTCCTTACAGATTTCATGATGTTTTTTGCGAATGTAATTTCCAAAAATGTGATTATATATGAAAAAATATGAAAAATGTTAATTCTTTTGTCAAATAATAAATCAGAAATAAATAATAGAAGATTATAATGTCGACTTTGACCAATTTTTCTGAATTTTTCAGAATTCGCAAATTAAACGAATAGCTCGTAGTTGTGAAAAATAATATGAATTTAACTTTACACGCCAAAGAAACCTTGTGAGTGAAAAACTAACCTAACAACAATTTTGAAAAAAAGTCAGTGCATTTTTTTTTGATCAGAAAAATTTTAGGGATTTAGAAAAAAAATATTGCGAATGTCCGGGAATTTCGATAACTTCAAAAAACCATCAAGCAGAATCAAAAGACTTGAATTTTTTACAGAAAAATTAAATTTGAAACAAAATAGATGAATTTTTATACAATTACTGGAATTTTCTACCTACAAAGATGAATTTTAAACCATAAAAGCAAAATTTCAACAACAAAAAACAGTTCAATTTTTGGCTAGAAAGATGAATTTGTAAACAAATAGTTAAATTCTCAACTAAAAGCTTGATTTTTTACAGAATAATTAAATTTTCAACCGAAAAGATAAATTGTCAACTGAAAAGGTCAATTTTCAACCCAGAATCGAAAATCTAAATTGTCAGTAAAAATAACTAATTTTAAACAATAACCAAAACCGATTTTTTAACAGAATAGTTCAATTTGCAATTCAACTGTTTTGTTAAAAATTATACTTCTTGGGTTGAAAATTTAAGTATCTTCGTAGAAAACTTACTTCTCATTTAAAATTTGTATTTTGATGTTCAAAAGTCAAACTGAAATATTTTTAAGATGAAAATTATATTATTCTATCCGAAAGTTTGTCTCTTCAATTCAAAGATTCATTTATTTTAGTGAAAATTGCATCTATCTTTGATAAAAATGCAACTGTCAAGCTGAAAATTCAAATATTTTCTTGAAAAGTCATTCTTTCTGATTGAAAATATAATTTTTTGTACTCAAAAATTCAAATATTTCATAGAAAATTTACTTTCTATTCACAATTCATATTTCGATGTTAAGAAGTAAACTGTAATCTTCTTTTCTCAAAATTTGCACTATGTTTTCAAAATTTATTTTTAATTGAAAAAGTGATTTATTTTAGTTGAACTATCATCTTTCTTGGATAAAAATGCAATTATTTCGTTTAAAATTCAACAATTTTGTTAAAAATTAATTCTGTTTGGTTGAGAATTCAAGTGATTTGTTGAAAATTGAATTTTTTTGTTCAAAATTCAACTATTCTATATGAAATTTGCTTGTTGTTTAAGATTCACAATTTGGTGCTTTGAAATGTCAACAAGATTCTGGGTTAAAAATGTTACAAGTTTAAGATTTATTTTTTGAATATATATTAATAGTCAGGGAAAATGAAAAATTGGTCAGGGAAAATTTTCATTAAATTTAATTTAATTATTTGATAATTAATAATTATTAATAATATTATTATATATTATACCACATGCAAAAATAAAAAAAACTTCTAAACAACTCTAAAGATAAGAAGGCCCCTCTCAGTGATCTGGGAGTATGTGAAATCCCTTGCTCTTGTGGCAAAGTCTATATTAGAAAAACCGGGAGAGCGGTGAGCCAACGTATAAAGTAACATGAGAGTAAAGTGAGGCTGAAAAATTTCACAGAATGAGCAAATTTATTTCAATATAGAATGAAATTAATGAAATAAAAGAAAACTAATTTGAAACATTACAAATTAAAATGAAAAATAAAATAAAATGAATAAAATCAATGAAAAATTCAACTATTTTTTCTGAAAATTTGCCTTTTTAATTCAAAAATTCATCTGTTTCAGTAGAAATTTCATCTTTCTTGGATACAGTGCAACTTTTTGGTTGCAAATTCAATAACTTTGTTGAAAAGTCATCCTTTTTGGTAGAAAATGCAAATGTTTTGTTGAAAATATCCTTTTTAAAGTTAAAAATTCAATTATCTTCGTAGGAAATTTACTTATAGTTTAAAACTCTTATTACTTATTACAAGGCAAATTTTTTATTTATTTAATAATTTAATTTAATAATTTAATTTTTTTATTCGTGAAAAATAGCATGAAAATAAGAAAAAACTAAAATTTTGGAAAAATGTCTCGAGATATGAAAAAATAGATGAAAAAAATTGTACACCCAAAAAATATCTATAAATTTGGTATCAATCATTTTTTGATAAGATGCGTAGTTTTTGTTTTAATTGACAAAGATAACTTTTAGTTCAAAAAGAACAATAAATTTTTTACTAATATTTGTTTGACAGGGCGTAATTTTTGTTACAATTGAGAAAAAATAACATTAAAAATAAAAAAATTAAATTTTTGGTTAAAAACGACACAACGTACGAAAAAATATGAATAGACAAAAATTGTGCACCTAAGAAAAATCTACAAATCTGTCAAAACTCACTATTCAATAGGATGCTTAGTTTTTGTTTTATTCGTGAAAAATTACATTAAAAATAAAGAATTGAAAAATGCGAAAAACGATACAGGGTAATAAAAAAAATTTTCAATCAAAAGTTGTCTACTTCAAAAAGAACTACAAATTTCTTATTAATCATTTTTTCATAGACCTCGTAGTCTTAGATTTATAGGCAAAAAATAACAATAAAAAAAATAATAATGATAAAAAATTTTTGAAAAATGACTCAAGTCACGAAAGAGAATCAAAAGGTAAATAAACATATGTTTATAAAAATGTGAGTTCATGTTTTTGGTTAGGGTAGTATATTTGCAATAATAATATGGGGCAACAAGAAATGCAAGTATAAAAAGAAAAGTATACTACATGGGATAATATGAAATATGGGGCAATATGGCACATAGGACAATATGTCACTGGAGTAATATGACACATTGGGTAATCTAGCAGACAGGATCTATGTTTTTAGTCAGTACTATATTTAGTACAATATTGTTATATATTTTCCAAAAACATACACAGAATAAGGTTTATGTTTTTGTTTTAGGGTAGTAAATTTAGGGTAATATGTGGCGATAAAAAATTCCGTTATACTTCATGGGTCAATATAGAATATGGGGCAATAAAAAACATAGGACAATATGTTATATGAGGTAATATGACACCTGGGATAATGCGGCACATTGGATCTATGTTTCCAGTTAGGTTAATATAGTTAGGGTAATATGGAACATGGGATAATATAGGACGCGTCATAATGTGGGGCATGGGTAATGTGGCACATAGGCTCTATGTGTTTTGTTGAGATAGCATATTTATTACAATATTGCTGTATCTTTTCCAAAAACGTATAAAAAATCAAATCTATGTTTTTGGTGTCGATAGTATATTCAGGGCAATGGTTGCAACCGAAAATTCCGTTATACAACATGGCGTAATATGGAACATAGGAAAATATATTACACATTACAGTAATATGACACATGGGGTAATGTGACACATTGAGTCAATGTTTTTTTTTAACTTGTATATTTAGGACAATATTTTAATATCTTTTGCAAAAACATATAAAGAATTGCAGCCATGTTTTTGGTTAGAATAGTGTATTTGGTCAAATATACTATCTTTTTCAAAAACATACATACTAATTAATTCCATGAGGGGATATAAATACAAATTATATGCATATTGCGTTGCTTACTCAATATTATCATCATTTTGAAAGAAGTACTTTATCCACTTGGAGGAATGTTTTGACTGAGATTTACAATTTTCAAGAAATTTTAAGCTGAAAAACGAACCATGGTTAAGAAAAAATATTGAGATAGAAAATATTACATCAACAGACCCTAGGTTTCTAGTAGATAAACATAAAAGGCACTTCCGTTTATTAGACAATCGCCGGAAGTACGACAGATAATTTTTGTGAGGGCTTCAATATTATCAGAATTAGCACTTGAGTAAGCTCATTTGTTTCCTAATTATTCAGTTAATTGGATACATTTGGGCAATGAAGAAATAAATGTTTCCAGTATTTTTTATATAGTGAATTCAAACCAAAGGAAAATGTTTTCCGTACGAGTGATTACTTTAATATTATTATATTGTGAGTATTTTTATATTTTCCACTTTATTTTAGGAAGAAAAATTAACTTGAAAGTTATAATTATAATTATAAATAATTATAAGTTATAATTAAAATTTGTGATAGCTTTTCTGGAAGGAATTCCGACTCAGAGAACAACCGGAATAGAATCGAAGTTGGAAAAATTAATTGGTAGGAAGTATTCAATTTTATAAAAATTAAAATTTATTCAATAATTAATGCAAATTTTTATAATTTTTCAATAATTATCTATGCTCTTTTATTAATAGGAACTTTAAGAAGGACGGCAGATAGGTACAGCAATAAATCGCAAAATGTCGTTACCGTTGACAATTGGCTTCAGAAACCATTGAACGATTTAAAAAAACAGTGCGAGGATAAAGATCAAGATCAATTGGAAGAAAAATTAGGATATTATAATGAATCATTATTCAATATAACAAGTTTGATTTATAAGAAGAATCACACTTCTGGATATTATCATCCTATGGTTTTTAATTTATGGGAAAAGATGCTGGAATTTGTTTCCTATGGAGTCGAAAATTGCTTGGAAGAGGACGGTTTTCACTGGAATTCGAATGATAAATTTTACCTAATGAGTAAACTTTTTTATGAAATTGCTAACAGAATGTCGTCTGGTGAGAATTTTTTATTTTATTTTAGTGGCCATTCATAAAGTACGTTGCACATTTTAGGAGAGGGGGGAGAAAGTTTTATTTTCAGTGGTAGCAACGTTGCGAACTTTCTTATGAAAAAAAAACTTTCCTTTTTATGAAAAAAGTTGAAAATTCACAAACAAAATTTGTTTTTGCAATGTTTTTTACAACTGAATTTTTTCTCATTATCATTTGTTGCAAATTTTTTAAAAGTAGGTTTGATAAATGGTGGTATATTTTTTTGGGACAAATGTTATCTATAACTTTAATGTTTACAATTTTGAAAATAAATTTTTCTATAGCTGAAATGGTTAAAACAACTCTTTTTAACGACAACATTTTTGATAGAGTATTTGAAGATTATTTATTTATTACCAGAATGGAAACATTAATGTTGTAGAGAATATTTTCACCGAAAAAATAATTTGTTAGAATTCAACTACTTTTAAAACATAATGTTAAGAAGAGACAATACAAAATTTAATCAGAAAAAGTATGATTAAAATAATTATATTTTGTAGATTTTAAACATTTTTCGTAAAAAATAATATTTTTTCTTTTCATAAGACTGTACTGATAATATAATTTCAAATCTCAAAATCTTTAAATACGAACAGAATTAATAGAAACCAATACGAAACTTCAGCTATTTTTGAGTGAAGTTAATTCTTCTCAACTGAAAATTTAACTATTCCATTTTTCGTGGAAAAATTATATTTTTTAATCAAAAATTTAACTATTCGGTTGAAATTTATTTATTTTTTTAAATAAAAATTCTACTATTTGGTTGAAATTTCTGGATTTTTTTTTAAAATTCGTCTTTTTTAAGATTCATCTTTTTATATGAAAATTTGTCTCTGAGATTTTCAGCTAAATAGTTGAATTTCCTAATAAAAAATATCAATGTTTCACCAAAAATGAAATAGGTAAATTTTCAGTTCAAAAATAAATATTCACCTAAGAAACAATGAGTTTCCAATAAAACATTTGAATTTTCAAACAAAGTTTTGAATTTTCAACTAACGTGAAGAATATTAAAAAAAAAAAAAAAAATATGGAGTTTTTAACAATTCTGTGGAATTTTCTACCAATCAAATTAATTTTTATTCAAGAGAGACGAATTGTTAACAAAAAGTGTAACGCATAATTGATATTTCAGCCCAACCAAATTTTCATTTTAAATAAAAACCCAGTTGAAGTCGACCAAAAAGACGAATTTTCAACAAAACATTTTAATTCTTTAAACAAAAAGGATACTTTTCAACGATATTTTTTTTTTAATGTTAATTGTCAACCAAATTCTTCAATTTTCTGACAAACCAGTTGAATTTTTAACCCAAAAAGACGAATTTTTGGTAAAATCGTTGAATTTTTAACAAACAAAAAAAAAAGAATTTTTAACAAAAAATATACATTTTTAACCGGAAAGATTGATTTTTTATAAAAAAGACGAATTTAAATAAAACGTGAATTTTTAACCAAGCAGTTGAATTTTAAAATGAAAAATATAAATTTTCTACCAAAATTAAGCATTGTAAAAAAATAAATTTTGTACAAAAAAATCGAATTTTCTGCAAAATAGTCCACTTTTTAATCAAGGAAAATAATTTTCAAATAAAATGAAGAATCTTCGACTGGAATAGCTAAATCCATATGTAAAAAATAAATTTTCAACCAAAGAGAGGAATTTTTAACTACAACTGAAAAATGAATTTTCAACAAGAAGTTCGAATATAAATCAAGCAGCTGAATTTCCAACCAAAAAGATTGATTTTCTACCAAAAACGAACAATTCTTAACAAGATAGTTGAATTTTCAAACAAATTATTTTTAACTGAAATCAAGAATTTTCAACCACAAAAATGAATTTTCAACAAAGTATTTCAACTTTCTGCTTACAATTTCAATTAAAAAATAAATCTTTCACAAAAAATAGAATATTCAACAAAACAATCAAATTTGTAATCAGGGAATGAATTTTCAACTAAAAATAAAGAATCTTCAACTGGAATACTTAAATATTCAATTGAAAAAGAAATAATTTTCAATTAAAAAAAACGATCAACTATTTTTTTTAATTGGTATTTCTTCTTGAATTGAACTGATCAAACATTTCTGGTTTGTTTGTTAAAAAGTGATATTTTAAACTGGAAATTACCTATTTCACTTTCAGTTGAAAACTGATTTTTTTTTAGTTGAAAATTAAACTGTTTGGCTTAAAATTTATGTATTTTGTTGAAAATTCATCTTTTGGTGGAAAATTAATCTTCTTGGTTGAAAATTCATCATTGTAGGTTAAAATTAGGCTTTTTGGTTGAAACTTCGACTGTTGAAAATTAATAGCCCGAAATTGGTATCGTAGTTTATGAACAGCCATTTATATTTTTTTCAGTTATTTTAAGCTTATAACGTTTATAAAATATTAGTTCACTTTTGATTTTCTTTATTTATATTTATTTAATTTTAGAATCTATAGTTAAAACAAATATCTCAACAAAATTATTCTAACGAAAGTTCCTGGGCCCATAATCTGTTGAGGCTTTTGTTTAATGTCTCCAAAAAATTATAGAACGATGAAAAAAATTTCTTTTTTTCAACATATGCAATTAATTTTAGTAAACCATTTAACGGATGAAGATTATGAATGCACGGAGAGCATGTCACCTGAGATTTGGACATGTAAGCAGTCTCTGGAATTAGAAAGTGAAGAATCATTGTTTAGTGCACTCTTAGGTGAACTTAAACCCTCATTTGGAAGATGCGAGTAAGGAAAAAATTTTACCATTTTTTTAAATATATTTTTTGCTTACACTTAACCGACTTTTTATATGGTAAATCGATTTTGAAATTTTTTTTTAGGGAGAACCTTGAGGTTAAAAAATGTGTTTTGGGTGCCTATAAAAAATGCAGCAAAAGGTTCATCAACGTGTATAAAATGATGCTTAGTCCTCCAGGATTCGCACTTGCTTGCAAAAATCTCGAAAATTTGTAGTAGTATATATTTTAAAATAGGGTAGAGAAATACTTTTTTCAAGTAAAATAAAAAAATTATTTTTTTCAATATTGTTCTTTTATTGTTATCAATATTTGGGGAAGTTTATGCAGATAGCTGCCTCGATGGTACAATATTAACGACTTCCGTTTAACGGACAGTCACCGGAAATATGTCACATAGATAATTTTAATTAGAACATTATTATTTATACAGTATATATTTATATAGATATAAGTGCTACCCGAATTTTTTAAATATTCCACTTTCCTAAAAATAATTATTGGTATTTGTTAATTTAAATTTAGATTTCATAAGAATTGACCATTTGTTAGAAATATTTACAATGGTAGTTTTAAAACAAACATAATAAATTAATAATAAACATTAATGCATAATTGATTTTTTTCTGAATATTTTTCAAATAAAAAAATACAATAGTTCAAAAAAAAGAAACTGTTTGATATATTTTTAAATCAGGAGGCATTTTTAATTCAAAAATAGATATTCCAAATTTCAGGAAAACTTATAAAAAATATCGAATTTTATATTCCTCTTTCAAATCCTGGTTCAAACATTTTTAAAATTAGTACAAAAACTACAACCATTTTCACAGAAAAATACAAATAACATCAGTAAATTAGAACTTTTAACTATTTCTTTGACGAATTTTTTGTACTTTTTTTCTTTTTTTTTTTAATGTTGTATATTGTTGTGTTTTATTATAATTTTAATATTTTTTATTTATAATTTGATTATTAATTTAATTATTCAATTATTAATTTAATTTTGAATTATTAATTTAATTTAATATTGGAAATATAAAATTCTCGATATTATATAATTGTCAACAATTTTTAATTTTCGATAGTTTACGATATTACCAAATTTGAAAAACTCCCACCATAATAGAAATTTCCTGAAACAGGGAATTTTCGAATTATGAAATTCCTGATTCTAAACATTTAAAAGTCGATAAATGATAGAATATAAAATATTTTTTTGGGAGACTTATTTATTTTAATTATTTTTGTTTGTTTTATTATTTCTTTCTGTTTAAAGTAATTTTTAAATTGTTCATATTTAGGAACTTTCTTATATCGACAATTTTATAATGTAAGATATTTTATAATGTCAGTAATTTTATTTTGCTTATTTCATGAACAAATACACAAACAAATTCACAACTTGATTACTTTTTAACAAGTGGATGTTTTTTTTGTCACTAAATCGACTTCCAGTCTCTCATAAAAGACCTTATTCATATAAACTTTCTCAGGCGACAATATCGTTCATTAATTAAAATATATGTTGTAAACAAATACAGATTTTCATCAATTTTCAATCAGCAAGTTTTGTTTTTTTACAACTAAATGTATTATTCAATAATCAGCAAAATTCTTTTGTTATGATACCTCATCAAGGAACACTAATTTTTTATTTTATAAAAAATTTTATAAACAATTGCACAACTTGACTACTTTTTAACACATGTTTTTTACAAAATTGACTGATTTTTTTATCAGAATTAACTTTAAATAATTTAAAAAATGCTCTTCCTGTGATATTTTATTAAGGAAAAATAATTTTTTCCATTTTGTAAACAATTTTAGAAATAAATTCACAATTCGAAAATTTTCAATAAATAAATAGAGTTTTTTCACGAAATCTACTACTCAGAAAGGATCTTATTTATTAGGAGACTTACATATTAAAAATTTGTTTAATATAACAATTAAAATTTTAACGTTCAAAGTTTTAATTTAAAACTGAACTATTAAAGATTTTTTTGGAAAATCATTTTTTTGGCTCAATTCAACTTCGTAAAATTATATTTTTTTAATTATTTCCAAAACTGAAAATTTGAGGATTCCATTTTTGGATGAATATTTATATTTTTTAGTTAAAAATTCAAATGTTTGGTGGAAAGTTCGTCTTGATAATTTTGTTATCTTGAAACTCAAATTTTTTCAGAAATTTGTTGAAAATCCTGCAAAAGTAAGAAAATTACCTTAAAATCATCCAGATTCTTTTTTGAAAATGTTGAAAAACTTATTGAGTATTCTTTTGAAATTACTCTTTGAAACAAAAATTGTTAGTTTTCCTAGGAATTTTGATAAAACTTTTTTATTTATGGGAAACCTTTCACAATGGTTAAAAACATTATCAATTTTGTGTAAGAAATCTTCAAGAATCTGCATTGTATTTTAAATGTTTCAAATCTTTTCAGGTTTTAAATTATTTTGGAATCTTTTCAAAACTTCTAAGTTTATTTCAAACTTACTCGATTATTTTCCAAATAAATAATTGTTTAATTGTCATTTATCAATAAAGAATGTTTTTTTCTTAATATTTTTGAATATTCCCTTAAAATTATTTTTCCAAAATAAAAAATCATTTTTAATTTTACGAGAAAACTTAAACTTTTTGTTTAAACCTCTGAAGATCCCTAAAGAGCTTCAAAATTTTATTTCGAACTTTTCGAAAATCAAAATTTATTTTTGTTATTTTTTGAAATCTTTTCAAACTTTGAATTTAGTTTGGATCTTCTCATTAACTTAATTGACTTTGTTTCAAAACTGGTAAAATGCTATAATAAAAATTAGAAAAACATTGATGTGGTTGAAAAATACATCAAATCTATAAAAAAGCGCTTAAAAATTTGGCACTTTTCTTACTGCAGAATTCAACTTTTACTGAGAAAATGTACACGGGTAACTCAAAAAATTGTTATATTTATTCCGGTTAAAAAATTGTTAAAAAATATATAAATAGCTTTTTAATTCACTGTTTTTAAATTAGTTATGGTAGAGGTTATGATTAAGAATTTCATAATTTCAACGTTAAATACTTTAAATCTTCCGTAAAATGTTTGGAAAATATGCGTGATATATGTTTTCGTTTTATAATACTCTAACTTAATAATACTCTTACTTGCAAATAATATATAATAAGTCATTTGATTAAGTTGGCTCATCCCGTCCCAGTACCTGGCTCATCTCGCTCCAGGCATCGGGCGATATGAGCCAGGCGCATTACTTTTTTATTTTTGTTTCTAATTCCGCACATACTTTTTTGATTACTTCATTCTTGGCAAAATTATGATCAAAAATGTTTGTAGAATATAATTTTTTGAAAAACATGTGTGAGATATGTATTCGTTTTATAGTACTCTAATTTAATAATACTCTTACTTATAAATAATATATAATAAGTAATTTAATTAAGTGGCTCATCCCGCCTCAGTGCTTGGCTCATCCCGTCCCAGTACCTGGCTCATCTCTCTCCAGGCATCGGGCGATATGAGCCAAGCGCATTACTTTTTTATTTTCCTTTCTAATTCCGCATATACTTTTTCAATTACTTTAATGTTGGCAAAATTATAATCAAAAATGTTTGTAGAATATAAAGACTTACTTCGAAGCATTGAATTAGCAGATTTTAAATACTATCGTGAAAAGACAACTATGCTCATCTTGTCTTGTGGTTCTAAGAAAATTTGTGAATATAATTTAGGCGACAAAATGTGTTAGATAAAATGTTATCGTAGCGTGTATCGTTTTTTCTGAGTGAACAACTATTACTTTTATTAATTAGACTTTAGTCTAATATTTCTAATAATTAGTATTAAAAATACTAAAGTCTAATAAATAAAAGTAATAGTTGTTCACTCAGAAAAAAGCTACAAATTTGTTATAAACTTTTGTTACAAAAATATATTGAAAATAAAAAAATGAACTTTTTGGAAAAACGATACACACTAAAATAACATTTTATCTAACACATTTTTTCTCCTATTTTTCATTCATTCCTTTTTTTTTGGCTTGTGTCGCTTGTCTAAAAATTTCATTTATTTTATTCCTAAATCAGTTTTTTACCACAAATTTGTAGATCTTTTATGAATGCACAATTTTTGTCGAATAATTTTTTCCTGTATCTTGTATAGTTTGATCGGAAAATGGAATTTTTTATTTTCATTTTTTTTGTGCGATAAAAAATTAAATTTTCGAGTTTTCCAAAAAATTGAAAAAAGTCTTTTACCAGTATTGTAGGGTGTTCAAAAAGAAATATCTTTCTTTCATTGAATTTTTTTTCGTATCGTACGTTGTTTGGCTTAAACCTATTTTTTTACTTATGTGGCTTCTTTGGGACCCTATAAAGCAGATTTATGGTATAGATATTTGAAAAGTGATATTTTATTCGTATTCTATGACTAATTTTGAAGAGAAATGTTGACTTTCAACTCGATTGAGATAATATTGAGGATTCTGAATAAGATTTAATAAACTTCTTCTTTTCTTATGGGAAATACGTGTTAAGGTTCATGGGGCTTGCGGAACCTCTAAATATCATTTTTTTTAAACAAAAAAAATGGATTTATTTTTGTGTAGATTCGAAAAAATTTCTGGGGCGTTCCCATAAAAAATTCAGAAAAACAAATTTTCCAATGCATTTTTGGACCACCCCACGGTGGGCTGGGAGACCACCGAAAGTGGCCAAAAGTCAAATTTTGTTTGGATTTACATGAAACTTAATATAAAGGGGTTTTTGAGGTCGCTTATTTCGAATTTGACGTCAAAATTAATAAATTCAAAATGGCGGATCCAATATGGCGCCTGAAATTTCTAAATTTTTACTTATTCATATGAAACTTGGTGTAAGGAGGTTTCAGAGGTCACTGATTTCGAATTTGACATCAAAATTCATAAATTCAAAATGGCGGGTCCAATATGGCGCCTCAGATTTCTAAAATTGTACATATTCATATGAAACTGGGTATGAGGGGGTTTCTGAGGTCGCTGGTATTGAATTTGACGTCAAAATTGATAAATTCAAAACGGCGGATCCAATATGGCGCCTGACATTTCTAAATTTTCACTTATTCATATGAAACTTCGTGTGAGGAGGTTTCTGAGGTCGCTGATTTCGAATTTGACTTCAAAATGGCGGGTCAAATATGGCGCCTGAAATTGCTAAAATTGTACATATTCATATGAAACTGAGTATGAGGGGGTTTCTCAGGTCGCTGATTTCAAATTTGACGTCAAAATTCATAAATTCAAAATGGCGAATGCAATATGGCGCCTGAAATTTCTAAATGTTTGCTTATGAATATGAAACTTCGTGTAATGAGGTTTCTGAGGTCGCTGATTTCGAATTTGACGTCAAAATTCTCAAATTCAAAATGGAGGATCCAATATGGCACCTAAAATTCCGAATTTTTCTTCTTCATTTGTATTTGTATTCGTATTTTTACATATTTGTATCAAACTTCGAAATAAGTTCTCTTGCCTCTCATTCAAATATCCACGTCCACGTCAAACTTTTCTTCGTCAGTTAATTCGAGTTCGTCTAAGTGAAAATTTAGAAATATCAGGCGCCATATTGGGTCCGCAATTTTGAATTTATGCATTTTGACGTCAAATTCGAAATCAGAGGCTTCAGAAACCACCTCATACCCAGTTTCATATGGATGTAAAATTTTAGAAATTTCAGGCGCCATATTGGATCCGCTATTTTGAATTTAGGCATTTTGATGTCAAATTTGAAATTAGCGACCTCAGAAACCTCCTTACACCAAGTTTCATATAAATAAGTGAAAATTTATAAATTTCAGGCGCCATATTGGATCCGCCATTTTGAATTTAATGATTTTGACGTCAAATTCGAAATCAGCGACCTCAAAAACCCCATTATACCAAGCTTCATATAAATCCAAACAAAAATTTGACTTTTGGCCACTTTCGGTGGTCTCCAGCTCACTGTGCACTAGGGTGGTCCAAAAAATTTTTTTTCAAATTTTTATGGGGACACCCCCCAAATTTGTTCGAATCCGTACAAAAATAAATGCGTTTTTTTTTGTTTTGAAAAAAAATTATGTTTAGGGGTGGCGCAAGCCCCATGAAGTTTAACATGTATTTCCCATAAGAAAAAAAGACGTTTTTGTAAATCTTATTCAGAATTCTCAATATTACCTCAATCGAGTTGAAACTCAACATTTCTCTTCACAATAAGCCATCGAATACGAATAAAATATCACTTTTTAAAAACCAACACCATAAGTATGTTTCATAGGGTCCCAAAGAAACCCCATAAGTGAAAAAATGGGTTTTGCGAGTTTTTGGCGCTATTTATGATTTTTTTGCGGTTTTTTTAATGCGAATTGTTTCTAATGCATAAAATATTACTTTACACTGAGAAGTAGATATTTTCATGAATTTTTTAAACAATTTATTATCGTTTTTAGCAATTATCTCACAGAATGGAGTTAGAAAGACGCGATTTTTTCACAAATTTTCCATTTGTTGTCCAATTTTCAAATTAGAGGGAAGTGATAGTTCATCAATGTTAACAATAGTGATTGTTTAAACAATTTATCATGATTATTAATAACATTATATTTGAATAATGCTAGAAAGATTCGGATTTTTTTTTAATTTCTGCCTTTTTGTCCAATTTTCATCTGTTGTGAAGTAATAATAAATTCAAGTTAACAAAATAATTGTTTATAACAATTTATTATAACTATCAATAATATTATATTTGAATAATGCTAGAAAGATGCCGTTTTTTTGTTGAAATTTCTGGCTTCTTTTCCAATTTTCATTTGGAGTGATGTAATAATGAATTTAAGTTACAAAATAATTGTTAAAGCAATTTTTTAGAATTATTAATAATATTATATTTGAATAATGCTAGAAAGATGCGTTTTTTTTCATTTCTGGATTTTTGTCCAATTTTCATTTGGAATGAAGTGATAATGAATTGAAGCTAACAAAATAATTGTTTAAACAAATCATTATTGTTTATGACTATGTTCATCTATATCGATTGCGCCTGATAGTTTCAGTTTTGGGCAACTTTTACCTTTCTTTCCGTTTTTCACTTAGTGAGGTAATAATTAAATAAAGTTAACAAAAAAGTTGTTCAAACAATTTAATATTTGTGCACAAATAGCAAACAAATCATATAAGTGCTAGAAAGTGGCGTTTTTTTCTAAAATCTTTCACTTTGTTTCGCCTGCTTAATTGCTAACAATTAATAAATAAACATTAGAGAAAACTATATTTTAAATGATCTTTTTCTTTTTCGTGAATATATATTTTCCTGAAATAAAACAAATATTTAAAATTTTTTGTTCCTGCCTTTTGTGTAAAATAGCTTTTTTTCTTTAAATTAATTTTTTTAAGCATTTGGAAAAGAGCAAAAATAATTCACTTAAAACAACAATACCTTTCAAAAAATCATTTTTGTTGCAAACAATATCGAATTGTTTAAACAACTTTTCTGTTAACTTTAATTAATTATTACCTCACTAAGTGAAAAAAGGACAGAAAGGTAAAAATTGCCAAAAACCGCAACTATTAGGCGCAATGGATATAGATGAAGATAGTCATAAACAATAATAATTTAATTAAACAATTATTTTTGCTAAATCTAATTGATTATCAAGTCACGCCTAATTAAACTAGCTGTGAATTCGATCTCGAGTGTTTCCACTTTGCTTGTATTTATAATTATATGGTGCTCATTTCACGAGCACTTTGCTTCCCGTTAGCAAATGTATTTGCTTCCTCATAGAGGAAGCATTATTTATTTTTTTCAATAATAGACAAACCAAAGTCTTCATTTTGCTCAATTTAAAAATAGAAATTTACCAAAAATGAAAAATTACAAAATAATACAAAAAATGTTTTAAATACAAAGACAAATCAGACAAATTAAATCTTGCGTTCGAAATAATAATTTTTTTAGCTGGAAAAGGAAAAGGAAAAGTTCTGACGCACCCTATCCCTTTCCCAGCTTTATGATTTCTTCACAAAAATTGTCATAATATTACTCTATTTGAAAATTTATGATCAAAAAGTCTTTTCTATTCATGCATCAACTTTAAATTATGTCGATGAACAAAGTTTTTCTGTTTGAAACTGATGATTTAGATATTATAAATGAGCAGAACTTCCCTAATCTTCAATAAAGTGTATTATTATTATAGATCAATCGATTTGCCTCGAATCAAGAGATTTTTTTCCGTTCTTGCATCAATTTTGAATTATGTTACTGAAAAAAGTTTTACTATGAAAAACCGTGTTTCCAAATATTATGCAATTTCACAGTTTCCATACTCTTCAATTAAATGTATTAATATTATAGGTCAATCGATTCGTCTCAAATCAACACATCTTTTCTGTTCTTGCATCAACTTTGAATTATGTTAATGAAAAAAGTTTTACTATAAAAAAACGATTTTCAAAATATATAAATAACCATAACTTCCCTATTTTTGGATAAAATGCGTTATTCTTATAGGTCAATCGATTCGTTTCGAACCAAGGAATTTTTTATATTGTTGCATCAACTCTGAATTATGCTAATGAAAAAAGTTTTACTATAAAAAACCGATTTTCAAAATATATAAATTACCATAACTTCCCTACAATTTGATAAAATGAATTGATATTATTGGTCAATCGATTCGTTTCGAACCAAGGAATCTTTTATACTCTTGCATCAACTCTGAATTATGCTAGTGAAAAAAAGTTTTACTATAAAAAACCGATTTTCAAAATATATAAATTACCATAACTTCCCTACTCTTTAATAAAATGTATTAATATTATAGGTCAATCGATTCGTCCCAAACCAAGGAATCTTTTACATTCCTGCATCAACTTTGAATTATGCTAATGAAAAAAGTTTTACTATAAAAAACCGTATTTTAAAATATTATGCATTACCATAGCTTCCTTACACTTCAATAACATTTATTAATATTATAGGTCAATCGATTCGACTCGAATCAACACAGCTTTTCTGTTTTTGCATCAACTTTAAATTATGTTAATGAAAAAAGTTTTACTATAAAAAACCGATTTTCAAAATATATAAATTACCAGAACATCCCTACTCTTTGATAAAATGCATTATTATCATAGGTCAATCGATTCGTTTCGAACCAAGGAATCTTTTATACTCTTGCATCAACTCTGAATTATGCTAGTCAAAAAAAGTTTTACTATAAAAAACCGATTTTTAAAATATTTTTGAGTGTTAGAAAAAAATGCAATAAATATTTTTAGAAATCCTTCGGTCAGTTTCAAGATATTAGTGAGGAAAATAAGCTCTTCAAATTTCATCAATTTATCTGCAACCGTTTTCTAGTTATCGTGTTCACAAAAAAGCGTGACATCCACACATCCACACATCCACACACACACACATCCGGACAATTGCTTAGAACATTGCATTAGACATTTTTAAATTAGGGAGGATTTAATTAAATGAATTTAAAAATTTTGAAAAATGTCACCATCACAAAGCTTCCTCTATGAGGAAGCAAAATAAACAAACAGTTGAAAATTTCAGAAAAAACCGCAACATTCTACCGATTAAGCGAAGTGAATATTATCAACAATGATAATAAATTGTTTAAACAATTATTTTGTCAACTTGAATTCATTATTATTGCACTCCAAATGAAAATTAAACATAAAGCCAGAATTTAAGTAAGTAAGTATATAATTCAGAAATATTATTCAGAAATATATATATATATATATATATATATATATAAAATAATATAATATAATATAATAAAATATAATATAAATAATAATAATAATAATAATAATATAATAATAATATATATATGTATATATATAATAATAATAATAATAATAAAATATAATAAAAATAATATAATAATATATATAAAATATTATTCAGAAAATATTATATAAGTATGTAAGTAAGTATAATAAATTGTTTAAACAATTATTTTGTTAACTTTAATTCATTATTATTTCACTCCGAATGAAAAGTGGAAAAAAACAGAAATTTCAATAACAAGAAACCGCATCTTTTCAGCATTATTCAAATATAATATTATTAATAATTATAATAACTTGTTTAAACAACTATTTTGTTAACTTCAATTTATTATTAATTTACTCCACATGAAAATTTGACAAAAAGCCAGAAATTAAAAAAAAATCCGCATCTTTCTAGCATTATTCAAATATAATATTATTAATAATTATAATAAATTGTATAAACGATCACTATTGTTAACACTGATGAACTATCACTTCCCTCTAGTTAATAATTGGACAACAAATGGAACATTTCTGAAAAAACCGCGTCTTTCTAACTCCATTCTATGAGAAAATTACTAAAAATAATAATAAATTGTTTAAACAATTCATGAAAATATTCAATTTTCAGTATAAAGTAATATTTTGTGTATTAGAAACAATTCGCATTAAAAAAACCGCAAAAAAATCATAATTAGCCCCAAAAACTCGCAAAACCCATTTTTTCACTCATAGGGTTTCTTTGGGACCCTATAAAACAGACTTATGGTGTTGGTTTTTCAAAAGTGATACTTTATTCGTATTCTATGGCTATTTGTGGAGAGAAATGTTGAGTTTCAACTCGATTGAGATAATATTGAGTATTCTGAATAAGATTTACAAAAACGTCTTTTTCTTATGGGAAATACATTTTAAACTTCATGGGGCTTGCGCCACCCCTAAATATCATTTTTTTTCAAAACAAAAAAAAATGGATTTATTTTTGGGCGGATTCGAACAAATTTGGGGTGTGTCCCCATAAAAATTCAAAAAAAAATTTTTTGGACCACCCTATTGGGTATTCTTAAATTACTGATCAATGATCATTTATGTAAAAAAAACTGTTAAAAAGCGTCAATAAACCGCAATATTACGTAAAATTCACATTTGTCACTTATGGGGTTTTCTTTTGGGGGCCCATAAGAGTGGCTTAAAATTATTCAATCTCAAAATTCATGATTGATTCTTATTCTCGAGAAATTCTGAACAACATACTAAAACATAGAATTATTTGTAATATATTATCAGGTTCAAATATTAGATTTACAAAAAGCTGACTTTTTCCCATGTTAAATCAATGGGAAATTTTAGAGTCTTTGCGCGACCAGAGAAATTCAAGAAAAAAAAATCCACCAAGTATAAATAAGAACCACCCTAGTAAGGAGTGTTCTTAAAAATTCCACAGCTGTCCAAAAGGGGGAGGGGGGGGGGGGTCAAACAGTGGTGAAAAATTGTCCACGTGGTATATGGATGGCCCCTACGTAATTTAAGTACGGCCCCTCATGCAAAAACACGAAAGTTAGATTTGCTGGCTTGATGGAAACAATCGATGTTTCAAATAGCGTCCTTTCTATGCTCCCTTATCCTTCCCAAAAGCCTCAAAAGCCTTGCCTCACTTCCTGGGTAGTGCAGAATAAATATCAGAAATTGGATCGAGGATTGCGTAAACTGCGGTTAGAGTTAGAGTGAAGAGAAGTGGAATTCGTATGTGAGCTCTGAACATTTGCCTCCCCATGACAATTTCACATACTGCATATGAGAAAGGACCATTCCGTTTGTAACCATTCCTAGACTGTGGGGTGCAAAGTACACTGAAGATGTCGATTACAGGGAAAATCAACATATTCATATCCTCATTCCGACCTTCCAAATGTCGGACGTTTCGTTTTAGAATCTACTTTGACATTTTTACACTCATAGGTCCTTAAATTCATACTCTTTTTACTTTTTTTGCAATTTTACATTTTCCACTCTATCTCTATTTCATCTTTAGAGAATAGCAGTAATATTGGTGAAATTATTGAAATCTTTGTTCAATAGTATATTATCCCCCTTGGCGCATACGATATTTTTTATAACAAATGGATTATTTAAGACATTTCTCGAAATACAGTCATGATTTCAGTCCATATAAGATTTTGTATAATGAAGCATGTTAGAGGCATGTTACAGGTAAATATAGTAACTTACCATAACTTACCCAACATTCATTTTTCAAAATTTCCATGAATTTCCGGAAATTTATGAACAATTTCCGTCATTTACGGTAATATTGAAGGTAAATATGGTAACATACCATAGATTACCCAAAATTCATTTTCGAACATTTCCGGTAATTTTACATGTACATATGGTAACTTCCCATAAATAACCGCGAAATTCTATTATCTGCAACAAAAATTTCCTCACAGTTTTTACATTGAGTGGGGTGATAATCATAAAAATGTGAGCTCGCAGATGCGTAATTTTCATTATTCCTCTCTGACGTCACTTTTCAGTCCCTAGGTAGTAAAAAGTACTTTTTACTCCTGGGAAGTAAAAAAGAGAGTCAAGAAAATTTTTTTCTTTATGATAATCGAATTTTGTTATTTTTCTTGGAAATGGTACAAAATATCATAAATGAGTAAAGGAATTTTTGGTAGAATTTCTTTAACTGCGCCAATTATCTTCTTCACATTTCTTCGTATATGTTGTTGTTTGCACGAAAAATGCGAAAATTGGATTATATGGAAAAAATTCTCCTGGCTACAAAAGTTATTAGGCCCGCATAAGATTCACGAGATGATTTCCTTATGTTAGTTCAAATTAAGAAAAAAATTGGAAGAAATATAAGTGTTGGTTTTTTGAGAAAATCGACTTTCAATATTTTCAGAAAAATCGCCGCCATTTTGTAAGTTTTCTCGCATATTTCGAAAGAAGGCGATAAACTCTACAAGATTCCGAAAATAAATCTGAAATATCTCAATTACGTGAACAGTTATGTGTATGAGTTTAAAAAAATTGAGATTTTTTTGAAAAACAAATCAAAAAATTCAAATACGCACAACTTCGTAAAATTTTGTTTTCAAAAATCGCAAAAATACGCCTTGCCTAATTTTCTCTAAAAAAGAATATATTTTCTTCCTGAGAGATTCTGCGACTTCAAGTGTAGAACCTGCCTGATTTGAAATGGATTCGGTCTTTGGAAATCTTTGCGAAATATTTAAAAATTTTTCAAATATTTGTGATATTATTGAGATCTTT
The DNA here is from genome assembly GCA_932178445.1 of Andricus quercusramuli. Classification (NCBI taxonomy): domain Eukaryota; kingdom Metazoa; phylum Arthropoda; class Insecta; order Hymenoptera; family Cynipidae; genus Andricus; species Andricus quercusramuli. The sequence continues at coordinate 49,998 of CAKNXH010002206.1, read as the reverse complement.
GTGAAATATTCGGGAAATCTTTTAAATCTATCCGAAATATTTCTGAAATTTTTTTATTCTTTGGGAAATCATTCTACTCCTTGTGAAACCTTTGTGAAATCTTTTTAAAATCTTTGGAAAGCTTTGCGTAATATTTGGAATATTTCCAAGATATTTCGTAATATTTGGGAAATTATTGAAATCTTTGTGAAATTTTTTCAAAATCATTAAGGTCTTTGGGAAATCTTTTATACATATCCGAATGTCTGCGATATTTTTGAGATCTTTGTGAAATGTTTGAAATATTTGAGAAATCATTGAAATCTTTGAGAGATATGTATAAAAAAAATCTTTTGAAAATCTTTTCTAAATATTTGAAATATATTCGAATATTTGATATTATTTGTGAAATTATTTTTAACTATGAGAAATCGTTGGAAAATAATTGACGTCTCGTTTTTGAATCTACTTTAATATTTTTACACTTGAAGATCCATCAATTCTTACTCTTTTTACTTTTATTTTTAATTTTTCATTTTCCACTCTATCTCTATTTCATCTTCGAAGGAGAGCTGTACTATTGGCAAAATTATTGAAATCTTTGAAAATTTTCGCGAAATATTTGAAAATTTTGAAATATTTGCGATAATATTGAAATCTCTCTGAAATTTTTGGGAAATCACTGAAATCTTTGAAATCTATCCGAAATCTTCGAAATCTTTTTGAAATATCTGAAAAATCATTAAAATCGAGGTGAAATTTCTGAAAATATTTTCGAAATATTTTTGAAATATTTGATTGAATTTATTAAATTATTGTAATCTTTATCAAATCTATGGGAAAACATTGGTTCCTTCGTGAAATTTTTTATAAATCATTGAAATCTCTGTTCAACCTTTGAAATCTATCTGAAGTCTACGTGAAATATTTTAAGTCTTTGTGAATTTTTCTTTTTAATCTATCCGAAATCTTTGGAATATGAATAAAATCTGTTGGAAATCATTGAAATCTCTGTGCAGTTTTTGAAATCTATCTGAAGTCTTTGTGAAATTTTTTTAATCTATTCGAAATATTTGTGAAATCTTTGTGAAATTTTCTTAATTTTCGAAAATCATTGAAGTCTTTGTGAAATCTTTTAAATCTATCTAAAATCCTTACTAATATTTGAAATATTCTCAAGTATTTGGTAATGTTTGTGAAATTATTGAAATCTATGGAAAATCATTGACGTCTCGTTTTAGAATCTACTTTAACATTTTTACACTGATAGGTCCTTAAATTCCCACCCCTTTTACTTTTTTTTACAGTTTTACATTTTCCACTCTATGTATCTCTATTTCATCTTCTTTGAAAAATTTTTGAAATCTATCTGAAGTCTTTGTGAAATTTTTTTAATCTATCCGAAATATTCGTGAATTATTTATGAAATTTGTTCATTTTTGGGAAATCATTCTAATCGTTGAGAAATCTTTGTGAAATCTTTTCCAGATCTTTAGAAATATTCGCAAAATATTTGAAATTTTTTTAAGATATTTTGTAATATTTGTGCAATTATTGGAATCTATCAGCAACCTTCCAAATCTTTTTTGAAATATTTAAAAAATTGTTGCAATCTTTGTGAAATTTTTGGAAACATTTTCAAAATATTTGAAATCTTTGTTCAATCTTTGAAATCTATCTAAAGTCTTTGTGAAATCTTTGGAAAATCATTAATTCCTTTGTGAAATTTTTTGCAAATCATTGAAATTCCTGTTCAATCTTTGAAATATATATAAAGCCTCCATTAAATAATTGAAGTGTTTGTGAAATTTTTGCAATTCATCCAAAATGTTTGTGAAATCTTTGTGAAATTATTTTATTCTGTGGGAAATAATTCTTTTAATATCTTTGAAAAACTTTGCGAAATATTTAAACTATTTTTGCGATATTTTGGAAATCATTATGAAATGTTTGGAATCTTCAAGAAATCTTTGGAAAATCATTGAAGTATTTGCGAAATCTTTTAAATCTATCCGAATGTTTGCGATATATCTGAAATCTTTGTGAAATGTTTGAGGTCTTTGAGAAATTATAAAAATCTTTGTGAGATATTTTTAGACCCTTCTGAAATCTTTGGAAATCTTTACAAAATATTGAAAGAATTTATGAAATATTCATGAATATTTCTGAAATTATCAAAATTGTCGTAAAATCTTTGTGAAATCATTGAAGTCTTTGTGAAATCTTTTAAATCCATCCAATATCTTTGCTAAATATTCAAAATATTCTCAAGAATTTGGTAATGTTTGTGGAATTATTGAAATGTTTGTAAAATTCTTGGACAATTGTTTTCGTCTTGCTTCAGAATCTACTTTAACATTCTTATAATTACAGATCCTTAAATTCTTACTCTTTTTAATTTTTTACAATTTCACATTTTCGACTCTATCTCTGTTTAATCTTCAAAGAAGAGCTGTAATATTGGTGAAATTATTGAAATCTTCAGAAATCTTTTCAAATTTTCGAAATTTTTTTCGAAATATTTGTAACATTATTGAAATTCAAGAATTTTAAATCAGAATAAAATCAAATTCAAAATCCCACATTCAGATCTCAGGTACCAAAGGGATAACGTCGTCGCTTAGTCGCCGCTCCCACCTGTCACCTGTATTCTTTTCCTTTCCTTGATAAGGGTGCTGTGTGAGCACCGAAACGTTGGTAATGCAATTTGCATGCTTTTTTATTGTGATTTGATAATAATAGGAAAAAAAAAAAAAAAAGACGAAAGAAATAAAAAAGAGAAGGAAGGGGATGTGGTTGGTTGCCTTCTCATTTTTCTTTCCTCTTTTTTATTTTTGTCCAAAGAAACAAATTTTGTTTTTTTAGGAATTGCAATAGGAGCATTTTGTGGTGTTTGTCCAAATTTAATCGTTGAATTCTTGGAGTTCTATATATTGTAACATTATTGAAATTTTTGTGAAAATTTTGGGAAATCACTGAAATCTTTGAGATCTATCTGAAATTTTTGTGAAATCTTTGAAAAATCATTGAAATCTTGGTAAAATTTTTGTAGATTTTTCCGAAGTATTTGAAATATTTGGTAATATTTGTAAAATTATTGAAATTCTTTTCAAATCTTGCTTTTGTGAAATGTTTTAAATCTATCCGAAATCTTTGCCAAATCTTTGAAATATTTATGAAATCTTTTGGAACTCATTGAAATCTCTGTTTAATCTTTGAAAACTATCTGCAGTCTTTGTGAAATAATTGAAGTCTTTGTGAATTTTTTGTTAATATATCCTAAATCTTAGTGAAATTTTCTTAATCCTTGGAAAATCATTCCAATCTTTGTAAATCCTTTGCAAAATCTTTGCGCAATATTCGAAATATTTTAAAGATATTTGGTAATGTTTGCGGGATTATTGAAATCTTTGTGAAAACTTTGAGAAATCATTGAAATCTTCCTGAGATATTTGTCAAATCTTTCTGAAACCTTCAGAAATCTTTGCAAAATATTTGAAATATTCCTGAAATTTTTAGTAATATTTCTGAAATTATTGAAATCGTCGTAAAATCTGGAAAATCATTGAACTCTTTGTGAAATCTTCGGAAAATCATTGACGTCTGGTTTTAGAATCTACTGTAACATTTTTACACTCATAGATCCTTAAAGAAGAGCTGTAATATTGGTGAAATTATTGAAATCTTTGAAATTTGTTTGAAATATTTGTGATATTATTGAAATCTTTGTGAAATTTTTGGGAAATCACTGAAATCTTCGAAAAATCATTGAAATCTTGGTGAAATTTTTGTAAATCTTTCCGCAACATTTGGTAATATTTGTGAAATTATTGAAATCTTTGCCAAACCTTTGTGAAATCTTTGGGAATCTTTGCGAAATCTTTGGTGAATCATTGAGGTCTTGGTGAAATTTTTGGAAATATTTTTCAAATATTTGAAATATTCTTGAAATATTTGGTAATATTTGTGAATTTATTGAAATTTTTGTCGAACCTTTGGAGAATCATTGATGCCTTTATGAAATCTTTTAAATCTATCCGAAATCTTCAAAATATTTATGAAATATTTTGGAAATCATTGAAATCTCTCTTTAATTTTTGAAATATATCTGAAGTCTTTATGAAATAATTTAAGCCTTCGTGAAATTTTTTTAATCTATCCGCATGTTTGCGATATTTTTGAAATCTTTGTGAAATGTTTGAAATCTTTGTGAAATATTCGGAAAATCATTGAAGTTTTTGTGAAATCTTTCAAGTTCATCCAAAAACTTTGCTGAATATTTAGAATATTTTGAAGAATGTGCTAATATTTACGAAATGATTGAAATCTTTCAAATCTATCCAAATGTTTGCACTATTTTTGAAATCTTTGTAAAATGTTTGAAATCTTTGAGAAGTCATTGAAATCTTTGTGAGATATTTTGAAATCTTTCTGAAATCTTAAGAAATCTTTGCGAAATATTAAAAGAATTTATGAAATATTTAGTAATATTTCTGAAATGATTGAAATTGTCGTAAAATCTTTGGAAAATCTTTTAAATTTTTGTGAGATATTTGTGAAAAACATTGGAATCTTGGTGCAATTTTTGGAAATCTTTTCGAAATATTTGAAATATTTTCAAAATATTAGTTATTTTTGTAAAATTATTGAAATATTTGTCGAATTTTCAAGAAATCATTGATGCCTTTGTGAAATCTTGTGCAAATCATTGAAATTTCTGTTCAATCTTTGAAATATATATGAAGTCTTTATGAAATAATTTCAGTCTTTGTCAAATTTTTTCATTTTATCCGGAATCTTTGTCAAATTTTTTTAATCTTTGGGAAATCATTCTAATCTTTCTGAAACCGTTGTGAAATCTTTGTAGACTCTTTGGAAATCTTCGCGAAGTATTTGAAATATTTTCAAGATATTTGGTAATATTCTTGAAATTATTGAAATCTTTGTGAAATCTTTGAAATATTTGCGGAATCTTTTGTATCTATCCGAATTTTCGCGGTATTTTAAAAATCTTTGTGAAATCTTTAAAAAATCATTAAAATCTCCGTGAGATATTTATAAAATATTTCTGAAATCTTTAGAAATCTTTGCGAAATATTGGAAATATTTATGCAATAATGAGTAATATTTATGAAATTATTGAAATCGTCCTAAAGTCTTTAGAAAATCATTGAAGTCTTTGTGAAATCTTTTTAATCTATCCGAAATCTTTGTGAAATATTTATGACATTTTTTCTAACTTTGTGAAACCTTCGTGAAATCTTTTCAAAATCTTTGGGAATCTCTGGAATATTTTTAAGATATTTGGTAATATTTTTGAAATTATTAAAATCTTTGTGAAGTCTTTGGAAACTTCAAACGTCTTTCTGAAATTTTTTTAATCTAACCGAAATCTTTGTCAAATATTTGTGAAATTTTTTTTATCTTTGGGAAGTCATTATAATCTTTGTGAAACCTTTGTGAAATATTTTCAAGACCTTTCGGAATATTTGCAGAATATTTGATTTTTTTTTGTTGAAATATTTGTGATATTATTGAAATCCTCGTGACATTTTTGGAAAATCACTGAAATCTTTGAAATCTATCCAAAATATTCTAAATATTGGTGAAATATTTGAAAAATCATTGAAATCTTGGTGAAATTTTTGGAAGTCTTTTCGAAATATTATAAATCTTTGGCAATATTTGTGAAATTATTGAAATCTTAGTCAAATCTTTGAGAAACCATTGATGCCTTTGTGAAATCTTACAAATCTATCCGAAATCTTGAAAATATTTATGAAATCTTTTGGAAATAATTGACATCTCTGTTTAATTTTTGAAATATATGTGAAGTCTTTATGAAATAATTTAAGCCTTTGTGAAATTTTTTGAATCCATCCGAAATCTTTGTGAAATATTTATGATTTTTTTTTAATTCTTGGGAAATCATTCTAATTTTTGTGAAACCTTTGTGAAATATCATTGAATTCTTTGCGAAATCCTTTCAATCTATCCGCATGTTTGCGATATTTTTGAAATCTTTGTGAAATCACTGAAATCTTTGTGAGATATTTTTAAAATCTGTCTGAAATCTTTAGAAATCTTTGCGAAGTATTTGAAATATTTTTAAGATATTTGTTAATACTTGTGAAATTATTTAAATCTTTGTGAAATCTTTGGAAAACCATTGAAGTCTTTGTGAAATCTTTCAAATTCATCCAAAAACTTTGCTGAATATTTTCAAGAATTTGGTGATGTTTGTGTAATTTTTGAAATCTTTGTGAGATATTTTGAAATCTTTCTGAAATCTTAAGAAATCTTTGCGAAATATTAAAAGTATTTATGAAATATTTAGTAATATTTCTAAAATGATTGAAATTGTCGTGAAATCTTTGGAAAATCTTCGAAATCTTTGTAAAAAATTTTAAAAACATTGAAATCTTGGTTTAATTTTCGGAAATCTTTTCGAAATATTTGAAATATTTTTAAAATATTAGTTATTTTTGTGAAGTTATTGAAATCTTCGTGGAATCATTGGGGAGTCATTGATGCGTTTATGAAATCTTTCAAATCTATCTGGAATCTGGAAAATATTTATGAAATCTTTCGGAAATCATTGAAATCTCTGTTTAGTTTTTCAAATCTATCTGAAGTCTTTATGAAATAATTTAAGCGTTTGTGAAATTTTGTTAATCTATCCGAAATCTTTGTGAAATATTCGTGAGTTTTTTTTTCTAATAATTGGGAAATAATTCTAATTTTTGTGAAACCTTTGTGAAATATCATTGAAGTCTTCTCGAAATCCTTTTAATCTATCCGCATGTTTGCGATATTTTCG